>JAOPSE010000129.1:2567740-3089454 GCA_029449295.1 Zea luxurians | reverse complement strand
CGCTCCGTAACCTCAGCCAGCTGTCCCCCGAGGATCTCAGCCCGGCTCACGGCTTCGGCAGCTTGGCTCCGGGATTGGTCCCGCTCGCGGGTGATCAGGCCAAGCTCTAGCTACCGCTGCCGCATCTCCTCAGCCTGGGAAGCCACCAGCTCCCGCGCCGAGAAAGCCTCTGTTCGAGCCGACACCGCCTCTATCCATGCCACCACTGCCTTCAGCTTTGGCTCATCGCAGAGCGGCCGAAGGTTCTAAAACCAGGCAAAAGAGACCTTGAACGACAAGGCCGACCGAGCTGAGGGAATCCTACGCCTCCGGGATACGGATACCTCACTCGTCACCTTCCGTGAAAAGTAACTCGCGCTCGGTTAAGTGGTTCAGCTACCGACAGGCAAGTCTCAAGGCTCAAAACAAGGAAGAAGCACGCTTTATACTCAAATACCCAAATGATCAGGCCTCAGCAGCTACAAACAACAAACACGTACTCGGGATAACTACGCTATGTAGGCGTCGGCAGCGCCCTCGGCGGCTTTCCCAGCCTACAATAGATATCTCAGTACATGGAGCAATCACATTTTGCTCTTACATTCCCTAACAAACGGGACTCCAGCTCCATTCCCGCAGGAGTGAACAACCTCCATACCAGAAGGCCTGCGGGATAACAAGCTCCGAGCAGCTCGCCGACGACCACTGCGCCAGCAGCGCGACAACGACCTCCGCCTCGGGCGCCTAAATAGCAGCAGCGATGACCTTAGGGCAAACGCTACTACTAAGAGGCCTTCGTTCATGTCCCCTCACGGGGGCCGAGAACCAGACATTAAAGCCAAAGAGCCGGAGGTCGGAGCGCAGTTGGCACCGACGGTCTCGTCAGCGGAGGCAACCGCGGCTGTGCGGAGCCTCACCAGCGGCCCCCACTCCAGCGCTGGTGACAGTGGCCGCCTGCGCGCGACACGACCACCGCCCGAGTAGAGGACAGAAAGCTGCACCCTGGCCAGGGAGTAGCAGTTCGCCTTCCCCCGCATGGCTGGAAGACGCCTCCGTAGGGCTGGAGGATGGCCTTCTCCCCCGAATGCTGGAGGAAGAAAAGGGTCACCAGCCCACGCGGAGGCGGCCCCCACTCGGTGCGCTCCTCCGCCTCAGCCCGGATGATGAAGATCCTTGAAGCTGAGGGCGGGCGGAGGCCACAGCCCAGCTTGCTTCTCCCCACCACAAGGCTGATGATCATCCCTACGGATGACCATTGGTGACGGACTGCAGCCGGGCTGCATGATGAAAATCCTTGAAGCCGAGTGATGACTGAAGAACGCCAACTCCCATGAGGTTGCACTTCTCAAACGACAGCAAGAAGAAATCCACACAGGTGCGCCCCATCTGTGGACACGGAAGGTTAAAGGGAGCGATACAAGAGAGGAGTGCGAAGGCATGCCCACTGCCCGGGGGATCGATCCCCTTTTATAGGCAGATCTCCTCACTTGCGCCCCCAAGCGTCACGGGCAAAGTCTCCACCAACGTGCTCCAGGGTTCCCACCCCACGACACGGGGGCTGAGTCCCACACATCATAAGAAGCTGACCCGAGACACGAAGGAGGCAAACCGCCGCACGCAAAGCATGAAACCGTCCTGCGGTTATAAGCGTTCCCTCATCCTCGCCGGAACCAGCGGACAAAAGGGCGAGCCGCCACAAAGGGAGCATGCAGCCGCACCGCGGTTACGCACCCCTTCGGCTTCGTCGTATCCGGTGGACCAAGCACGGAGGCGTGGTCCCACATGTCATGTAACCGGTGCCACAGTCACTACGTGCAAGGAAACCGCACCGCCACAAGCGCCAATGCTGCGCCTTCTTGACTGCGGAACCAGTGCCGCGACTTGTGGCAGCCCCGCGTGTGACCCAACAGTGCCAATTAAGAGCAGGTCACGGGGCAGTTAGCCGCGGGGGTAGGCGCGGCAGTTGATATGACCTAAAACGGACCGACAATAACTGCCGCAACAGACGAGCAGAAGCAGCAGTCAAATCACCCCAGGCTCGCGTCCTTTCCTGAAGCAGCAGGGGAGCCCTCTCCATGGCATAAGGACGACGCGCTCGTGACCCGTTCCTCAAACGGCCACGCACGCGCAACAGACGCCCCGTGAATCGCCCGTCCCATCGCATTAACTCCTTGGCAGAGCAAGCGACACCTTTGGCAGGCGAAGCAGGCGACGTTTCACCTCCGTCATAATGACCGCGTCAAAAAAGGTGCGCCACGGTTGTTTAAATTCATATCCTTTTCCATTTCTCCCCTCTCTCTCTTGCCACAGGGACCAAGAAAGGGGATATTGAAAGGGATCCTTCTCCGCGAAGGAAATGGGCTCCGCGCCCATTACTGATTAGGGGTTCGAAGGCTGGCCCCTCGGAAGGGTTCGACAGCCGCCCCAGAGCACTCGGGCTCCGCGCCCATTACTGATCAGGGGTTCAAAGGCTGGCCCCTCGAAAGGGTTCGACAGCCGCCCTAGAGCACGCAGAGTGAGGGATGACCCTGGGTACGTCCGTTACATGGCCGAGGTACCCTAGGACATTTCCGAGACCAGCGAGAACGATTTGTAATGGAATCCCACCGGAGGGAGGCACCGAGCCCTCGGGCCCTATCGAAATGGGCCCGGGTCCAGCAAATCCCCTGCGGGTACTTTTGGAGCGCGCCTCTGGGCCACTAGCCGACCCTTAACGAACGTGGCACGGGCGTCCACTCGGATCACCCGTTAGCAACTCACCGAAAACACCATGATCGGTACCCTCCGAGGGTAACATGGCACTTTCCCCCCTTCCTCCTTGCGAAAAGGCGACAAAGGGGCGTATAATATAAGTCGAGACAGTCCTTGATCGTCCTCACTCCGTGCAGAGGCTCGAGGGCTGCCCTCACACCCGGCTGCGGCCAAAACTGTTGACAGCGTCAACAAACTAGCTCAAAAACTCGGAGCCTGACCATGCACCCGGGCTGCGGCCAGGCCGCATGAGGGAACAACCAGGCCGACCGAGGCATTACAGCATGAATTAAGACCTCAGAGGAGTCAAACCACTCCTCCGAGGCCTCGGGGGCTACACCCGGCGGGTGCGCTCGCGCGCACCCACCGGAACGAAACATAACCAAGAAAGCCTGGTCCCCTCACAAAAATCCGGCAGAACCTCCAAGCGAGTGCCCACACTCCCTTCGAGGCTCGAGGGGCTACTGTCGGGTATCGTAATTAGGGGTACCCCAACACTCCTAAACACGGCTCGAAAAACCTTCAGAGCAAACCATAAGGACTGACAGTTCGAGTCAAAGTCAAAGCTTCGTCTACCAAGGGACGCGATCTCGCCTCGTCCGAGCCCGGCCTCGGGAAGGAACAGTGGTCCCGGACAAATTCATGTCTCGCCCAAGGGTCTCCTCAGGTAGTGAGCGCACCCTCGGCTCAGCTGAAGGCAAGCCTTGTCGTGCAAGCGACCTTGGCCAAATCGCCTTACTAGCCGACCGTATTGCATGCGCATTTAATGCTGGGATCGCCTGACACCTTATCCTGACCACGTGCCTCAGTCAACAAGGTCGAAGTGACCGCAGTCACTTTCCCTTTCACTGACCGATCTGACAGGAAAACAGCGCCGCCCGCCCCGCTCCGGCTGCTGTGCCAACCACCCGGGCGAAACCGACAACGGTCAAGTTCAGCCTCGGCGCAACAGGAAGCTCCGCCTCGCCCGACCCCAGGGCTCAGCCTCGGCCTCGGCCTCGGCCTCGGGAAGAGTCACGTCCTCGCTCGACCCTGGGCCTCGGCCCCAGCCTCGGCCTCGGAGGGCCGCCGCCTCTCCCGACCTCAGGCTCAGATCGACCGCGCCACAAGGGATACATCATACCCTACTCTGGCTAGCTCAGGCTACGAGGGAAACAAGACCGGCATCCCATCAAGCTTACCCCGGTAACAGGCAATGATGGTTCCCCGCGTGTGCCCATGACGTCGGTGGTTTCTCAAGCCCCTACGGAAGCAAGGAGACGTCAGCAGGATCCATGCAGCGCCAACTGCTGTGCTTCTATAGGGCACATGCACTTCTCCGACGGACACGTCAACACGTGCATGGTGACCAGGCATTTCCCCGCTAGCCACGTAGCGCATAGCTACACCCCCATTGTACAGCTGGGCCATCTCCTTATGTCTATAAAAGGGGATGTCCAGGGGAAGGGAGAAGGGGGGACGAACGTACGAGCGTACGAATACACGAACACACGGCAAAGGGACGGGAGAGGACGAGCAGGGCCAGACTCTCTCTCTCTCTCTCGTCCTCTCGTACTCGCCCTCTCGCTCTTGCCCTCTCGCAACGCTTGTAACCCCTACTACGAGCACCCTGGTGCAGGATAATACAAGGCTCATTCCCCCTTGTGTTCCATCTCGCACCAACCATCTGGGCAGGGACACGCAGCGACAAATTTACTCGTCGGTCCAGGGACCCCCCGGGTCCAAAACCCCGACAGAACTGTTTACCCTTCCTTGATTACTGTTTGATAAAAAGTTTCCTGATGCTTAGTCTTGCTTTAGAAAAACAAAATTTTGTTTTAAATAAAAGATGATGTTTCAGATGGAATGGGATGTTTCAAAAATAAAACTAGATGGTGGATCCATCATGGCCGTGATGGGTTCAACATCGGACAAGATGTACCTCTGTTAGGTACCAATTTTTTGGATTGAAAATGATAAAGATGAGACCGGGCAGGTGACTTGCACAAGGTGTAGTGTCTCCGTCTGAGTCGATTAAGGACTATGTCGATGTAGGCTTGATGATTGAGGACCTTTTAACTGGCCACATGCCTCGTCATGGGTAAGCTTTGCCTCAGGTAGACCAATACCAGAAAGGCCAACACGCAATGGGAGTGAAGAGATGGCGAGAGAGCATGTACCCTCCGTGGCAAGAGGCTGGACGGTGGCGTATCTGTGCTCTCGGTTGGCGTGAACCCGGTCTTGGTCTTGAGAAACCCGGGGGCGAGTTGACATATGCAAGGGTTAAGTGCTACATATGTCGTGTGGTTGGAGATCCCCAGCTAGGTATTAATCGATTCGGATCGTCGTTACTTCTCGGATATGAGACTTGGTCACTGCCCTACACGTAGCAATCCAGTGAACTGAAGGGATGAAAAAAAAGATGGCTAGTATAGGCCAAGTGCTTGAACTAGGGTAGAAAGAACTCTAGATTGAGGTAATGACTTAACCTGGTAATAAAAACTGGATTTTTAAGGATCCACTATTTGTAAGCATTTCTGCAAATAGTGTCTTTGATTCTTGGATAGCCTTACCTTGACTCCCTCAGACCAGCATATCCTTGAGAGTCTTTTTCTTTTGTCGGGTAAGACTTGCGAAAGTACACTCCGTACTCAAGGTTTTCAAACCCACGTTGTTGTAGGTGATGAAACAACAGAGTTTTGCTATTTCTGCTCAAAGGTGGTACCCAAGGAAGGGCCCCAGCAGTGAAGTTGGTGCGGGAGGATGTTTGCCTCCCCCTTGAAAAACAATAAACTTTTGTGGGAGGGGGTTTTGCCTCCCTGGTCTGTAATAATACCTTATCCTCTTAATACCCTGGTATTGTAATAATAATACTCTCTCTCTATATATATTTGATGAATGTAAATTAAGTTATTGTAATTTGCTTCCGCTTGTTCTTTTCTCCGATGTGATGTAATATCTGCATGACGGGCGAAGTGCTCTTAGGCGAAGTGATGAGGATACAGTTACCGAACTTGTCGAGTGATTATGTGCATCTACAGGATTGTCCAAGGTCCTTAGGACAAGGACACTGTAGGTGGGCCTAATACCTTGGGAGGTTCCGTCACAACCCCCAAACCCTCCGATCTAGAAGATGTAGTAACTTGAGTGCTCTCTCATGATCATCATAGGGCTGTTGTGCCTTGTTTGCGCGCATCTTGTTCACAATTGACTGAAACCGAGAAAATGGTGTCGATCATGTCTCTAGCCAACTGAACAAAGTTCTCATACTCTCGTCGGTATGTCTCAAAGAGTCTGGTCTTTACATGATCATTGCCCTCATGGAATTTCTTAAGGGTGAACCAGATCTCCTAAGTCATAGCCAAATGACCAACTCGCTCAAACTTAGCAAGTGAGAGGCACAAGAACAAAGTGTTTTGGGCCTTGTTGTTCAAATCATGCGACTCTACCTGTAGAGGCGTGATCCACGCACCCTAGGCCTCGAAAGCTACGTCAAGGCAAATCTCCCAAACTTGATACCTAATACTATAGAGATATACAGACATGCGAATCTTCCAGTATGGGTAGTTTGTCCCATCGAAGAATGGAGGTTTGCCAACACTCGTTCCATGTCGCCTTCTATGGTTTAGAACTGATTTGGGTGGACTGATCCTTAACCGATTTTGATACCAATTGAAGGATCAATGAGGCGACTAGAGGAAGGGTGAATGGGAGCCACTAAAAATTTCTCAATCAAGAGCTCGGGGCTTGATTCTCTGACCCAATCCAAACCTCTAGGAGCACCAAAAACTCCACAAAAAAACAACTCAACCATGTATCAATTGGCTGCTCCTACCAAGTCCCTGAGAAGAATATGAGCTCAAGGGACTAAATAACTTGATTTGGAACCCAAACTTTTAGAGGAAAATCCCATGGAAGACCTTCAAGGACGAGTGACAATGTCGGACCGAAGTCCGGTAGTGCCGACAAAGAGCAGTGTCGTGCGTACGAGCAACACTCCTGCTCGACAAAAGAATATTAGTCAAAGGGAAATGGACCTAATCATTTCCTATAATCAATTTTGGTGGTTGACGACCAACACAACCACGTGGACTAACTAGTTTGTCTAGATACCATTTATCTCAGGTGCATAAGGTTCAACGTAAACCAAGAAAGAAATTCAGTTGGAGACACAATCAAAATTGGAGCCAAGGACTTAGAGTGTGCTAAAAAATGGCGCACCGGACAGTGTCCGGTGTCCCAGCCCAAGCGTAATTGAACTAGCCACTCTCGGGAATTCACCAGGTGTGCTCCGTTATAATTCACCGGACTGTTCGGTGAGCCAGTGGAGCAATGGCTCCCTGCGGCCAATGGTCGACTGCAAAAGTCTACAGTGGCAAACAGTTCCACGCAGAAGTCAGAGCGCAAAAGTCAGAGGCCACCAGACTGTCCGATGTGGCACTAGACTTGCAGCAAAAAGACAAAGAGCTCCAACGGTCAATAACTCCAAACCCCAACGGGCGCGCTGACGTACCACGCACAGGACAGTGAACTGTGACTGTCCGGTGCGCCACCGGACTGTTCGGTGTGCCCATCGCTAGCAGACTTCACCAACGGCTAGGAAGTGGTTGGAGGCTATAAATACCCCCCAACCACCTCATTCAAAGCCATCCAAGCATTCTGAAGTTTTTATTCATTGCAAGAGTAAAGTCCAACACTCCAAGACACAATCAAAGTAATCAATCCACTCCAAGTCCCAAAATCAACTCTAGTGCTTAAGGGCTTGTGAGAGGATCATTTGTGTTCTTTTGTTTGCTCTTGTCGCTTGGATTGCCTTCTTCCTTTCTCTTTCTAATTCCTAAGTGCTTTGTAAAGCTAGCAAGAGACACCTAAGTGTGTGGTGGTCCTTGCGGGGTCTTAGTGACCCGTGTGATAAGGAAAAGGCTCACTCGGTCTAAGTGACTGTTTGAGAGAGGGAAAGGGTTGAAATAGACCCGGTATTTATGGCCTCCTCAACGGGGACTAGGTTCTTTGGAACCGAACCTTGGTAAAACAAATCACCGTGTTCACTCGCTTTGATTTCTCGCTTGATTTGTTTGCCCTCTTTTTCTCTCTCCAAAGTTTCCTTGCCAATATTGATTTGAGTTTGCTCCCAAACATCATCTGCATCATTTGAGCAACTCGTTGGCAAGAGAAACAATCTTCCACCTCGGATTTAATTCTAATGCTAACCCCTGGCCTCATTGTGTGTTTAAGTTTATAAATTTCAGGTTTTCGCCTATTCACCCCCTCTAGGCGACTTTCAATTGGTATCAGAGCTAGTGCTTCATTAAGAGTCTAACCAACTCGAAGTGATGTCTAGAGATCATGCCAAGAGGGAGATCGTGACCGGTGACAAGCCCACAGGCTCAGGGAGGACTCTATCAAAAGAGTCCAGCAACAAGTACAAGGAGGAATCCTTTTCCTCCATCAAGTCAGTTAGGAGGGGTGACAAGAAGAAAAAGAAGATGAAGAAGGTGGTCTACTACGAGACCGACTCTTCAACACCCTCCACATCCAGCACCGAGTCATCCACTACTTCTAAGCGCCATGAGCGCAAGAAGTATAGTAAGATGCCCCTACGCTATCCCCATATTTCCAAGCGCGCTCCTCTACTTCTGTTCTGTCACACCCGGTTTGGAAGGCAAACCGAATGCGAACCATGTACGTGCCAGGATCAGAAACTCATGTACACAGTGATTACATATTTGGACATCATCACACAATGCTCGAAAATAAATAGCGGAAAGGTACTTATTACAACCAGATGTCCAAGACATCCATAGAGTCCAATACATAACCATTGTTCAACATAAATATCAAAGTGTGGAGAAACGAAACGTAGATGCTAAGCCTACACAGGCAGCTGACTGGGGTTTGCCACTAAGACAGATCTAGAATTCGTCGTAATCCTGGAACTCCTCGAATTCCTCCATGTTGCCAGAATCACCTCCTGAGCACTGAGTACAATGGGGACAACTTGGGGTGGGGTGGTTTGTAAAGCAAGGGTGAGTACACATCAACATACTCAGCAAATGTCCCGTTTGGCTAAAGTGGACTAGCTGTATGTGGGGTTGAGGTCAAGCAATCGCTTTTAGGTTAGTCAAGTATTTATTATTAGTAGTAGAGCCAAGTTTTAGTAATAAACCCAATTATTACCCAAAGTACTCCCTCAAAAGAGGAAATACCAGAAATCAGATTTCATAACATCATTGTTAACCATCATCATAAAAAGTATCCAGAGTTCTTCTAATCAAAGAGGATCCCAAGGCTGCTCTTAACCGTGAGCTTGGCTGATATACCAGTTTCTAACACTCTACAGAGGTTGTACACTTTACCCACAAGTCGTGATCCCCTTTCTGCCTCGGGTCCATCAAACCCTCAAACACTACCAAGGTGAGTCGGCTAGGTTTCACTATGTAGCCTTTACAAAAAATCCCCTGGTGCATAGTTGCTCGTTAGGTTTCGCCAGTCGTACAAATGCAGTACACCTCCCCAATGTGGGTGACTAACAAAACCAAATCGAGTGAACCTCTGCACCCCCCTTAGCAGAGTGAGCACTACGCCCCGGCCCCCATTGACGGCCCTCCGGTTTAAAGCCAACTACACTCCTAGGTTTATCTAATTATTCAGCTAAGGGCGTCCCATTCCACCCTTATGGTTGTACTGTTATCCTGGGTGGTCACTCCACGAACAGGTCCTTACGGAGAGGTACTCAGGAAAAAGGCCTAAGCCCCCCTAAAGTATCACAATATGTCATTGATTAAGTTAAAGCATCGTATCATAAATAGTCACCTCATGTTCATTGATTAAGTTAAAGCAGTAGCATAAAGCTAACCATGATAACCCAAAAAGGTAAACAAGGATAAGGTAAATACAAACTAGTCGATCCTTAGGTTTCATAAAGTAATGTGGGACAGTGACTTATAAAGTAAATAGGGCATAATGGGTCAAAGGACACTTGTCTTCACCAGGTTGTTGCTCAGGGAGGTCTCAACAACACACTCGGGAACCTCAGACTGCTCGTTGTCTAAATAAAGCGAGCATGCATTCAATACATCGGGAAAGTACAAATGAATAGCACACCAAACATGTTCAAACATAGGAATACATCTTAAAAGACACAATACTAAATAAGGAACAATGAGATTAAAGTGTAACCTTAATTATAACATAAACCAACTTACTTTAGAAATAATTATCATTTCTCTAAGTATTACCCACAATTACATATCATAGTCCAATTTATTTTAGTGTGTCCTAAAAATTAGACCAGAGATGAATTCATGTAATACACATTGTTAATCACAATATTAAACATGTTTAAATCTCTAGGGTTCTCCTTTTATTTATTTTATTAAATAAATAAACCTACACATATACTAGTTCATAATTAGCCATAACAATTAGGATGTGCAGACAGTACATGAAGCTATTTTATTTGAACAGAGAATAATCCTATGAACATTTTGCAATTTGAATCACTAAATTTGGAGTTCATATGCAAAATATATGAAATAAACAAGTTTGGGAATTCAAAATATGAAATTAGGTCTAATTCTGTGAATATTTAAAAGTCCAGGGTTCAATCTGCAAGATTACAGGGGCCTGCGCGCGAAAACCAGGGACGGTGGGTTGATTCTAAACAAACCGAGGGTCTTTTTAATAAAACTACCGCGCGAAGGGGTATCGGGTGATTCCAACCGTTAGATCAGAAACCGACGACCGAGATTAGATCTATGGCCGAGGGCACGCGCGTGGGCGGGCGAGCGCTGACAGGCGGACCAGGGTGGTGTCAGCGACCGAGGGGGAGAGCGCGCTGATCGAGCGGGCCCAGCGCCAAGGGACACGGGCGCTGACAGGCGGGCCAGGGCCCAGGGCGCGCCGTGCGCGAAGCGGTATCCGCGATCTGGGTCGTGCGATCAAGATCAGACGGGGGAGATCAGACCGGGAGAAGGGTGAATGGCTGTGGGCGGCGCTGCTCCTCTCCGCGGCGGTGAGGTCGCTGGAGTTGAGGCAGACACGTGCTAGGGTGGCTCCGGGGTCGCGGGGATTGGGTAGAGAGGGAGAGAATGACACGGTGAACTCAGTGGCGGGGAAAAGGCCATGAATCCGATGTCAGAGAGGGGAATGGCGGGAAAAGGCCTCGGGCGGACCGGAGGAACTTCGGTGAGGGATTCTGGCCGCGGGGAGGGGGCTTGAGGTGCGCTAAGGCCTGGGATAGCTTCAGCAGAGGTAGGGGTAACACAGGGATCGACATCGGGGCACTGGGCCGAACTGAATTGGCCGACCACCGCGCGAGCGCGGTGGGCCGCCATGGCTGAACACCGGCGAAGCCAAAATTGGCCGAGCACAGAGCGAAATAGGGAAAAGTGAGCACGGGCATAGGTGTCTCACCTCGGGGTGGAGCTCGGGGAGGCTTGGCGCGCTCTCCAGCGAGCTGGATGACCGGGGAAGCGGGCGCGGGTCTCCGGCAGGGTCTAGCGGCGTGGGCAGAGTGCGAAAGAGGGTGGAGCTGTGCGAAATAAGTCGGGGGAGGGAGTGCGGGCACTGGCGGGGCTTAAAAAGGGAGCTAGGGCACGTGGGCGGGTGTCGTGGCCGAGAAAATCCGGCGACGTGCGCGATGTGCGCACGCGCTGGTCCATGCGAGCGTGGGGAGGGTGGATCTGATAGGGAGGGTCCACGACGCAGAGAGAGAGAGGAAAGGGGCGCGCGGGGTAACGGCTCAACGACTAGCGAACCAGGCCCGCAAGGCAGAGAGAGAAGAGAGGCGCGGAGGGGGAAACAACTGGTGCCAACAGGTTGGCCCCACCGGCAGAGAGCGAGAGAGAGAGAGAGAGAGAGTGCGCACATGAGAGGAAGCTGCCGCTGACAGGTGGATCCCACCTGTCAGGCGGCGCGGGCACGCGGGCGCGCGGCCTGGCTGGGCCGAGCTGGGCTGCTTTTCCTTTTTCTTTTTCTCTAGATTTTCTAATTCCTTTTCTATTTCTTTTCTCTAGGATTTTCAATTCCAAATTCAAATTAGGTTTCAAATTCAAATAAATTCAAACATGTGCAACACTTCAAACAATATTGTAAGCTCAGCATGATGCAACATGTCATGACTCATAGTGTTTTGGCAAAAATAAATAACTAAACCTCCCTAACTTAAGCTAATTCTACTTAAAAGGGAAAAAAGGGAGAGAGGATATAGAGAGAGATAAAACCTAGGGTGAGAGAGAAGAGTAACACCTGAATTTGGATGATAATTAGAAAGAAATTTTATACCCCCAAATTCAGTGTGTTACACGTTCCCTTAGGCAAACCACCATATTTTGATGGTGAAGATTATTGTATGTGGAGTGATAAAATGAGGCATCATCTAACCTCACTCCACGAAAGCATATGGGACATTGTTGAATTTGGAGCGCAGGTACCACAGGTGGGAGACGAGGACTATGACTCGGACGAGGCCGCCCAAATTAGGCACTTTAACTCCCAAGCAACTTCTATACTCCTCGCCTCTTTATGTCGAGAGGTGTATAATAAGGTGCAAGGGTTAAAGAATGCCAAAGAAATTTGGGACGTCCTCAAAACAGCGCACGAAGGGGACGAGGTGACCAAGATCACTAAGCGTGAGACGATCGAGGGAGAGCTCGGTCGGTTCGTCCTCAACAAAGGGGAAGAGCCGCAAGCCATGTACAACCAGCTCAAGACGATGGTTAACAAAGTGCGCAACCTCGGGAGCACCAAATGGGATGACCATGAAATGGTCAAGGTTATTCTAAGATCCCTTGTTTTTCTACTTAAGTACAATTAATTCGTGGGGGTCCTAGATATAAACAGATGTCTCCCGAGGAGGTGATTGACAAGTTTGTGAGCTTTGAACTTATGATCAAAGACTCCAAACACATTGTCAACTTGGAGCAAGGCACCACCTCCACACCCGAGGTGCAACCCGTTGCATTCAAAGCAACGGAAGAGAAGAAGAAGGAGTCTACACCAAGTAGGCTTCCAATCGACGCCTCCAAGCTCGACAACGAGAAGATGACTCTCATCATTAAGAGCTTTCGCCAAATCCTCAAGCAAAGGAGGGGGAAGGATTACAAGCCCGCTCCAAAAGGATGTGCTACCAGTGTGGTAAGTCCGGTCACCTTATCGCTAAATGTCCATATTCTAGTGAAAGTGACAGGGACGAAGACAAGAAGGGGAAGAAGAAAATGGAGAAGAAAAGGTATTACAATAAGAAAGGCAGCGAGGCGCACATGGGGTGAGAATGGGACTCCGACGAGAGTTCCACCGAATCCTTCTCCGACGATGACGCCGCCAACATCACCGTCAACAAGGAACTTCTCTTCCCAAACGTCAGCCACAAGTGTCTTGTGGCAAAGGATGGCAAAAACAAGAAGGTGCACTCTAGAGCTACTCCAAAATACACTACATCTGATGATGAGAGTAACTCTAGTGATAATGAAGAAGATTTAATTTCTCTCTTTGCCAACCTTACCATGGACAAAAAGAAAAAACTTAATGAATTGATAGAAACCATTAACGAGAAGGATGATCTCTTAGAGTGCCAAGAGGACTTGCTCGTTAAGGAAAATAAAAAATTTGTTAAGTTGAAAAATGCTTATGCTCTAGAAGTAGAGAAGAATGAAAATGTAACATCCCAAAAATCCTAACCTAGGTTTGGAACCCTAAACTACTCCCCTTTTTTTTCATCCTCTAATCCCAAGAGCTCCCTTAAATTTTCTTTCATCATATGCATACACCTTGTTTGATCACAAGCACATCACTTAGATTCTATTTTCCAGCACCTAGATTACCCACAAAATAATTTGTTCAAAAGAAAAAGATGCAAAAGGGAAATAGGATTTGGAAAATAAAAAGAAAAAGAGAAAAACCCTTCTTCCCCCCTGCTGGGCCGTTTCCCAGCCCAAACCCGCGGCCTCCCCCCCCTCGCGCCCGCGCTTCCCTCCTCTTTCGGCCCATTTCCGGCCTGCTTCCGCGCGCGCGCCAGCCCGCCCTACGCCCTCCCTCCCTCTCTCTGGCAAACCGTCCCCACCCGTCAGCCGCCCTTGCTCGCTCGCACGCTCGCCCCCACTGGCAGGATGGCCCCGCTTGTCAGCCGTTTCGTCGTCCTCCCGCCGTCCCTTCACCGCGGTCACCTCCGGCCATCGCCTCCGTCCCCTCCTCCGTCTTCTCGCTGCACAGGGAAGTTTGGCACCGCTCCGTCCCTCCCCTCCCCTTGACCAGCGTCCTCGCTGGTACCGCCCCGCCGTGGTGTCCCCTCGGCGGCGCTGTGCGGCATTTATGGGCGGCGCTGAGTCGCTCACCGGAGCCGAGAAGCTCCACCGCCCCCCTTCCCTCGCGCGCCTATAAAAGGCTCGCCCCGAGCTCATTCTTCCCCGCACCAGCCTTGGCCATCCCCCTCCTCCCTCGTCCGAGCGCAATTCGCAGAGCGCCACAGTCTTCTCCCTCTCCGGTGAGTTTCTCCCCCTCTTCTCTCTCCCTCTCCGTTGGTCCCGCGTGCAATTAAGGTAGTTCACTAGCTTCCTCGCACTGCCGCGAGCTCAGCTGTCACACCTGGGCTTTAAGGGACAAAGCTGGGTGCATCTCATACATGCGCCAAAGAAGACAACATATATAATAACAGAGTGTATAGAGATAATGTCATAATAATCAGAGTATCTATTACATAGCGGAAGACTTACAAAATAAAAGATAAATATAACAGGATCTAAAAATACATCCTTGGCGAGAGAAAGTCAACTGGGAGATGACGACCTAGACCTCACACGAACACAGCGCACATCCACCATGCGCCTCCTCCAGTGATACCTGTTCTTCTCCTGTGGGGGGGTGTGAGACAGCAAGGGTGAGCTCACACATGTTCATCGCTCAACAAGTTGTGGGGAATAATGTGACATGAACTCGCCAAAGGTGGGACCTCATATGAAGTGTAAGGCTGATCAATGATAGGGGTTAAAGCTGAGCATTGCTTTTAGTAAGTTGGTCAAATTTTATTAGCAATTACTAAGTGTAAGTGAATACCAAACCATAATAAAATAATAGAACAAAATTAACAATAAACCCATGCAAATGCAAATGACAAATTGAGTTTAGGTTCCATAAATTAATCATCGGAGAGTCCTGAGCCGCTCATGACCGTGAGCTCGGCTAGTATACCAGTTTTACACTCTGCAGAGGTTGTACCCTTTACCCATAAGTCGTGTTTCCCATGTCGCCAGGGTTAGCTAGGCCCTTAGACACTACCAAGGTGAATGGCTAGGGATCCACTACGAGGCCTTTACAAAGTTCCACTAGCTTTCGAAAACCTGCTACAGTTTATAGGAAGTTCCAATGCAGGGTTCTTGTCTGACCGCCATCGCAGCAAAATCATCCAAGGACCTCCCTACACTGACCACTCCCCTACTGCCCTTGCCCCTTTCGGGTAAGGTAGTCTTCCACTAGCTTTCCTAATTAGTCAGCCAAGGGGTCCCATTCCCATTCCTCCCTTGTGGTGGCACGTGTTTCTCAAGTTAAGCTCCATGTTCCAATTAACAATAATATAATGATCTTGACATGAACATAAATAGAATAACAAAATAACTGGAACATGGATATAATAAATGATTATCCCAAAACCAAATAAAGCAATAGCAAAAACTACCCAGGTGATTCAGGGGCAAACAAGGTAATGAGATAAACAATCTAGGGTGACCTATTGGGTCCCATCAAAATTAAACCTATGCATGGTAAATGATTATAAAGAACATTATTGGGTAACAAAAGTGAATCAAGGGCACAACTTGTCTGGCACTTGAGATTCCAGGAACCAACTTGTTTTTCAGATGACACGTGTCCTCGCGCTAGTCGTAGCAATACAAACAAACATGGTATAGATAAAATTAATATCACACCAAACATAAGAACATATTGCATAATAATAATCTACGCGTTTTTACGAGACTAACGCAACTTGAACGGATCAAATCGGAGTTAAAACGGAGGAGTTATGAATTTCCTAGGGTTTTATGTATTTGATATAAGATTAGTTAGGAAATAAATTTTAATGTGACTTTCATGTGAAAGCAGTAGTACTAGATGATAGACAATGATATTACAAAATTATAGGAATTGGAACGGATTAATTTGGGCTTAATATGAATTTTCTATGAATTACCCAAGTTCTAACATTTATTTATGCATTAAAAAAAATCCATTTCTGTGATTATTTTCTATTTTCCTTAGTCTATGGATCGGGCATCAATTACTGAGAAGTGCAGGGGCTTACGGGTAAATATTCCTAGACTCAGTGTACAATACCCCCTGGACGGCGGGTTCCATTTTCTACAAAGAGAAGGTCTCTTATGCAAATTTATCAGTCGAAAGAGTATCGCTCCACACGGGTCACCCGATTATAATTTAACGATCCAGATTACATCCCCAACTACAAGACAAGCGCGCACTGGTGGTCGTCCGATCAAAAACTAACGGACGAGAGCTCGCCAGCCCGGAATCACATCCCACGCCTCGGTCGTTTGATCAACGGACACGATTGATCTCCTATTATACGAGTACACCAGGCAATTCTGGCCGCTAGCTTCCTAATCTACGATACTATCGGTGTCTTCCTCCCTGCAGCACCTGACACGGCGGCGCGCACCCAGAGCGGCGGAAGCACACCGCGGCGAGGAATTCCCGGTGTACCACGACCCCAAAACTTACAGCTAACTGACGGAACGCAAGGAGGAGTTCGATGTGGGCGCAGTGGAGTGTTCATACCACGGATTGGGGTAGCAGACGATGCCAGCCACGGTGGAGTGCGGTCCACGGCGGGGATTAGAATTTCGGCGAGAAATTCCCCATTCCCTGGTCTCTGCCCGTACACCACGAGGACTAGGACGCATTCGGTATGCACCAGCGAGTGCTCCCGATCACGCACAGGGACCCGAAGAGCTCTATTCGTGGATTCCTAGTGCGGCGGCTCCCCTTTCCTCCATCACTCTCCCTCAGCTACGAGTTGAAGGAATCTCGGCGCGTTGCCACAGCACGGGGAGTAGGACTGGGAAGAGGCGGCGATCCGAGGATTAAGTAGTCCGAGGGCGAGGCCACAACAGCCGCGACCGGAGCGGACGACTACGACCAGGTCGGCCATGCGAGGAACTCGGGTTCTGTTACGCAGACGGGAGAAGGAGCTGACAAATATGGCCCACACGGCGGCGTCACGAGGAAGGAGAGCGCGCGCGAGTGTGTCTTGTGACCGGCTGACGAATTGGGCCCCACTTGCAAGTGACCACAACAAGGGAGAGAGGGCGGATCAGGCCGCGCGGGTGAAATCCCCATTTGGGCCGACAGGGAAGGGAATCGGCCCAGATAGGTATAGGAGCCCTTTTTCTTTTCTTTTATAAATTTTCTGCTTTGTTTTCAAATTCAAGTACTCAAACTGATTTCAAATTTTCCCTTTCGAATTTTTTTAGATTTGCGAGTTACAAAATTAGTAATGATGTGAATATAATCCCTACTGTTTTCCATATTATTATTTATTTTCCTTGTCATTCCCTTATGGAAGAAATAAATGGTTGCATTAGAATCCCTTTTCTCCTTTTTCTCATTTTATGTCTTCATTTAAAATTGGAGGTCTAATTTATGTTACCAATAAAATGCATTACTACAAAACCTTAGGTAAAAGGTCAACCTCACCTCATCATCATTATTATATTTTTATTCATTTTATTATTATTGGATTAAATGCGCAAACAAAACTCCAATATGATGCAATGGTTTATTTGTGACTTAGTAATGTTCTACTCATTTTTGAACATGATCGGTCACATGTGATGATAGTTAATGGTCACCAAACATTGAGATCAACTCTATTTTCGTTGTTTACACATTTGGGTATTACAAATCCTACCCCCCTTAAAAAGAATCTCGTCCTCGAGATTTGTAAGGAAAGGGAAAAGATGGGAAAAATCTATGCAAGGTTCTTCTTCTCTTTCCCATGTAGCTTCATCTTCTCCATGATGACTCCATTGTTCTTTGCACATCTTTATCACTTTATTCCTTGTAACTTGAGTCAATGTATCCAAAATCTTGATCGGGTACTCCGTGTAAGTCAAATCACCCTGAACACTGAGGTCATCCACTGGCAACTATTCCTCAGGGACATAGAGATACTTCTTAAGTTGAGACACATGAAATACATTATGCACATCAGATAGATTATCAGGTAGCTCGAGTTGATAGGCCATCTCTCCAACTTGCCTAAAAATTCTGAATGGTCCAATATAGCGAGGGGACAATTTGCCCTTAACCTTGAATCTCCTCATTCCACGAAGTGGTGACACCTTGAGGTACACATGATCACCTTCCTCAAACTCCAGTGGTCTTCTTCTATTATCAGCATAGCTCTTTTGCCTGGTTTGAGCTACCCTCAAATTCTCCTTGATTATACAGACTTGTTCTTCTGCCTCTTGAATAAGTTCATATCCAAAGAACTATCTTCCTCCAGTCTGATCCAATGTAGAGGAATCCTACATTTCCTGCCATATAGAGTCTCGAACAGTGACATCTTCAGACTGACCTGGTAACTATCATTATATGAGAACTTAGCGTAAGGTAGACTCTTGTCCCAACTACTACCATGCTGAAGGGCATAAGTTCTCAACATATCTTACAATACTTGGTTAGTTCTCATAAAAACTTTTCCAAAATCTGGGGGTAAACTATGATCCTCTATCCAAAACGATCTTCTTTGATACTCCACGTAAACACACAATCCGAGCCATATATAACTCTGCCAATTGAGATCCCTTATAAGTAGCCTTGACCGGAATGAAATAAGCCACTTTGGTCAATCTATCCATAATAACCCATATAGCATCATATCCTTTCTGGGTGCGAGGCAATCCAGTAATAAAATCCATACCAATCTCTTCCCACTTCTATTCGGGTATCTTTAATGGGTATAATAGTCCAGTTGGTCTCTGATGTTCAGCCTTAACTCTTTGACACACATCGCACATAGCCACATGTGCAACCACATCTCTCTTCAGTCCATACCACCAGAACTTCTGCTTCAAATCCTGATACATCTTAGTACTACCAGGATGAATAGAATAATCCGAGTCATGGGCTTCCTTCAGTATAGTCTCACGAAGGCTTTCAATATCAGGAACACATATCCTGTCCTTGAACCATACGGCGCCTTGCTCATCTTCCGTGAATTCTGGACTTCGACATTCAGTAGTTAGATCCTTAA
The DNA here is from genome assembly GCA_029449295.1 of Zea luxurians. Lineage (NCBI taxonomy): Eukaryota > Viridiplantae > Streptophyta > Magnoliopsida > Poales > Poaceae > Zea > Zea luxurians. The sequence goes on along the minus strand of JAOPSE010000129.1, from coordinate 3,070,481 downwards.
TCTCTTGCATTTTAGCATCACCATTTTGTCCTTTGCGGATTTCTTGTTCCAAAGTAGATTCCACATCAATAGTAACTCCTTCAGTGTAAGAAAACTATCCCCAGGTTAAGTCTCCTGAAATCCTCAACAATCTCATCGGGTAGCTGGGCAACAACAGCTAAATGAACATGCTCCTTTCGACTCAAGGCATCTGCAACCAAATTTGCCTTGCCCGGGTGATAGTGAATTTCCAAATCATAATCCTTAATAAGCTCCAACCAACGGCGTTGCCTAAGGTTGAGATCCTTCTGAGTGAATGTATACTTCAAACTCTTATGATCTGTATACTTGACACTTGGTTTCCATAATATAATGTCTCCAAATCTTAAGCGCATGCACAACGGCTGCCAATTCTAAGTCATGCATGGGGTAGTTCAATTCATGTTTCCGCAACTGACGAGATGCATAGGCAATCACATGTCCTTCTTGCATAAGTACACATCCCAAGCCTTGGCCACATGCATCATAATAAATGTCAAATCCCTTCTGTAGATCTGGCATAACCAACACTGGTGGCGTCATCAACTTCAACTTCAGTTGGTTAAAACTATCTTGGTACTTCTCGTCCCACTTAAACTCTCTTCCCTTCTCCAGAAGCGAGGTCATAGGCTTGGCAATCTTAGAAAATCCTTCCATAAATCTCTGATAATATCCTGCAAGTCCCAAGAAACTCTGAATCTCTATAACTGTAGCGGGTATACTCCACACCACTATCTCCTTGACTTTAGCAGGATCCACTAATATCCCTCCATTAGAATTGATATGTCCAAGAATGACACCTCGTCAATCCCAAAACTCGCATTTACCATACTTGGCGTAGAGTTGATTATCTTGAAGCTTCTGTAGCACCAATCTCAGATGTTCCTCATGATCAGTATCACTCTTGGAAATAATAAAAATATCGTCGATGAATACTACGACGAATCTGTCCAAATACTCCATAAACACCTTATTCTTCAGATCCATAAAATAGGTTGGTGCATTAGTTAGTCCAAATGACATAACGGTGAACTCATATAAACCATATCGGGTCGATAAAATCGTCTTGGGGATATCCGATGGCCTAATCTTCATTTGATGGTAACCCGATCGGAGATCAATCTTTCGAATACCCTAGCATCTCCCATCTGATCAAATAAATCCTCAATACAGGGTAACAGATACTTGTTCTTCATAGTGACATCGTTAAGGGACCTATAATCCACGCCCATCTCTTGCGATACATCTTTCTTTTGCACAAATAGAACTGGCGCTCCACAAGGTGAAGAATCCGAACGAATGTACCCAGCATCTTGTAACTCTGTTAACTGCTTCTTAAGTTCTTTTAATTCTTCTATGGACATCCTGTACGGCCGTTTAGAAATAGGAGCAGTCCCAGGTAAGAGATCAATGACGAACTCAACTTCCCTATCTGGTGGCATCCCTGGTAACTCCTCTGGAAAGACATCCGGAAAATCCCTAACCGCGTGGATGTTGTCACCCACAAACTTCTCAACTACTAAAAATGCTGCTAGTCTGATGGTGGTAGTTACTGCAATCTCAACTTCAAATCTTTGTCCTTTGGAACTGGTGAATTCTACGGTTCCCTTAGCATAGTGTATATACTGCCTTTGCCTTTCTTAACCATGACATACCAACGATCACGTCTATAGTGCTCTCTTCTAACACTATAGGGGTAGCCCATCTGGGTTAGAAACAAAGGGTAAGAAAGGAAGAATTGTAGACAAGGCGAGTAATTACGAGGAATGTTACTGCGGGGGATTTATTAGCTAAGTAGATTAGCGTGTTACCTACTAAAGCTAATACATTACCTTATGGTGGTACATGCTAAGATGCCCAACTATAATGTTTCAATCAAACAAAGAAGCAAATCAGGCATTGATCATCAGAACAATCAACCAACATTTTTTAATAGAGAAAATAGTTAGAATTTTGTCTTAGGTCTCCTATCTCTTAAAAAGTTCATAAATGTAGGATTCCAAGGTATAAAATCCATCTTGTCTTAGAACAGAAAAGATAAGACTAATCAGAGTATGCCAGCAAAAGGTGAGACAGGATCAAGATAAGATAAGTATAGATTGAATTAGAGTAAGGTAAGTAGGTAAGGGTTTGTCCATTTCTATCTAGGTTTCGTCCTACAGTCAACATTTCCTCTGATACCACTTCTGTCACACCCGGGCTTTAAGGGACAAAGCTGGGTGCATCTCATACATGCGCCAAAGAAGACAACATATATAATAACAGAGTGTATAGAGATAATGTCATAATAATCAGAGTATCTATTACATAGCGGAAGACTTACAAAATAAAAGATAAATATAACAGGATCTAAAAATACATCCTTGGCGCGAGAAAGTCAACTGGGAGACGACGACCTAGACCTCACACGAACACAGCGCACATCCACCATGCGCCTCCTCCAGTGATACCTGTTCTTCTCCTGTGGGGGGTGTGAGACAGCAAGGGTGAGCTCACACATGTTCATCGCTCAACAAGTTGTGGGGAATAATGTGACATGAACTCGCCAAAGGTGGGAGCTCATATGAAGTGTAAGGCTGATCAATGATAGGGGTTAAAGCTGAGCATTGCTTTTAGTAAGTTGGTCAAATTTTATTAGCAATTACTAAGTGTAAGTGAATAACAAACCATAATAAAATAATAGAACAAAATTAACAATAAACCCATGCAAATGCAAATGACAAATTGAGTTTAGGTTCCATAAATTAATCATCGGAGAGTCCTGAGCCGCTCATGACCGTGAGCTCGGCTAGTATACCAGTTTTACACTCTGCAGAGGTTGTACCCTTTACCCACAAGTCGTGTTTCCCATGTCGCCAGGGTTAGCTAGGCCCTTAGACACTACCAAGGTGAATGGCTAGGGATCCACTACGAGGCCTTTATAAAGTTCCACTAGCTTCCGAAAACCTGCTACAGTTTATAGGAAGTTCCAATGCAGGGTTCTTGTCTGACCGCCATCGCAGCAAAATCATCCAAGGACCTCCCTACACTGACCACTCCCCTACTGCCCTTGCCCCTTTCGGGTAAGGTAGTCTTCCACTAGCTTTCCTAATTAGTCAGCCAAGGGGTCCCATTCCCATTCCTCCCTTGTGGTGGCACGTGTTTCTCAAGTTAAGCTCCATGTTCCAATTAACAATAATATAATGATCTTGACATGAACATAAATAGAATAACAAAATAACTGGAACATGGATATAATAAATGATTATCCCAAAACCAAATAAAGCAATAGCAAAAACTACCCATGTGATTCAGGGGCAAACAAGGTAATGAGATAAACAATCTAGGGTGACCTATTGGGTCCCATCAAAATTAAACCTATGCATGGTAAATGATTATAAAGAACATTATTGGGTAACAAAAGTGAATCAAGGGCACAACTTGCCTAGCACTTGAGATTCCAGGAACCAACTTGTTTTTCAGATGACACGTGTCCTCGCGCTAGTCGTAGCAATACAAACAAACATGGTATAGATAAAATTAATATCACACCAAACATAAGAACATACTGCATAATAATAATCTACGCGTTTTTACGAGACTAACGCAACTTGAACGGATCAAATCGGAGTTAAAACAGAGGAGTTATGAATTTCCTAGGGTTTTATGTATTTGATATAAGATTAGTTAGGAAATAAATTTTAATGTGACTTTCATGTGAAAGGAGTAGTACTAGATGATAGACAATAATATTACAAAATTATAGGAATTGGAACGGATTAATTTGGGCTTAATATGAATTTTCTATGAATTACCCAAGTTCTAACATTTATTTATGCATTAAAAAAATCCATTTTTGTGATTATTTTCTATTTTCCTTAGCCTATGGATCGGGCATCAATTACTGAGAAGTGCAGGGGCTTGCGGGTAAATATTCCTAGACTCAGTGTACAATACCCCCTAGACGGCGGGTTCCATTTTCTACAAAGAGAAGGTCTCTTATGCAAATTTATCAGTCGAAAGAGTATCGCTCCACACGGGTCACCCGATTATAATTTAACGATCCAGATTACATCCCCAACTACAAGACAAGCGCGCACTAGTGGTCGTCCGATCAAAAACTAACGGACGAGAGCTCGCCAGCCCGGAATCACATCCCACGCCTCGGTCGTTTGATCAACGGACACGATTGATCTCCTATTATACGAGTACACCAGGCAATTCTGGCCGCTAGCTTCCTAATCTACGATACTATCGGTGTCTTCCTCCCTGCAGCACCTGACACGGCGGCGCGCACCTAGAGCGGCGGAAGCACACCGCGGCGAGGAATTCCCGGTGTACCACGACCCCAAAACTTACAGCTAACTGACGGAACGCAAGGAGGAGTTCGATGTGGGCGCAGTGGAGTGTTCATACCACGGATTGGGGTAGCAGACGATGCCAGCCATGGTGGAGTGCGGTCCACGGCGGGGATTAGAATTTCGGCGAGAAATTCCCCATTCCCTGGTCTCTGCCCGTACACCACGAGGACTAGGACGCATTCGGTATGCACCAGCGAGTGCTCCCGATCACGCACAGGGACCCGAAGAGCTCTATTCGTGGATTCCTAGTGCGGCGGCTCCCCTTTCCTCCATCACTCTCCCTCAGCTACGAGTTGAAGGAATCTCGGCGCGTTGCCACAGCACGGGGAGTAGGACTGGGAAGAGGCGGCGATCCGAGGATTAAGTAGTCCGAGGGCGAGGCCACAACAGCCGCGACCGGAGCGGACGGCTACGACCAGGTCGGCCATGCGAGGAACTCGGGTTCTGTTACGCAGACGGGAGAAGGAGCTGACAGATATGGCCCACACGGCGGCGTCACGAGGAAGGAGAGCGCGCGCGAGTGTGTCCTATGACCGGCTGACGAAGTGGGCCTCACTTGCAAGTGACCACAACAAGGGAGAGAGGGCGGATCAGGCCGCGCGGGTGAAATCCCCATTTGGGCCGACAGGGAAGGGAATCGACCCAGATATGTATAGGAGCCCTTTTTCTTTTCTTTTATAAATTTTCTGCTTTGTTTTCAAATTCAAGTACTCAAACTGATTTCAAATTTTCCCTTTCGAATTTTTTTAGATTTGCGAGTTACAAAATTAGTAATGATGTGAATATAATCCCTACTGTTTTCCATATTATTATTTATTTTCCTTGTCATTCCCTTATGGAAGAAATAAATGGTTGCATTAGAATCCCTTTTCTCCTTTTTCTCATTTTATGTCTTCATTTAAAATTGGAGGTCTAATTTATGTTACCAATAAAATGCATTACTACAAAACCTTAGGTAAAAGGTCAACCTCACCTCATCATCATTATTATATTTTTATTCATTTTATTATTATTGGATTAAATGCGCAAACAAAACTCCAATATGATGCAATGGTTTATTTGTGACTTAGTAATGTTCTACTCATTTTTGAACATGATCGGTCACATGTGATGATAGTTAATGGTCACCAAACATTGAGATCAACTCTATTTTCGTTGTTTACACATTTGGGTATTACATCAGCACACCACTCTTCCGCCCCAATCCCTCGCCCAGAGGCCACCGGCGGCGATCCCCACCGCGGAGCTCCGCCACCTCCCCGCGGACAGCTCCCTCCCAACCCCCTCTCGCCAAATTGAGCATACCATTGGAATCACCAGCCCCTGCCCGTACTAGGACACCTCCCCGTAGGTCGAAAACCGGGCCACCGGCGGCGAACCGCCGCCGAGCCCACCGGCGGCCGGGTCCTCCCCGCAGACGGCCGGTTCATCCCCCCCGTCAACCTGACGCCATTCTCATCCCCCCTCTCTCTCTGGCACGTGGGGCCCGCGGCGACGCCGTCGCCCCTCGCGCACCCGCGCCGTCTCGCCCTCGCTCTTGGGCCGCCGCTGGGCCGTAAGCGCTCCCGCGCGCGCTCGCGCCCAGGGTGGGCCAAAAGCCCTCCCCCAGCCCAGCAAGGAAGAGATCTCTTTTCCTTTTTCTTTTTCCACCCCCTTTTCTCATTTAAATAGTTTCTCAATATTTTATGCACCAAAAATGATCAAAAAGGATTTCCAAGGTCACATACTATAATGATGTTAGAAAATGACACACTATAAATTGTAAACCACTGCTGATGTACTGTTTTATTGCCTGTTTCCTAGAAGAAGCGGGGGCCGCGGATCCGGATCCCGTAGCCCCGGGAGAAGGACCGGAGCCCGAACTTCCGGAAGTAGATCTTCTGTGCCAAGAAAGCTTCGACGAAGGCAAGTCCATCTGTCCCTTGATGCATAAATTACCTATTCTCTCTACCACTGCCTAGGCCGGGAATCATGGGGGAATATTGCATCACGAGTGAGAGATGGCCCGCATTAATATATATACTCTGGATGCGAAAGATGGATTGGGAAGAAGGGAAATGTGTTTCTTCAAATAAAATCTCTTTTTGAAAAGTTATGCGATGAAGGGTATTCACCCTCATCACCTTGGGAGTGGGATGATCAAGGACTCCCTGGTTTAGGGGAGGGCCTAAGGTGTTGGCTCAGCTGGTTTAGGCGTGAGCAGAAGGATTGTCCCCTCATATAAGGACCGGCTTGTCATTTTCACTACCTGTACTCCTCTTCTCGTACAACCACTCGAGACTGTGTGGGCAGTCACTCAATCCGAACTCGTGTGGTCCAACCCCAGGGTTAAGAAGGCTGGGGAGCACCGGGAGGATAAGGAGGGGGAAAGTTTTGTCCGGTTTGGACATGGTGGTGGCCTGACTCCTTCCGGATAACCGTTAAGGTTAGGACGTACGAGTAAGGAAAGAGATCCGGTATTCGGGTCTCGCGACGGTGAGATCGCAGAAACCAGACTAGTGGGTAAAGTGTACACCTCTGCGCAGAGTTGAAACCTATTCGAATAGTCCGTGTCCACTGGTATGGACGAGTCTGGTACGGTATGGCAATTAGAGCTTCTCCTATGAGTTTCATAAAAAGGGAACTATGTGGTTAAATGGGTGTGGAGGAAGAAACCAAGGAGCGAGAAGCTCAGTGGTGGTTGAGTTTTGGTTACTTTTAAGACTACGGGAAAAACCTTTCAGCAACTGCCTTTCTCTAAGAAAATGATGAGCGACTTCAACTACACCAAATAAAGCATGTACATTATAGGTCTCTTTCTCTCTTCGAGAGCGGGGTGGGCTTGCGGAATACCTAGTGTATTCACCCAGACTCATTTATGTTTTTCAGCAGCCGAAGACTTCTTTTCTGCTATGCTTGATTGAGAGGGCTGTGTCTGCACCCAGTTCTGCCTGTGGCGTGGGCTAGTATTTCTTTTCCTACTGCGCTTCCTATTTTGGCTCTCTCGAGCTTGTACCCCGGTATTGTAATAACCTTTATCTAAACTCTGTACTATTTCAAGTAAGGAATGTGTTTACTAGCCTCCTGGGACTAGTAATTGTTTCACATTTGGGTCCCAAAGGATCGGGACACTTTAGGTGGTATCAGAGCCATAGGACTGGCCGTAGGTCACAGCCCTGACCCTAAAACTTGCTCTAAAAAGAAAATACCTCTTCCCCAAGAAAAAAATCTTCTCCCGTCCCCCCCCCCCCGATTTTAACAGACCCTTCTTTTCCCATTCCAGATGGAAGACTCTCTGGCCATTAGGACATCCTACTGCTCAGAGGTAGAAGGGTTCCCACACCTTTTGCGAAGTTGTGCGCTTCGCATGGGAATCCGCAAGAAGCCGGAATACGTCTGGAAGGAGTATCTCGAGGGCGGAATGGAGAAATGCTCTATGGCAGTCTACCTGGGAGAAAGCCGAAACTATCCAAACCATCCTTCCTTCCAAGTCACTTTTACCGGATACCGCTTTCCAGATACTTGCCAGAATGTTGCCCGATCAGCCCTCCGACAACTATGCTAGAACTACAACAAGGTGATCTTTGAAACCCCCCTTCGCTACTTTCCACCCAGCAACAAGAATACCCCCACCTGGAGGAAAAGACTTCAGGTCCTATCAGGAGGAGATCCTATTGAGAATGATCCCACCATCGTCTACATGGCTGGATACCTTCACACCCTTGATAACCAATATGATGACCTCACCCTCCACTGCACCTACCTAACCTCCCGGGTGGAAAGTCTAGAGCAAAAAGTCAGGGAACTTTCAGGGGAAAAGGCGTCCCTTCAAGAGAGCCTTGCAATAGCTGAAGGCGAGGAAACCAATACCTGTGAGGCTTACCACACCCTGAAGATGGACTATGACAAGAAACTGAAGAAGCTCGCCCCTGCAAGAAAAATCCGCAAGAAGACCAAACACCAAGGATGTCAGACTGAGCAGAAGGAAGAAGCCCCTCCGACCCTACCCCCTGCCGGGTTAAGGAACTCGTCCGACACCGAGGAAATGTCCCTAGCCAGCCTTGATGACCTTCTCAAGGAATTTGGGGACACTTTAGAGAAGGAGTTCGGGAGTACCCTAGCTAGTACTCGCGTGTAATGAACGTATGGTAGCCGTGTGCTGTATTATGTAATGGCTTGATGTAATGAATAAAATAACTAGTTAAAAAAATGGCACGTGCATGGTAGTAACTCTTTCCCCTAGCAGATGGCTTCGGATAAAACCACGCCTACCACCTCCGGGATTGGAGCAGGTTTTCCCCTAGGAGCAGCAGGAGAGGCTGGCGGAGAAGGGGATGGGACCCACCTCCCCGCACCTCCGGAACTACCACTAGATCTGGCCCAAGTTCTAGCCAATCAAACCCAACTCATTGAAGTCCTCACTCGAAGTCTGGAAAACCAGCGCCCAGGTGGTGGAAGGCCACAGGACAGGATGGGAGAATTTTTGAGACTCAAGCCTCCCACATTCGCGGGGTCCAGCAATCCCCTCGATGCAGATGACTGGCTTCGCACGATCAAGAGGAAGCTGGAAGCCATCGGATGCCCCGAAAATCAGTGTATCCAACTGGCAGCTCATCAACTTTCAGGAATGGCTTTAGCATGGTGGGACACTTTCAGTGAAGCCGTCAGAGATGCTACCTGGGCAGAATTCGAAACAGCTTTCCGTGAGCACCATGTACCCCAGGGGATAGTTCAACTCAAGGAGGATGAATTCCGGGAGCTAACTCAAGGTGGGAGGACAGTCAGTGAGTATGTGCACAAGTTCATAGAGCTGGCTCGTTACGCGCCTGAAGACGTCAGCACCGAGTCTAGGAAGATGGCACATTTCCTGAAAGGACTAAGACCCGAACTTAAGACCATCCTCGCCAGCCAAGACTTCCTCAGCTTCTCTCACCTCTCCAACAAGGCTATTCAAGTGGAAAGGGCGAAAGAGGAAGAAAAAGGGCATCTCAAGAGAAAATTCCAAGTTCTCCGAGCTCAACAACAAGAACGTCACCAGAGAGCTCGACCCTTTGGGCTTCCACCCAGGGGACCAAGCTTCAATAAATCATCTGGACCCACTCCATCACGCTACGGTCAGCAGAGTCAGAGCTCCCTTCAGGCACCCTCCGTTGCAAGCAATCAACCGCCAGCTAATGCCTGTTGGCACTGCGGAGACCCCAGTCACTTCAAGAATAACTGCCTTCAGTTGAAGGCTCCCGGGCCGACCTACTCCAACTCGGTGAATGGCCCCAAGATTCCATCGGCACCTACCTCCAAGGCACCTCCTTCCAATAGCCAGCTGAGCAGGACTCAGTACCAGGGCAGAGCCCAAGTCAACCACATCGACGCTCAAGAAGCCCAGCAAGCCCCAGGAGTAGTGCTCGGTGAGTAGTGCTTTTTGATTCAGGAGCGTCCCATTCTTTTATAGCCGCTAAGTTTGTGGAAAAACATGGCATCCCCTCTACACCCCTAGCTGTCCCTTTGGTCACCCGAACCCCAGGGTCAGACCTCCTGTGCAAACTCAGGTGCTCCCAAGTCAGAATTCTTTTAAGTGGGGTAGTGTTCCTGGCAGACTTAACCATCTTGCCATCCCAAGGGATTGATGTAATCCTAGGAATGGATTGGCTAGCTAAGCACAAGGGTATCATCAGCTGCGCAAGCAAGACTGTTCTTCTCACAGATCACCAAGGAGAGGCAGTGTCCTGTCAAGCCCAGCCGCTCGCAAATAATCCAATGATGTTTAATCTGGCAGCAGAAAACATGTCGGTAATCGAAGAGTTTGAAGATGTATTTCCGGAAGAGTTGCCCGGGATGCCACCAGAAAGAGGAATGGAGTTCTATATAGACCTCATTCCTGGCACTGCGCCCATCGCAAAGAGACCATACCGCATGGCTCCCACAGAGTTGGCAGAATTGAAACTTCAGATTTCAGAACTGCAGCAAAAAGGGTACATCCGTCCCAGTTCGTCCCCCTAGGGAGCACCCGTCCTCTTTGTTACTAAAAAGGATGGGAGTATGAGAATGTGTATTGATTATCGGTCCTTGAATGAAGTTGCAATAAAAAACAAGTACACACTCCCTCGGATCGACGACCTCTTCGACCAGCTGCAAGGAGCCAAATATTTCTCCAAGATAGACCTCCGGTCAGGATATCACCAACTGAGAATCAAGGAAGCAGACATTCAGAAGACCGCATTCGTCACCCGGTATGGACAATATGAATTCACAGTGATGCCATTTGGGCTAACAAACGCACCCGCCTTTTTCATGAACCTCATGAATAAGGTGTTTATGGAAGAATTGGATAAGTTTGTCGTGGTCTTTATCGACGATATCCTCATTTTTTCCAAGAGTCGCAAGGACCACGAGCGTCACCTTCGGATCGTCCTCGGAAGACTCAGAGCACATCAACTTTATGCTAAACTCAGCAAGTGTGAGTTCTGGTTAGAGAAGATAGCCTTCCTGGGGCATATCTTGACTGCAGAAGGAATAGAAGTGGACCCATCCAAGGTAGAAGCCGTTTCAAAATGGAAACAACCATCCAACGTCAGTGAAGTGCGAAGCTTTCTAGGAATGGCAGGGTACTACCGCCGCTTTATCAAGGGATTCTCCAGCATAGCAAAACCTATGACAGAACTTCTCAAAAAGGACAATAAGTTTGTGTGGACTCCAAAGTGTGAGGAAAGTTTCTAGATCATCAAGGAGAAGCTTACAACTGCGCCAGTTTTGACACTGCCAGATATACACCAGGATTTCGTCATCTTCTGTGATGCTTCAAGGCAAGGCTTAGGGTGTGTCTTGATGCAAAGTGAGAAAGTTATTGCCTATGCATCCCGCCTACTCAAGCCACACGAGCAGAACTACCCTACCCACGACTTGGAATTGGCAGCCATCGTGCACGCCCTAAAGATATGGAGGCATTATCTGATCGGGAACAAATGCCACATCTTCACTGATCACAAGAGTCTGAAGTACATCTTCACGCAACCGGACCTCAACCTCCGTCAAAGAAGATGGCTTGAATTGATCAAGGATTATGACCTCGAAATCCACTACCACCCCGGGAAGGCCAACGTAGTAGCAGACGCCCTCAGCCAAAAACCTTTCGGAATTAAAGGAACCAACCTTCTGGAAGATTGGAAGAAAGAATCAGCTCAGCTGAATGCATGTCTGGGAAACAATGGTAGCCTGGAAGTTAAGCCCAATCTAGAAGATCTCATGTGCAAGGCTCAACACCTGGACGCAGAGACAGCCAGACTTATGGAAAGAGCTCGCAAGGAGCAACTTCCGGACCTTAGGACAGATGAGCAAGGAGTCCTCTGGTTCAAGAACCGCCTGTGTGTACCAGTGGGAGAAGCACGGGAAGCCCTGCTCAATGAAGCCCACAACTCAGCTTACTCCATCCACCCAGGGACCACCAAGATGTACCTGGACCTCAAAGCCAGATACTGGTGGAAAGGGATGAAGAAGGAAATAGCACAGTATGTGGCCCGGTGTGACACCTGTCAGCGAACAAAGGCCGAACATCAGAAGCCTGCAGGCCTACTTCAACCCCTCCCAGTACCCGAATGGAAGTGGGAAGAAATATGCATGGATTTCGTGACCGGACTGCCCCGAACACAGAAGGGAAATGATTCTATATGGGTAATAATCGATCGTCTCACCAAGGTGGCCCACTTCGTTCCAGTAAAGACCACTTTTGGAGGAGCCGCCCTGGCCCGAATATACCTTAAAGAGATAGTCAGGCTCCATGGCATTCCATGGAAGATAGTATCAGATAGAGGAACGCAGTTCACTTCAAAATTTTGGAAGGGCCTCCAGCAAGCAATGGGCACCAAGCTAGATTTCAGCACCGCTTATCATCCCCAGTTAGATGGTCAAACAGAAAGAGTCAACAAGGTCCTCGAAGATTTACTCAGAGCCTGCGTGTTAACTTTCGACAGAGATTGGGAGTCCAGTTTGCCATACGCCGAATTCTCGTACAACAACAGCCATCAGGCCAGCATCAAAATGTCACCGTTCGAAGCACTTTATGGAAGGAAATGCCAGACTCCCCTGATGTGGTCCAATGTAGGGGAAAGGACACTAGAAGGGCCCGACTTTGTTAAAGAAGCCGAAGAGAAAGTTGCTTTGATCCGCAGAAGGTTACTTGAAGCTCAGAGTCGACAGAAGAGTTACGCAGACAACAGACGAAGAGAACTCCGATTTGAGGAAGGAGATTTCGTTTATCTCAAGGTCTCCCCGATGCGTGGTGTAAAAAGGTTCCAAATGAAAGGAAAGCTAGCGCCACGTTTCGTCGGTCCCTACCCCGTCATTAGCCGAGTGGGACCCGCAGCATACCGTCTTGAGCTACCAGAATCCATGTCAGATATTCACAATGTGTTCCATGTGTCTCAGCTCCGCAAATGCCTAAAAGTACCAGAAAACCACATCGAGGCAGATGCAATTCAGATTCAAAAGGATCTCTAGTACCGGGAAAAGCCAGTGAAGATTCTCGACTCAGCAGTCAGAAGGACCCGCAACTCAGAAGTAAGACTCTGTAAGGTTCAGTGGAGTAGAGATGGGGAAGAGGAAGCCACCTGGGAAAGTGAGGATTCTCTGAGGAAGGAATACCCTTATCTTTTCTCGAGCCCCGTCTGAATCTCGAGGGCGAGATTCCTTTAAGTGGGGTAGGTTTGTAACATCCCAAAAATCCTAACCTAGGTTTGGAACCCTAAACTACTCCCCCTTTTTTTCATCCTCTAATCCCAAGAGCTCCCTTAAATTTTCTTTCATCATATGCATACACCTTGTTTGATCACAAGCACATCACTTAGATTCTATTTTCCAGCACCTAGATTACCCACAAAATAATTTGTTCAAAAGAAAAAGATGCAAAAAGGGAAATAGGATTTGGAAAATAAAAAGAAAAAGAGAAAAACCCTTCTTCCCCCCTGCTGGGCCGTTTCCCAGCCCAAACCCGCGGCCTCCCCCCCCCCCTCGCGCCCGCGCTTCCCTCCTCTTTCGGCCCATTTCCGGCCTGCTTCCGCGTGCGCGCCAGCCCGCCCTACGCCCTCCCTCCCTCTCTCTGGCAAACCGTCCCCACCCGTCAGCCGCCCTCGCTCGCTCGCACGCTCGCCCCCACTGGCAGGATGGCCCCGCTTGTCAGCCGTTTCGTCGTCCTCCCGCCGTCCCTTCACCGCGATCACCTCTGGCCATCGCCTCCGTCCCCTCCTCCGTCTTCTCGCCGCACAGGGAAGTTTGGCACCGCTCCATCCTCCCCTCCCCTTGACCAGCGTCCTCGCCGGTACCGCCCCGCCGTGGTGTCCCCTCGGCGGCGCTGTGCGACATTTATGGGTGGCACTGAGTAGCTCACCGGAGCCGAGAAGCTCCACCGCCCCCCTTCCCTCGCGCGCCTATAAAAGGCTTGCCCCGAGCTCATTCTTCCCCGCACCAGCCTCGGCCATCCCCCTCCTCCCTCGTCCGAGCGCAATTCGCAGAGCGCCACAGTCTTCTCCCTCTCCGGTGAGTTTCTCCCCCTCTTCTCTCTCCCTCTCCATTGGTCCCGCGAGCAATTAAGGTAGTTCACTAGCTTCCTCGCACTGCCGCGAGCTCAGCACACCACTCTTCTGCCCCAATCCCTCGCCCAGAGGCCACCGGCGGTGATCCCCGCCGCGGAGCTCCGCCACCTCCCCGCGGACAGCTCCCTCCCAACCCCCTCTCGCCAAATTGAGCCTACCATTGGAATCACCAGCCCCTGCCCGTACTAGGACACCTCCCCGTAGGTCGAAAACCGGGCCACCGGCGGCGAACCGCCGCCGAGCCCACCGGTGGCCGGGTCCTCCCCGCGGACGGCCGGTTCATCCCCCCCCCCCGTCAACCTGACGCCGTTCTCTTCCCCCCTCTCTCTCTGGCACGTGGGGCCCATGGCGACGCCGTCGCCCCTCGCGCACCCGCGCCGTCTCCCCCTCGCTCTTGGGCCGCCGCTGGGCCATAAGCGCTCCCGCGCGCGCTCGCGCCCAGGGTGGGCCAAAAGCCCTCCCCCAGCCCAGCAAGGAAGAGATCTCTTTTCCTTTTTCTTTTTCCACCCCCTTTTCTCATTTAAATAGTTTCTCAATATTTTATGCACCAAAAATGATCAAAAAGGATTTCCAAGGTCACATACTATAATGATGTTAGAAAATGACACACTATAAATTGTAAACCACTGCTGATGTACTGTTTTATTGCCTGTTTCCTAGAAGAAGCGGGGGCCGCGGATCCGGATGCCGTAGCCCCGGGAGAAGGACCGGAGCCCGAACTTCCGGAAGTAGATCTTCTGTGCCAAGAAAGCTTCGACGAAGGCAAGTCCATCCGTCCCTTGATGCATAAATTACCTATTCTCTCTACCACTGCCTAGGCCGGGAATCATGGGGGAATATTGCATCGCGAGTGAGAGATGGCCCGCATTAATATATATACTCTGGATGCGAAAGATGGATTGGGAAGAAGGGAAATGTGTTTCTTCAAATAAAATCTCTTTTTGAAAAGTTATGCGATGAAGGGTATTCACCCTCATCTCCTTGGGAGTGGGATGATCAAGGACTCCCTCGTTTAGGGGAGGGCCTAAGGTGTTGGCTCAGCTGGTTTAGGCGTGAGCAGAAGGATTGTCCCCTCATATAAGGACCGGCTTGTCATTTTCACTACCTGTACTCCTCTTCTCGTACAACCACTTGAGACTGTGTGGGCAGTCACTCAATCCGAACTCGTGTGGTCCAACCCCAGGGTTAAGAAGGCTGGGGAGCACCGGGAGGATAAGGAGGAGGAAAGTTTTGTCCAGTTTGGACATGGTGGTGGCCTGACTCCTTCCGGATAACCGTTAAGGTTAGGACGTATGAGTAAGGAAAGAGATCCGACATTCGGGTCTCGCGACGGTGAGATCGCAGAAACCGGACTTGTGGGTAAAGTGTACACCTCTGCGCAGAGTTGAAACCTATTCGAATAGTCTGTGTCCACTGGTATGGACGAGTCTGGTACGGTATGGCAATTAGAGCTTCTCCTATGAGTTTCATAAAAAGGGAACTATGTGGTTAAATGGGTGTGGAGGAAGAAACTAAGGAGCGAGAAGCTCAGTGGTGGTTGAGTTTTGGTTACTTTTAAGACTACGGGAAAAACCTTTCAGCAACTGCCTTTCTCTAAGAAAATGATGAGCGACTTCAACTACACCAAATAAAGCATGTACATTATAGGTCTCTTTCTCTCTTCGGGAGCGGGGTGGGCTTGCGGAATACCTAGTGTATTCACCCAGACTCATTTATGTTTTTCAGCAGCCGAAGACTTCTTTTCTGCTATGCTTGATTGAGAGGGCTGTGTCTGCACCCAGTTCTGCCTATGGCGTGGGCTAGTATTTCTTTTCCTACTGCGCTTCCTATTTTGGCTCTCTCGAGCTTGTACCCCGGTATTGTAATAACCTTTATCTAAACTCTGTACTATTTGAAGTAAGGAATGTGTTTACTAGCCTCCTGGGACTAGTAATTGTATCACATTTGAGTCCCAAAGGATCGGGACGCTTCAGAAAACCTGTCTAAGGAGCTTAGCATATGCAATGATTCAATTTCTTGTCTTAGAATTGAGAATGATAAATTAGTTTCTAAGATTGAAAAATTGAATGTTTGCAATGAATCAATTTTCTGTCTTAGAGATGAGAATAATAGATTAAATGCTAAGATAGAGGAATTGAATGCTTGCAAACCATCTACATCTACTGTTGAACATGTCTCCATTTGCACTACATGTAGAGATGTTAATGTTGAAGCTATTGATGATCAACTTGCCATGATTAAACAACAAAATGATCACATAGCTAAATTAACTACTAAAATTGCTGAGCATGAACTTGAAAATGAAAAATTCAAATTTGCTAGAAGCATGCTCTATAATGGGAGACGCCCTGGCATTAAGGATGGCATTGGGTTCCAACAAGGGAACCAAAGCAATGTCAAGCTTAATGCCCCTAAGAAATTGTCTAATTTTGTAAAGGGTAAGGCTCCCATGGTTCAGGATAGAGAGGGCTATTTTTATATCCTGCAAACTATCCTCAGCATAAGATTAGGAAAATTCATGCTAGGAAACCTCATTCTGTCTCTCATCATGCATTTATGTATAAAAATGAGGCTTCTAGCTCTAGGCATACCACTCATATCAAAATGCCTAAAAAGAAAATTCCTAATGCATCAAATGAGCATAATATTTCATTTAAGACTTTTGATGCTTCTTATGTGCTCACTAACAAATCAGGCAAGGTAGTTGCCAGATATGTTGGGGGCAAACACAAGAGTTCAAAGACTTGTGTGTGGGTACCCAAGGTGCTTGTTTCTAATGTCAAAGGACCCAAGACCGTTTGGGTACCTAAGAACAAGTCCTAAAATTGTTTTGTAGGTTTATGCATCCGATGGATCAAGTTGGATAATCGATAGCGGGTGCACAAACCGCATGACAGGGGAGAAAAGGATGTTCTCCTCATATGAGAAAAATGAAGATCCTCAATGAGCTATTACATTCGGGGATGGAAATCAAGGTTTGGTCAAATGTTTGGGTAAAATTGCTATATCTCATGACCATTCCATTTCTAATTTTTTTCTCATAGATTCTTTAGATTACAATTTGCTTTCTATTTCTCAATTATGCAAAATGGGCTACAACTGTCTTTTTACTGATATAGGTGTTACTGTCTTTAGAAGAAGTGATGATTCAATAGCATTTAAGGGAGTGTTAGATGGTCAGCTATATTTAGTTGATTTTAATGATAACAAAGCTGAACTAGACACTTGCTTAATTGCTAAGACTAACATGGGCTGGCTCTGGCATTGCCAACCTGCCTATGTTGGAATGAAGAATCTTCACAAACTTCTAAAGGGAGAACACATTTAGGACTAACAAATGTTCATTTTGAGAAAGTCAGGATTTGTAGTGCATGCCAAGTAGGAAAGCAAATTGGAGCTCATCATCCACACAAGAACATTATGACGACTTACAGGCCGCTTGAGCTACTCCACATGGACCTATTCATCCCGATCGCTTACATAAGCATCAGCGGGAGTAAGTACTGTCTAATTATTGTGGATGATTATTCTCACTTCACTTGGTTATTCTTTTTACAGGAAAAACTCAAACCCAAGAGACCCTAAAAGGATTCTTGAGACGGGCTCAAAATAAGTTCGGATCAAGAATCAAAAGGATTAGAAGCGATAATGGGACGGAGTTCAAGAATTCACAAATATAAGGATTTCTTGAGGAAGAGGGCATCAAGCATGAGTTCTCTTCTCCCTACACACCTCAACAAAATGGTATAGTGGAGAGGAAGAATAGAACTTTACTGGATATGGCAATAACCATGCTTGATGAATACAAGATACCGGATCGGTTTTGGGCAGAGGTGATTAACACTGCCTACTACTCCATCAACCGGTTATATCTTCACCGAATCCTCAAGAAAACATCATATGAACTCCTCACTGGTAAAAAGCCCAATGTTTCATATTTTAGAGTCTTTGGGAGCAAATGCTTCATTCTTATTAAAAGAGGTAGAAAATCTATATTTGCTCCTAAAGTTGTAGAAGGCTTTTTACTTGGTTATGACTCAAACACAAGGGCATATAGAGTCTTCAACAAGTCCACTGGATTAGTTGAAGTTTCTTGTGACATTGTGTTTGATGAGACTAATGGCTCTCAAGTGGAGCAAGTTGATCTTGATGAATTAGATGAAGAGGCTCCATGCGTCGCGCTAAGGAACATGTCCATTAGGGATGTGTGTCCAAAGGAATCCGAGGAGCCCACACAAGCACAAGATCAACCATCATCTTCCATGCAAGCATCTCCACCCACTCAAGATGAGGATGAGGCTCAAGAAGAAGACGATGAAGATCAAGACGATGAGCCACCTCAAGGAGAGGACATTGATCAAGGGGGAGATGATAATGATCATGATAAGGAAGATGATTAAGAAGTTAGGGATCAAAGACCGCCACACCCAAGAGTCCACCAAGCAATTCAAAGAGATCACCCCATCAACTCCATTCTTGGCGATATCCACAAGGGGGTAACCACTAGATCTCGAATTGCTCATTTATGTGAACATTACTCTTTTGTTTCCTCGATTGAGCCATACAGGGTAGAGGGTGCACTAAGAGATCCGGATTGGGTGGTGGCAATGCAAGAGGAGCTCAACAACTTCACGAGGAACAGGGTAGAGGGTGTATGGCATTTAGTTCCATGTCCTAACCAAAATGTTGTAGATACCAAGTGGGTATTCCGCAACAAGCAAGATGAACATGGTGTGGTGACAAGGAACAAGGCCTGACTTGTAGCCAAAGGGTATTCACAAATCGAAGGTTTGGATTTTGATGAAACCTATGCACCCGTAGCTAGGCTTGAATCAATTCGTATATTACTTGCCTATGCTACTTACCATGGCTTCAAGCTTTATCAAATGGACGTGAAGAGTGCCTTCCTCAATGGTCCTATCAAGGAAGAGGTCTATGTTGAGCAACCTCCTGGCTTTGAAGATAGTGAGTATCCTAACCATGTCTATAAGCTCTCAAAGGCGCTTTATGGGCTCAAGCAAGCCCCAAGAGCATGGTATGAATGCATGCGAGACTTTGTTATCACTAATGGCTTCAAAGTCGAAAAGGCCGATCCTACTCTCTTCACTAAAACTATTGCAAAAGACTTGTTTATATACCAAATTTTTGTTGATGATATTATATTTGGGTCTACTAACAAGTCATCTTGTAAAGAGTTTAGTAGGATTATGATACAGAAATTCGATATGTTTATGATGGGGGAGTTGAAGTATTTCCTTGGATTTCAAATCAAGAAACTCCAAGAGGGCACCTTCATCTGCCAAACTAAGTACATTCAAGACATAATTAAGAAGTTTGGAAAGAAGAATGGCAAACCCATCAAGACACCCATGGGAACCAATGGGCATCTCGACCTCGACACGAGAGGTAAATCCGTAGATCAAAAGGTATACTGGTCAATGATAGGTTCTTTACTCTACTTATGTGCATCTCGACCGGACATTATGCTTTCAGTATGCATGTGTGCAAGGTTCCAGGCAAATCCTAAGGAAGTTCACCTTAGGGTCGTGAAAAGAATTATGAGATATTTAGTTTACACTCGTAAGTTTGGGCTTTGGTACCCCAAGGGATCTACATTTGATTTAATTGGATATTCCGATGCCGATTATGCAGGGTGTAAAATTGATAGAAAGAGCACATCAGGGACTTGTCAGTTTCTGGGAAGATCCCTGGTGTCTTGGGCTTCAAAGAAACAAAACTCCGTAGCTCTTTCCACCACCGAAGTTGAGTACATTGCCGCAGGTCATTGTTGTGCGCAATTACTTTGGATGAGGCAAATCCTTAGGGACTATGGCTACAAGTTGAGCAAAGTCCCTCTCCTATGTGATAATGAGAGTGCAATCCGCATGGCGGATAATCCCGTTGAGCACAGCCGCACTAAGCAGATAGATATTCTGTATCACTTTCTGAGAGATCACCAACAAAAGGGGGATAACGAAATTGCTTATGTAATACACACAACCAATTAGCTGATATCTTTACCAAGCCACTAGATGAGAAGACTTTTAGCAAGCTCAGGAATGGGTTAAATATACTTGATTCTCGGAACTTTAATTGAAACATTGCACACACCGCTCATTTATATACCTTTGATCATGTCTCTTTCATTTGGTACAAATGTATATTTCTTATTTTTCTTATACCAAGGCTAAGACTAATGTGCTTTCAAGTGTATTTCTATGCTTAGTCTTAGATTGAAAGGGAAATGGAGTATTCGGCAAAGACAAGGCTTCCACTCCAAACTCTGACGGTATCATTTACCCTTTGTCGTTACTCATGTGACTCTCAATGGTATGACCCTTCACTCATATTTATTTCACCATTTGGGAGAAAGTATTAGGCCCCAAAGGGGGAGAAAATGCTAAAGGGCTCTCAAGTTCTCCGTTTTTGGGCGATTAATGCCAAAGGGGGAGAAAGTATTAAGCCCAAAGCAAAAGGACCGCACCACTATTTTAAAAACTTTTAGTGTATACTTCGAATTGGTATCAAATTTTTTCAATAAAGAAAGCGTTTATTTCAGTTGGTATCTCATTTGACTTTAATGAGTATTTTCAATTGGCCTCAAAATGGATTTTCAATTGGTATCTCATTTGGCTTCAAAATCTCAATAAGTATAGAGATTTCAATTGGTATAATCTCATTTTGGCATCCATTTCAAAAAGGAAAATCATTTCAAAAACCCTCTTGAAAGCTAAGGGGAGATATTCTTCAGGGGGAGCTTTCATTTAGTCAAAGGAAAAGCATTTGAAACAGGGGAGAAATTTCAAATTTTTAAAATGCTTCTTGCAATCTTATTCCCATACCTTTGACTATTTGCAGAAGACTTTGAAAAGATTTTTCCAAAATATTTACAAAAACAAACAAGTGGTGCAAATGTGGTCCAAAATGTTAAATAAGAGAAAAGCAATCCATTCATATGTATAATGCCTTTCATTGGTTTAATTCTAAAGTAACCTATGCACATCTATCTAAATTGCAAACTGGTTACATTTCTACACTTCATATTTGCTTTGGTTAAGTGTTGGCATCAATCACAAAAAATGGGGAGATTGAAAGGGAAATGGACCTAATCATTTCCTATAATCGATTTTGGTAGTTGACGACCAACACAAACCACATGGACTAACTAGTTTGTCTAGATATCATTTATCTTAGGTGCATAAGGTTCAACATAAACCAAGAAAGAAATTCAGATGGGGACACAATCAAAATTGGAGCCAAGGACTTAGAGTGTGCTGAAAAATGGCGCACCGGACAGTGTCTGGTGCACTAGGCCCAAGCGCAATTGAACTAGCCACTCTCAAGAATTCACCAGGCGCACTGCGCTATAATTCACCGGACTGTCCGGTGTGCACCAAACTGTCCGGTGAGCCAGCAGAGCAACGGTTCCCTACGCGCCAACGGTCGACTGCAAAAGTCTACAGTGGCAAACAGTGCCGCATAGAAATAAGAACGCAAAAGTCAGAGGCCACCGAATTGTCCGGTGCAGCAAAAGACAAAGAGCTCCAACGGTCAATAGCTCCAAACCCCAACGGGCGTGCTGACGTGACGTGCACCGGACTGTCCGGTGTGCCCATCGCCGGCAGACTTCACCAACGGCTAGGAAGTGGTTGGAGGCTATAAATACCCCCAACCACCTCATTCAAAGCCATCCAAACATTTTGAAGTTTTCATTCATTGCAAGAGCAAAGTCCAACACTCCAAGACACAACCAAAGCAATCAATCTACTCCAAGTTCCCAAAATCAACTCTAGTGCTTAAGGGCTTGTGAGAGGATCATTTGTGTTCTTTTGTTGCGCTTGTCGCTTGGATTGCCTTCTTCCTTTCTCTTTCTAATTCCTAAATGCTTTGTAAAGCTAGCAAGAGACACCTAAGTGTGTGGTGGTCCTTGCAGGGTCTTAGTGACCTGTGTGATTAAGGAAAAGGCTCACTCGGTCTAAGTGACCGTTTGAGAGAGGGAAAGAGTTGAAACATTCCCGACCTTTGTGGCCTCCTCAACGGGGACTAGGTTCTTTGGAACCGAACCTCGGTAAAACAAATCACTGTGTTCACTTGCTTTGATTCTCTCTTGATTTGTTTGCCCTCTTTCCTCCTTCCAAAGTTTCCTTGCCAATATTGATTTGAGTTTGCTCCCAAACGTCATCCGCATCATTTGAGCAACTCGTGGCAAGAGAAACAATCTTCTGCCTCGGATTTAATTCTAACGCTAACCCCCGGCCTTAGTGTGTGTTTAAGTTTATAAATTTTAGGTTTCGCCTATTCACCCCCCTCTAGGCGACTTTCAATTAGAATGCCCTCAAATTTTACAAGCACCAAGAGTTGAGGAAGGATAAGATATATATTTTTGAAGTTTGAGTAGGAAAGGATCAAAACTCCTCAAACAGATTCAATATCTCAATTGTGATTGGGGTTTTGTCGGGGTTTTGCTATTTCGAATCAAATTGCTAGAACGAAGCACATATCCATGATATGCTCTAACCAGAGACTCAAAATGATCTAAAGATATTTTCCCAATGGTAGGTGTCCCCAAATCAATCCTCAAACTCAAGAAATCAAATATTCTCACAAAATCCAACATGAGAAGGGAAGGGGAGAGAGTGAAGTCAAAATCAAATAAAAAACTGCAGTAACCACAAACTAAACACATGATTTTACGAACGCTGGACTGTGGATGGTTACACCCACCCTTCCTCAAAATGATGAACACAAATGTGGAGTTCAAAACATCTGCGGATCCCGAGCTAAACTATTGCAAAACTAGGAAATGGAAAACTAGTGTTTTCTAAATTAATTACCTAATGAGATAGCCAAAGAGATAGTTGTCCACAACGGCCCACCCATCTATTTATAGAGGGTTATTACACTAGACTAAACTACCCCAAGATACATAGAGCCTATATGCATAGCCGGGGGCGAAATGGACCAACTCCTAGAATATGCATCTTATGGCCACATGCTCCACACAAAGTTACTTTTCCTCGACACACCCTTCGCGATGATGCCATGTGACACCTTCGATTCCCGCCAGAACTGCACCATCGAGTTTTGAGGCTCAAACTCAGCAAAACCCGCCATCCATAGCGTTGGGTGGTTTTTAAGGCTCAACCACCAAATCTTCGTGAGTAGCGTACTACATACACGTCCCCCGCGTCCTGGACACGTGTTCCGCTAGTCTTCGACCGCGTCGACGACACGATCTGCTCTGCCACGTCCTTGCGCCGGTGTGTGTCCTAGGTGTCAACCACCACAGCTAGTCACCTAGCTTCTTCAGTCCCCCAGTCAAGTCCTAGCGCTCGTCCTTTACCGCTCCCGGTCCATCGTCATAAACCCACATGACCTTCACCTTCACCGACGACCACCGTTCCTATGCTCCACACCTACACAACACAAGTCGACAAACATGGTTGCACAACACATAATCCCATACTCTCGTTAGTCCATCGACTACACCAAAGTACTACCCATGTTGACGATCACTCATCATCAACTCAAACCACAAGGGCAATTCAGCCTTGTGTTTGCACTTGAACAATACAAATCCATATGAATTACACTAATGGCTTCAAGTCACATCTTCAAATGTTGTTGTCTTCAATGCAATATAACCCTTTGTAGCTTGATTACCTTTGACCCTTGCAGTGATCTCTTCTTCACCTTGGCTTTAGGTACCTTAGTCCTCTTGACTTTCTCCCTTGCTTAGTCCATCGAAGTCTTCATTGCCTTTGTCCTTGGATCACAAAATTGACTCTAAGTCATGTCCATTGATTCCCGACTTATCATTGTCCATCCATCATCTTTACAACCTTCTTGTCTTGTGATATCCATAATCCATAATCCATAACAAAAGGTACTAGGGCATTACAAAGGCTCAATGCTGGGACACATCCAGGCAATCCCGCGATTGTGGTGACCCATGGTCGCGCCCTAACTAGGGGGAACCATTGATTATATCCTCCAGTAGAAGGAGGTCAACCATGGCCTCGACAGCCATGCCAAAATCATCCTCCATATCCTCTAGAGTGCCACCAGCCATGTCCTCTGATAAGTCACCGATGTCGAGCTCATAGCCCGATCGGAACTAAATGAAGGCTAGAGTGCCAATAGCGCCACGACAAGTGCCGCAATGAATAGCATGGCAAACCTGGTTCACGACATCGAAAAGGTGCTCTTATTGATCAGCGCCTTGGGCACGGATGAGGGAAATCACCCTATTGTCACCCTCACGAAGACTCAGCGCCTCTAGTTCTAGTTTTGGGGAAAACATAGAAAGCGAGGAGGGTTCAGGATAGCCAAAAAGAAACCTCAGTAGAGGAAAAAGACCACTGACCCGCGACGCGGCGGTCCACCTCTTCCAAGTGGGCGCGAAGACTGGCCACCTCACCGTCGGTGGCCTAGAGAGTCGTGTCAGTGGTATCCAGACTCTCCTAAAGATCTGAGGGGGTCTGCGTAGAAAGAATTGAAATCCTGTCTTAATATAAAGGCATCTCGAAATCCTTCCTTTGGCCCATCAAGAACATCTAGCTGCACAAGATGGAGGAGATGAAAGAACAACATGATCTCGAGGACTTGGTAGCGAAAAGTGAAAAGGCCAAACCCCGAATAAACCATCCGCTTCC
This sequence comes from Zea luxurians, assembly GCA_029449295.1. Classification (NCBI taxonomy): domain Eukaryota; kingdom Viridiplantae; phylum Streptophyta; class Magnoliopsida; order Poales; family Poaceae; genus Zea; species Zea luxurians. The sequence continues at coordinate 3,045,908 of JAOPSE010000129.1, read as the reverse complement.
TAAGAGGCCTTGACACCGAAGGATGATCCTCCATTGGACGCTTATCTAGATCCACAGGGGTCAAGAATAAACCACCTTTTGACAAAGAAGATAGAGCAAGGTATGGAAAGGCCGCTCGTGGGACCATTTATAAAGAGATGCAGGGCATACAAGAATGGTATGGCTGCGAAATGTGGCGAGTGGGATGAAGTAATGATTCAATACCATATATACGAACTGCGGAAGTTTGTGGTAGAACAAGGAACAACAGCCCGACACGCCCGGAAGTGCGACAATCAGAAAGGGGCGGCAGAGTAAATGTCGCCCGACCTAGAAATAAACCCAAGGGGAGAAACTCTCCCCCGGTGCTCGGGGGCTACTGTCAGGGAAAAGATCCCCAGGCGCTTAGGGCCCACCGATCAGAGAGAGCGCACGAGATAGGAGCCTCCGAACTACTTGGGGCCACCCGTCAGCGAGGGGGTAAGGGAATCGTCTACCCAAGAAGCATCCACCCCGGATAAGCCCCGAGGCACCGAGCCTAGGGTTGGGCGTGGAGGAGCAGCAGAAGGGGGCCATGTGAATCGAAAGGAAACCACTCGAGTGGGTTCCTCGCCTAGCTCGAGACCGACCCGCCATAAGTGGTTGGCCACATTAAGTACGCCTGACACCAGGTCGCAGTACAGCCGGTCTACCTCCCAATCATGACCTATGCCACCCCTAGACTTATAGCGCACTAGGACCTACATAACCCTTTGGTCAAGCGGTGCACTCATGACCTACAATCCCATCGGCCTACGAAGCACTCATAACCTATCAAGCCTAGGCCTAAGAGCGCGAACCATCCACAGGGCCCGCAACATGATGAGCCACGCCGAGACCTGGGCTACGAAGGCTAGGGGTTGGTGTGGCACAAAGGTAGTAATGATGGTGCCAAGACCTCGTGCCATCCGCTGTAATGAGCACGAATAGAGACGACAAGGCACATACAGACATAAGACACTCGACGGAAGGTGACCACACACACGGTGAGACCTAAAGAACTAGAGGCTGGAGCCAAGGCTTAGTGTAGGACTCCAGTTTTGTTGTATTAGGGCCACTTCCACATAAGAGACTTGGGAGCCCTTCTTCCCTCTCTCACCCACTTGTACCCCGCTTGTAACCCCTACTACAAGCATGGAGCAATAGAGGTGTCAGTAGCATGAGCCACCAAAGACTAGATGTAGGGATGTTCTGCCTGAACCAGTATAAACATTATGCCCACCGTCCAGAGCCCAAAACACGCACATAGAATTTACTTGTCGGAGTGGAGGTTCGAAACACCGACACCTGACTAACAAGAGTTAATGGGAGGAATCCCCGTTGGCCCACCCTAGTCGACGGGCATTGATCGGAGTAATCCCCATCGATCCCACCCTGGCCGACATGAGTTAATTGGTTGACCCCCATCTTACATTAATTACCATTGGCTATGGTCAAGCCGATGAGGATTAACCTTTCCTATTGCAAACCAACATGGTTTGTGCATCCAGCTAGAGCCCCCAGATGCATAAACCTGCAAGGAATTTAAGCTTGGGTTTTAGGTACCCAACTCTTGTTGGGTCCTACAAGGTTAGTCAAAATAGTTTTTGGAACCCATATACAAGTCTTGTCTCCCTTGCATTTAGATCCCAACTTCCTAGCCACTACTTTTGCATTCTTACATGAAAGAATAAAAGAAGTGTTGCAAGCATGAAAAACAGTAGTGGGTTCATTGCACATTTTCCTAGGCACATGAGACACAACATTATTCCTCCTAGGCGCATGAGACACAACATGATTTCGCCTACTTCTACCATGAACAAAAGTAGAACTAGAGGCAAACATAGCATGTGAATTATGAGCATCATGATTATAACTCCTATTATAATAAGAATGACTACCAATTTTCCTATCATAAATAAAAGCATGGTTCCTTTTAGGGCTACTAGCCATAGGGGCCTTCCCTTTCTCCTTGTTGAGAATGGGAGCCTTTTGACTTGAAAAGTTCTTGGTTTCCCTTCGGAACCCAAGTCCATCCTTAATTGAAGGGTGTCCACCAACAGTGTAGGCATCCCTAGCAAATTTCAATTTATTAAAATCATCCTTTCAAGTCTTAAGTTGAGCATTAAGACTCGTCACCTCATCATCCAATTTAGTAAATAGCAATAGATGTTCATTACAGGCATCAACATCAAAATCCTTACATCTATTACAAATAACAACATGCTCTACACATGAACTAAATTTATTAACTTCCTCTAGCTTAGCATTTAATTCATCATTTAAACTCCTTAAACTAGAAATAGATTCATGGTAAGCAGACAACTCAGAGGATAACATTTCATTTCTTTTAACTTCTAGAGCAAGAGATTTTTGAACACTAATAAATTTGTCGTGCTCTTCATACAAAATATCTTCTTGCTTCTCTAGTAATCTATCCTTCTCATTAAGGGCATCAATTAATTCATTAATTTTGTCTACTTTATTTCTATCTAGACCTTTAAACAATTCAATATAGTCTACTTCATCATCAGATGACTCTTCATCACTAGAAGAAGTATACTTGGGAGTGTCCCGAATACATACCTTCTTTTCCTTAGCCATGAGACAAGTATGGTGTTCGTTAATCACCATCCCCTTACCCTTAGGATCCATCTCTTCGGGCGGTTAGTCCCTTAAGTGAAGAGTACGGCTCCGATACCAATTGAGAGCACCTAGAGGGGAGGGGGGTGAATAGGTGATCCTGTAAAATCAAGTACTAAATAGCCACAAAACTTAGTTTTGAAAGAGTTAGTGCAACTAAGTAGCTTTGAAGCGAGTTCTTGAAAATAAAATAATCACAGAGAAAGCAACACAAGAGACACACGATTTTTATCCCGTGGTTCGGCCAAGTAACACTTGCTTACTTCTATGTTGTGGCGTCCCAATGGACGAGGGTTGTACTCAACCCCTTTCAAGTGATCCAATGATCAACTTGAATACCACGACTTTCTTCCTTAGTTTTCTTCCCGTTTGCGAGGAATCTCCACAAGTTGGAGCCTCTCGCCCTTACAATATTGATCACAAAGAGGCATAGAGTAAGGTTGGGAAGAGCAACACACACAAGACTCAAAATCACAGCACAACCACGCACACAAGTCACGACTTGAGCTCGAAACACAACACACGGAGTTCACAACTCAAATGGAGCTCAAATCACTAACACAGAGAATCAAATACGTGGAGTTGGAGTCTTGGAGTCTTAGGGTGCTTAGTGAATGCTTGGGTGACTCCTCCATGCGCCTAGGGACCCTTTTTATAGCCCCAAGGCAGCTAGGAGTCGTTGGAGACAATTTTGGAAGGCAATTCCTGCCTTCTGTCGAGTGGCGCACCGGACAGTCCGGTGCGCCACCGGACAGCTACTGTAGCCTGTCCGGTGCGCGATTTTCTTCTAAATCGAGCACAGTCGACCGTTGCAGCTCCGGACCCGTTGGCGCACCGGACAGTGTCCGATGCACACCGGACAGTCCGGTGCCTCCTTCCGACCGTTGGAGCTACCACGCGTCGCCCGCAGATTTCGTGGCTGACCGTTGGCACTGGCGACCGTTGGCTCACCAGACAGTCCGGTGCACCACCGGACAGTCCGGTGAATTATAGCCACGTCGCCTTTTTCCGTTTCCCGAGAGCGACGAGTTTGCCGCGGATGACTCACCGGACAGTCCGGTGCACCACCGGACAGTCCGGTGAATTATAGCCGTACGCCGTCGTCGAATCCCGAGAGTGGCCTTTTCACCGTTGCCCAGCCTGGCGCACCGGACAGTCCGGTGTGCCAGTCTGAGCTGAAGTTTGGCTGCCCACAGCTAAGTGTTTTGCAATTCGATTCCTCTCTTTTCGGCACTATTTCTAGCACTTAGACAGACAATGTTAGATGACAAAAACAGTGTACTAAGTCTAGAAACGTTCCTTTTACTTTGATTTGCACCTTTCACACATTTAACATATTAGTACTCAAATAATGTGTTGGACATCTAATCACCAAAATACTTATAGAAATTTCCCAAAGGCACATTTCTATTTCAACTATAACATTCACATTTATGCTATAACGAGTCAAAGACCCAACAGTGGATTCTTATGAAACTTCCCATAAAACTAATGCTCACATTCACAATGACCACATTCACAATTACGATCACCATAACATTCATAGTTATGCTATAACGAGTTAAAGACCTAACCTTTAGGCCCTGTTGCAAAACTTTAGCTAATTATTAGTTAGCTAATAAGTTATTAGCTGCAGCTAACAACTAATAGCTATTTGAGAGGTGTAACTATTAGAGATTTATTAACTGACCCATTCTAAACCTCTTAACTAATTTTAGCTACTAACTATTAGTTTTATTAGTTTTATAGGTTTTGAACAAAGCCTTAACAACCTCAATAACATCGACACCTCAAGAGTCCAAATGGTCTCACTCAAGAGTCCAAATGGTCTCACACTCAACCTCGACAACCCTAAGAGCATCTCCACTAGTTTCCTAAAAAATACCTCCCTAAACTCACATTTATTAAGTTGCTAAATACATATAGGGAACAAAAACAATTTTAGCCTCCAACAATTCCTATTTTTAGGTTATTAAATATTTTAAATTTATGTTAACCTAGTTTTTCTAGTTATTACTTGCATATTCAAATTTGGTTTCATTTGTACAATAAAGTTCAACAATCATTGTTCTTCTCTTGATTATTTTTTCTCTAATTTTTTTGGATGGATCATCTTCAGACTTGTCAAATGAGGATGATGAATTTGTTCTTTTCGCAACTCAAATCATTCAAAGTACATCACTTGCATACATGCAGGAACTCGATGGTAGACAAGTAATTTCATGGTGTGATTGACACATGAAATAGGCTATTAGAAGTATGAATCGGCTTCCTAAGTCTAGGGACTATAGGGACTAAATAGGGATATTTAGAAAATTGGTAAATTTAGGAAGCTTGTTTAAGAAACTGTTGGAGGGTGATTTTTTGGTTAATAACACCATAAATTAATTTTAGGGACTCCTTTTAGAACTACTGGAAATGCTCTAAGGTTGTGTTCGGTGAATCGTGTAAAATAGGGAGCAGTGGATATATTTAGAAACCTCATTTAAGAAAACTGTTGGAGGATAATTTTTTATTAATAACATCCTAAATTAAGTTAAATTAAGTTTAGGGGCTCTTTTTGGAAATTATTGGAAATGCTCTAAGGCTATCTTCAATGGATCTTGTAAAATAGAGAACACGACACTGTAGATGACATATGTTTGATATTGTTTGCAGAGTAAAATTTAAAACAGGAGATGTAATAGAGAAGATGTTGTAGACGATCTAACACCTTAAGAATTTAGTCGGCCTCACACTCCTGAATAGGGATGGCAGTCAGACCCGTGGGTATGCCTCACACTCCTGAATAGGGATGGCAGTCAAACCCGTGGGTATGGATACCCGCGGGTTTCGTATCCGATGGACATAGATATGGGTATTAAAACTTACCCACGGATATTGTTGGATCCGATATCCGAAATATACTGGGTAGGGTACAAATACTATATTTTACCCGTGGGTATCCAGTGAATACCAAGATACCAATTCAAAGCTTTATATGGACAGTATTCAAAAAATAAGGCCCATCTACCCGCCAGCTCTACGCCCAATCAGGTAGTCATGTGAACTGAATCGATGATGTTGCTCATCAGTTGTCATGAAATGTGATATTGCTTATGGACACGGATATAATTCCTCATGTACCCAATACCGACCCGACGGGTATCCGGTGGACACGGATACAATTCCTCATGTACCCAATACCCGGCAGGTACCCGGTGGACACGGATACAATTCCTCGCCTGATTAACTTGGTGGCAATATCGGATCAGGTATTATTATACCTGAATACAACTCGACCGCTGCAATCCCAACTCCTGAACCACCCCAATGACCTCGACAGTTCCAACTTAAATAAGCTAAAGAGAAACAAACAACATACATTATTAGATGGATTATACAACCTAGATACCTATATTATGATAATCCATACCTAGATTATAATAATCCAGCAAGTCCTTATTTTTTCTAATCCATACCTAGATTATGATAATCCATACCTAGATTATGAAAATCTCTATTATTTTTTTTTTCTAAATCTCTATTATTTTTTTCTAATCTCATTCAATCCATCATGTGATATACCTAGATTATGAAAATCTCTATTGTTTTTTTTTCTAAATCTCTATTGTTTTTTTTCTAATCCCTCATGTGATATAGGAATTCAATCCATGTCATATAGTAATAACCGAAGAAGCCCTAAGAAACTGGATTATAATAATAATCCTAGAAGAACAACGAACATGGCCTTAATATAAACCTACAATTTATTCGATCTGTATCAAATAAAATAGAGGCCATCTTCATACTAAATCTAACACAAACCATGTATAAGAAACCCCGACACGCATGAGAACATACATCAGCATACTTGGTAGGAGTGTCAACTTACATCCCCTGAACTTTATTACACAGCTACATACATAGAGTACGCACGTGCAGTATCAGCAGCGGACTCGTCACAGTGACGATATGAACAACAAGCATAGCAGGTATGCATATATATCCTCAGGTGCATCCAGCACTGTCCGCTCACATCACCTGTACGATCGGTAGACGGGGCTGTACATGCAGCTCTCAGCGTACTTCACCAGGTCTTTTGGCCGAGGGAGCTGGGTAGCCATTCCTGCACCAAAAAATGTACTAACTTACATAAGATTTCTAGTAAAAATGTACCCCAAAAAAATAAAAAATAAAAAATACCGAGATCATAAGCTTTTGCGGCGACATGGGCAGCTATGTTAGCTGAAATCTTCCTGATGATGGAGAAGGGCGGGTAGATCAGGCCTTTCTCAATATGCTCCGGGGTTACCTGTTCCGCTAGTGCTTCAGCTGTCCAATCCGCAAACAAATAGACGCAGAATCAATCAGTGACAGCTGTCGAACAGAAATGAATGATCCTCCTTCCTGAAATCTTGCAGATTGTGTTTACCAGCAGCAAGAACCATATCGTCTGACACCCGGACGGCTCCTGAGATCACCACCCCTAGACCAAACCCAGGGAAAATGTACGCATTGTTTGCCTGTTTATAGTTACAACAAGTAGTTGAAACTATTACTGTCAATAAAATTAAGGACTTTGTGTGCAGAATCCCCATTTTTTTCATACCTGGGCAGGCACAAACAGCTTGTCATTATATTTCACCGGATCAAATGGGCTTCCACTGCCAAATATGGCACGCCCCTGGTTACATATGTATCCTTCAGATTGCAGCATCCGAAATAATTTGGCATATGGGAAGATGAATGAAACACTATGCATGAAAAGCTGCTACCTGACTCCATGTATATGCTTGTTCAGCAGTACATTCAGACTGTGACGTCGGGTTCGACAGAGCAAGGACAATGGGTCTCTGCATTTCATTGGAGTAGATACTTGATGAAATGATACAAAACAAACTATCCATACAAGGAAGTGATGTCAAGTGTCACCTCATTAATCGAAGACATAACCTCAATCACCTCTTTAGTGAAACTTTGACCTACACCAGCTGATCCTATGAGTGCAGTTGGTCTGATAGCCTGAAAAGTTGGGAAACGGCGGCATATGAACCATGAAAATCCACAATGGAAACCTATTTGTATCCCTTTTGGCTTTTAGCATTTCACCTTAACAGCACCTAAAAGATCTTTGACAGGTTCATGCTCATGTGCATATCGCTTCTTAAATGGCTGGAGAGTCTCTTCACGTGAGGCCACAATCAGTCCCTGCAACGTTAACAGACTTCTTTACAATCAAAAGGACAGACCCAATAACGAAGCCTCCAACATAAGTGGGGTATGCTCTAGTGAAGGGATAAGCCAGGGCCAGCCTTGACCTAGTGACTCAGTGAGACTTCACAATGTGTTCACAAAAATAAAAATAACTTGCTAACCTTTGAATCAACCAGCCAGATCTTTTTGCGAGCCTCTTCTACTGAAACATTTGCCTGAAAGAACATCACCAATTCACTATGGTCACCAGCAAATTCCTCAAGTTAAGCCAAACTTGAGAAGTAACTACCTGTCTGGATATCTCGAGAGCAACTAGTTCAGCAATGCCCGTACCAGCCTGCAAGACAAACAGACGAATCTTTAAATAGCAGTCCTCATTGAACTCGGAAGACATACATCTGTGTTTATGATAAACCATAGTTAATACTAGCTTTACCAATCATGTACTTATGTTTGCCAAAGTATTGCCAGTCTCAGGAGTCAGGACAACCAAACCATTCTATAGGAACATAAACCAGCAGCAAGTACAAGAGGATTTCCAATACAATCCTATCCCCAAGATACTGAAGGCCATGTCTATACTGAAAAGAATCTAGTGGAACTGATATAGTGTTCCCTACTATCTTCATCTGATTACAAGATTCATGGGAATGTGAAAGCAAGTAGCAAATGCGATGCAGTCCTGGTATATGCAGTAATTAATAGTGACCAATAGCATTTACACTTTACAATTTCCAAAAAAAGGGTCAATCACCTCTCCTGCACCGAAGAACAAGAATGTATGATCAGCTAGAGTCCCACCAACAGACTTCAGAGCAGCAATAATCCCTGCAAGAACTACAGCAGCCGTGCCCTGTAAATATCAGGGCTTCAGAGTTAGTACTGCTGTCTGGAATAAAATTCATTGGCTTTTAAGAAAAGCAAGATAAATTAACTAGCATCTGATTTGATTACCTGGATATCATCATTAAATACAAGATGGTTTGTCCTGTACTTCTCAAGAAGTATAAATGCATTGTGGTTTGCGAAGTCCTCAAACTGTGAGGCCAAACAAATTTTAGAAAGTGGTCTGCTACAATTCGTTAGGAAGCAAATAATTTATTTTCAATTATTTTCCATACCTGGACAAGAACTTTTTGTCCATAGTTCTGCCTAACCGCGGCCATAAACTCATCCAGAAATTCAGAGTATTCCTGATTCAGAAAATGGATATAAGCAATTGGGATCCACAATCAAAAAGGTTAACATGAATCATGATAATTGAACGAGCATAGCCAATGCAAGTAGCATGGAACCTGGCCAGTTGCTCTTCTTTGCTTTAAGCCAATGTAGAATTCATCCTTCAGTAGGTCTTTATTATTTGTTCCCACATCAATGGTAACAGGCAAGCACTATGACTCAACATGGAGGAGAATATTACATCATGAGACTGCTAACAAAAAACTGTATGTTCACATAGACTAATTTAAAACTGTATGTTCACATGTTAATGCTCACAGCGGATGGCCGTACACCTCCAAGAGCAGTATACAGTGCAAGCTTCCCCACAGGAATTCCCATGCCCTATACACATTTCACATAGAAAAGATTATAAACAACAAACTCTACGCTTAGCCAAAAATTCAGATGCACAAATGATTCCTGACAGAGCAAAAATGGCTAGACAAGAAACTAACCTGGCAACCAAGATCTCCCAGGCCTAAAATGCGCTCACCATCAGTGACCACAATAACCTGAATACTCTTCTCTGTCCAGTTCCTCAGTACCTCCAAGATCCTTCCCCTAGCATTAAAGCACATCATAAGCACCCTTAATTCTTTAAGGCTCTCAGCAGATATAAGAAATTACTGTGAGGAGAGGTGGAGGGACTACACACTTCTCCTTGAGGCTGATGTATAAACCCTGTGGTCGTCGGAAGATTGACCCATACTTCTGGCAAGCTTCCCCCACTGTTGGTGTATACACAACAGGAAGCAGTTCTTCGACATTGTCAATCAAGAGCTTGTAAAATAGCCTCTCATTTCTCTCCTGGAAAACAAGTGCATCGTTCAACAAAACAAAAGCACTAGAGACTGAAAATATAATTTGGCTAGCTGCAACTTTATGAACACAAATTTTCTCTTGGATAAGTCTGATGGGCTTACCTGAAGGTCCATTAGCGCAGTGTAGCGCTGCAACGGGATCTGGAACTGCCTAACATTCTGCAACATCCTCTTCTCCTGTAGAAGATGGCAAGTGAGTGAAATCATCAACTGCCAACGAGAGAAAGGCAGGTAAGAAAGTAGAAGTACCAGACCTGGAGGTCCTGAGATAGCACTACCGGAGGCAATAATCCTCGCAGGTAGTGCGTGTCCCGCTCTTTCTCCGTGAAAGAGAGCCCTTTGTTGTGCCTTGGATCCCTCAGCAGGGAGTGACCACTGAAATCCCGGTAATGACAAAACATCAGTCTTGAAGTCATGCATACATCAGAACAACACCAGTTGAGTTTAGTCCAAGTTCATGACTAGATTACTCCACGATTTTCGTATATGAATGTGACACATGATGAAATGGACAGGTACATCGAAAGGAATCTCAACTTCAGAGTTCATCCGAGCAGCAGAATGAAACCCGCATACCTTGCGATGCAGACGGCCCACGGTGTGACAGTCTGGTCCTCGGTCGCGCGGTCCTCGCCATAGGCATCCTCCACACCGCCGGTCACCACGCCCGGCGCCATCGCAACTTGACCACCCGCCGGCACGCCGCCGTTTTCCCCCTCTCCTGATCCCGCCATATGGTGCACCGTTCTTGCGCCAAACCTCTCGTCGCGGCCGCGGCTGTTGCTCCACCACCAATGCCCCTCGCCCTCCAAAACCAACGTAACTGAAGAGCTGGCGATGCGCTGGAGCCGTATATATCCTCGGACGCGCGAGGAGGAGCGCTGTAGCAGCACGACGGACACCGAGGCCATTGGGTGACGGCGACGGCGATGCCTGTCGTCCGCGCCGGACACGTTGCAGGAGAGGTGTCGCCACGTACCCCGCGGTAGGCCGGCAGCCGGCTCTAGAATGTCTTGCCTATTTTTATAATGGTCTATTTTACTCTCATTTTCAAAACTGGCTGTCTAAAACTTTTACAAAATCAGATATATAAACCTCTAAACAATTTTAATGTAACATTAAATTAAATAGTATCAATATTGTCTTTTTTTAATTCTTAAAGTTGTCTAAAGGAGATGAATAAACGAAACCTGAAATTTATAAATTTAAATACACACTATAATTTAGGGTTAGCGTTAGAATTAAATTCAAGTCCGGGAGAGAGGGGAAAACAAATCAAATAGGAATCAAGCAAATAACACGGTGATTTGTTTTACCGAGTTCAGTTTCAAAGGACCTAGTCCCCGTTGAGGTGGTCACAAAGACCGGGTCTCTTTCAACTCTTTCCCTCTATCAAACAGTCACTTAGACCGAATGAGCTTTCTCCTTAATCAAACGGGTCATTTAGACCTAGGGATGAAAGTGGTAATCCGAACTGTTAGAACAAATTTAATATTTTAAAATAGATATGTATAAAATTTGATGTTGATCTTTTCTTATGGTATCAAGCACATTAGTACAAATATGAATAAAATATTATATAAGTTGTTTTATGTATTATTTGCTCCCTACAACACAAAAAGTTGAAAAAATTACCGAATTTGTTTCCGAATCCATAACGAAGTTTATATCTATTATTTGAGAAAATGTAGGATGAATTTGAGGTTTACCTTTTATGAATTTTAACAAGCTGGATGTTAAAAACAAGAATACAAATTTGTATTGTATATTTTATATCCTATTTATTCGCAATCAAAGAAAAAACTGATTACCGAATAAATACCGTTTTCGACCGTTTTCATCCCGACCTCACAAGGATCACCACACACTTAGGTGTCTCTTGCTTTGATTACAAGTCACTTCGGAACAAGAATGAGAAAGGAAGAAAGTGATCCAAGCAACAAGAGCACAAATAAACACAAACACACACTCTCTAAGTCACTAGGTGGTTGGAATAATTTCTAGACTTGGGGAGAATTTGATCTTTGGAAATGTGTCTTGGAGTGAATGCACTAGCTCTTGGAGTAATTGCGCACAACAATGGCCTGCGGCAATATACTCGGCTTTGGCGGTAGAAAGAGCTACTGAGTTTTGTTTCTTTGACGCCCAAAACACCAGGGATCTCCCTAGAAACTGACAAGTCCCTGATGTGCTCTTCCTATCAATTTTACACCCTGCCCAATCGGCATCGGAATATCCTATTAAATCAAAAGTGGATCCCTTGGGATACCAAAGCCCAAACTTAGGAGTGTAGACTAAATACCTCATGATTCTCTTTACGGCCCTAAGGTGAACTTCCTTAGGATCGGCCTGAAATCTTGCACACATGCATACAGAAAGCATAATATCCGGTCGAGATGCACATAAGTAGAGTAAAGATCCTATCATCGACCGGTATACCTTTTGATCTACAGATTTACCTCCCGCGTCGAGGTCGAGATGCTCATTGGTTCTCATGGGTGTCTTGATGGGTTTGCCATCCTTCATTCCAAACTTATTTAGTATGTCTTGAATGTACTTTGTTTGGCTGATGAAGGTGCCCTCTTGGAGTTGCTTGATTTAAAATCCTAGGAAATATCTCAACTCCCCCATCATAGACATCTCGAATTTTTGAACCATGATCCTACTAAACTCTTCACAGGTAGACTTGTTAGTAGACCCAAATATGATATCATCAACATAAATTTGGCATATAAACAAGTCTTTTTCAACAGTTTTAGTAAGGAATGTAGGATCTGCTTTGCCGACTTTGAAGCCATTAGTGATACGAAAGTCTCTCAGGCATTCATACCATGCTCTTGGGCTTGCTTGAGCCCATAAAGTGTCTTTGAGAGTTTATAAACATGGTTAGGGTACTCACTATCTTCAAAGCCCGGAGGTTGCTCAACATAGACCTCTTCCTTGATGGGTCCATTGAGCAAGGCACTTTACACGTCCATTTGATAAAGCTTAAAGCCATGGTAAGTAGCATAGGAAAGTAATATGCGAATTGACTCAAGCCTAGCTACGGGTGCATATGTTTCATCGAAATCCAAACCTTCGACTTGTGAATATCCTTTGGCTACAAGTCGGGCTTTGTTCCTTATCACCACACCATACTCATCTAGCTTGTTGCGGAATACCCACTTGGTACCTACAACGTTTTGATTAAGACGTGGAACTAAATGACATACCTCATTCCTCGTAAAGTTGTTGAGCTCCTCTTGCATTGCCACCACCCAATCCGAATCTCTTAATGCATCCTCTACCCTATAGGGCTCAATAGAGGAAACAAAAGAGTAGTGCTCACAAAAATGTGCAATTCGAGATCTAGTAGTTACCCCCTTATGAATGTCACCAAGGATGGAGTTGACGGGGTGATCTCGTTGAATTGCTTGGTGGACTCTTGGGTGTGACGGTCTTTGACCCTATGTCTCTTGCTCATCTTCCTTGTCTTTATTTTCTTCATCTCCCCCTTGATCATTGTCCTCCTCTTGAGGTGGCTCATCCTCTTGATCTTCATCTTCATTATCTTGAGCCTTATCCTCATCTTGGGTTGGTGGAGATGCTTGGACAGAAGATGATGGTTGATCTTGTGCTTGTGTAGTCTCTAAGGATTCCTTAGGACACACATCCTCAATGGACATGTTCCTTAGCGCGACGCACTGAGCCTCTTCATCATCTAGTTCATCAAGATCAACTTGCTCCACTTGGGAGCCATTAGTCTCATCAAACACAATGTCACAATAAACTTTAACTAGTCCAGTGGACTTGTTAAAGACTCTATATGCCCTTGTGTTTGAGTCATAACCTAGTAAAAAGCCTTCTACAGCTTTAGAAGCAAATTTAGATTTTCTACCTCTTTTAATAAGAATAAAGCATTTGCTCCCAAAGACTCTAAAATATGAAACATTGGGCTTTTTACCAGTGAGGAGTTTGTATGATGTTTTCTTGAGGATTCGGTGTAGGTAGAGCCGGTTGATGGAGTAGCAAGCGGTGTTGATTGCTTCCACCCAAAACCGGTCCGGAGTCTTGTATTCATCAAGCATGGTTCTTGCCATGTCCAGTAGAGTTCTATTTTTTCTATCCACTACACCATTTTGTTGAGGTGTGTAGGGAGAAGAAAACTCATGCTTGATGCCCTCATCCTCAAGAAATCCTTCTATTTGTGAATTCTTGAACTCCATCCCATTATCGCTTCTAATCTTTTTGATTCTCAATCCGAACTCATTTTGAGCCCGTCTCAAGAATCCCTTTAAAGTCTCTTGGGTTTGTGATTTTTCCTGTAAAAAGAATACCCAAGTAAAGCGAGAATAGTCATCCACAATAACAAGACAGTACTTACTCCCGTCGATGCTTATGTAAGCGATCGGGCCGAATAAATCCATGTGGAGTAGCTCAAGCGGCCTGTCCATTGTCATTATGTTCTTGTGTGGATGATGAGTGCCAACTTGCTTCCCTTCTTGGCATGCGCTATAAATCCTGTCTTTCTCAAAATGAACATTTGTTAGTCCTAAAATGTGCTCTTCCTTTAGAAGCTTGTGAAGGTTCTTCATTCCAACATGGGCAAGTCGATGATGCTAGAGCCAACCTATATTAGTCTTAGCAATTAAGCAAGTGTCAAGTTCAGCTTTGTTTTCATTAAAATCAACTAAATATAGCTGACCCTCTAACACTCCCTTAAATGTTATTGAATCATCACTTCTTCTAAGGACAGTAACACCTACATCTGTAAATAGACAGTTGTAGCCCATTTTGCATAATTGAGAAACTGAAAGCAAGTTGTAATCTAATGAATCTACAAGAAAAACATTGAAAATAGAATGGTTAGGTGATATAGCAATTTTATCCAAACCTTTAACCAAACCTTGATTTCCATCCCCGAATGTGATAGCTCTTTGGGGATCTTCATTTTTATCGTTGGAGGAGAACATTCTCTTCTCCCCTGTCATATGGTTTGTGCATCCGCTATCGATTATCCAACTTGAACCACCGGATGCATAAACCTGCAAAATAATTTAGGCCTTATTCTTAGGTACCCAAATAGTCTTGGGTCCTTTCACGTTAGAAACAAGCACCTTGGGTACCCAAACTTAAGTCTTGGAGCTCTTGTGTTTGTCCCCAACATATTTAGCAACTACTTTGCCTGATTTGTTAGTTAAAACATATGAAGCATCAAAAGTCTTAAATGAAATATGTCGGTACCCTGAAACTAGGGTACCCGCTGCTACTGTACAAAGACGAAGAACCCATGTGGCTATCCCTTAGTCACGAGGAAAAAGTGCTGCGTATGGGACCAGGCAACGGCTCGCCCCAATCTCAGGTGGCTATTCTGGGTCCACAGCAACGCCCGAGTCCACCACGTGGGCGGGTCTGGAGCCGCCGCGTGTCCAGAGAAGGTGCTATACTCCAAGGCACCAACAGTGGTCCGGACCCCCGGATATACAGTCCGGACCCCTATGGTTGGTCCCAGACCCCTAGGCATACAGTCCGGACCCCCAGGGTTGGTCCCGGACCCCCATGTGTCCAGGTCGGATCCCTAGAATAGGATCCGGACCCCTTCGTATGGAGTCCGGGTCGCCCACAGTGGGGTCCCAAGGTCCCAGGACGGAACATGCACGGGCCTTGGACAAGACCCGGGCAAGGGGTCCGGTGCCAACACGTGTCCAGGCCCAGTCTGGTGCGGACCTGTCCGTATACGCTTCCGCTCCCCGCCTAGGCGGAGGCCCGTTGTTGCCACGTGGCCGACTGCGTGTGACGTAAGCCAGCGGGCGGTGCCTGACGTAAGGCCTCCGGGATACACGGTCCCTGCATTTATTGCGGATAAGGCGCGCCGCCTGACAAGCGATGTGCCGCCTCGGTATTTAATGAGGCCTGCCCACTCTGCTGTCAAGCGGCGCCTAGTCCATTCCACTGGCAAGCAGTGTGCTGCCTTAGCATTTAATGCGACCTATCCATTCCCCTGGCAGACGACATGTCTGTCTATTCCGTTGGCAGGCTGCACGCCCATGCTGCCGCATGCACTATGCTCATCATCACTCGTACGTACCAAGGAAGCTGTCGTTGTGTATCAACGCTGCACGGGCTGCAGACGTCTGGGCGCCAGAAGATCTCTCAGGCGTCACCTGCATTAGTTGCTCCATGTATTTCTTCCATTATGTCCCTGGGCCCACATGTCGGGGCTCAGCAACCTTGTATGTGCCTCCCTTGGGCTATAAAAGGGAAGGCACACAACGTTACAAGCTAGGTTCACAACATCCTC
The DNA here is from genome assembly GCA_029449295.1 of Zea luxurians. NCBI lineage: Eukaryota > Viridiplantae > Streptophyta > Magnoliopsida > Poales > Poaceae > Zea > Zea luxurians. The sequence goes on along the minus strand of JAOPSE010000129.1, from coordinate 3,029,750 downwards.
AGTCTTACACAAGCTCAAGCACTCAGACACTGAATACAACTCACAATGGAGTAGGGTATTACGCTCCGGCGGCCCGAACCACTCTAGATCTTGGAGTTTTCGTGTGTTCATCCACCATCTAGTAGACAGGCAAAACGCTTAGGCCCCCTCCTCATTTTAGGATTTTGGGCGGGTGCATTCCGCCACCCGGCCGGAGATTTCCTCTCCGACATTTGGCGCGCCAGGTAGGGGGTCTTGGCTTTAGGTTTTTGCTTGTTTTCCTGCTTGACACCATGGTCCACATCGTCGAGCACCATGGCGCGGCTTTTGAAGGCTTCCTCATGGAGGAGGAGGCTGCATCGTCCATGCCACTGGGCTCCAGCCACCCAGCGCCTGGTACTGCTGCTGTGCACGCTACGCAGCAGCACACTCCCACTCAGTCATCCCGTGCGCCGTCAAGGGCTGCTCCCGGTGCACTGTCTGTAGCCAGGGAGTTGTTGCGCCACCCTCCGAGCTCCACGACCTCCCCGGGGGCCATGAAGCAATGGCGCGACAACGTAGATCGCCTCCTGGGCATGGCACAGTCTAGCTCGACCAGTCCCAGGCCTCAGTCGTTCCGGCGTCAACACGAGGCGTCGGCGTCGGTGCGCTCGCCTTCAGTGAAGGCTGCGCCGACCGAGGACCTGCGGGCGGAACTTAACCGCCGGTGGGCAGGAGAGGACGCTCCAGTCTCTCTGGAGAGGTCTAACGACTTACGGGCAGAACTCAACCGCAGGCGTGTGGGCGAGGATGCCCGTGTCTCCCTGGAGAGGGCACGTGAGCGCCGATAGAATATCGAGGGTCGCAACCTCAACCAAGACTTCGCTGCGTAGGCTGCGCCGCGCTCGCGGATAATCTCCGCGCGGTGACGTGGCCGTCCAAGTTTCGGTCACACCTGCCGGAGAAGTACGATGGTACGTCGAACCCATCGGAATTCCTGCAGGTATACGTCACCGCCATTACGGCAGCAGGTGGAGACACTGCTGTGATGGTGACATACTTCTATGTAGCCTTGTCTAGGCCAGCCCGGACCTGGCTCATGAACCTTGCCCCAGGGACGATCTACTCCTGGGAAGAGCTCTGCGCGCGGTTTACAGCGAACTTCGCCAGCGCTTACCAACAGCATGGCGTGGAGGCACACCTCCATGCAATGAGGCAGGAACCTGGGGAAACTCTCCGGGCCTTCATCTCCCGCTTCACCAAAGTACGAGGAACTATACCCCGTATCTCTGATGCTTCCATCATCACCGCTTTCCGCCAGGGGTGCATGATAAAAAGATGTTGGAGAAGTTGGCCACGCATGACGTGGAAACTGTCACCACACTCTTCGCTCTGGCTGACAAGTGCGCCAGAGCTGCAGAGGGCCGTGCATGGCACTTGGCGCCATAGACTGGGGTTGCCCAGACGAGTGGCTCCGATGCCGTCGCCCAGGACGGCAAGAAGAAGAAGAAGAACCGCGGCCATGAGAGGCCGCAGACTGCTGCTCCGGTCGTCGCAGCTGCGACTGGGGGCCGGACCGAGCACAACAAGCACCCGCGGCCACAGGGGGGCAACAGCGGCTCATGCCCTGTGCACCCCAACAGTCGCCATAGCGCCACGGAGTGCCGCAAGATTATCAAGCTCGCGAAGCGCGTCAACATGCGGCGTGAGCAGTCCTCCAAGGATGGCTCCCCACCCCGTCGCCGGCCTGGCAAGGAGAGGGCTGACGACGGGGACGTGGCTGCCGGAGAACGGGACCTCGGGTACCAGTCACCCGAGGGGGTCCTGAAGGATGTCTTCACCAGGGACTCCAACTCCGGTGGCGAGAGCGACCGCCGCAAGAAGTTGTACGTCATGTACGGCGGAAGCTAGGAGCTCACATCCCGCAGGAACGTCAAGTCCCTGCGCCGCGAGGTCCTCTCGGCGACCCCAGGGGTCCCGAAGGCTGCTCCACACCAGCGGTGGAGGAATACCACCATGTCCTTCGGGGCATCCGACTGCCCCGACAACATGGCAGGGGCCGGTATACTATCGCTCATCACCGCCCCTATCATCGCCAACATGCGGCTGCACCATGTGCTGATCGATGGTGGGGCAGGCCTCAACGTTATCAGTCATGCCGCGTTCAAGCAGCTGCAGATCCCGGGGTCCCGTCTGGGACCCTCACGTCCATTCTCCGGAGTGGGCGCTTAACCGGTGTATCCCCTTGGGAGCATCACGCTCCCAGTTACATTCGGGACAAAGGAGAACTTCCGCACCGAGAACGTCCAGTTCGACATTGCGGAGGTTAGCCTCCCCTTCAACACCATCATCGGCAGGCCGGCCCTGTACCGGTTCATGGCCATTGCCCATTACGGGTATTTGGTCCTCAAGATATCGTCCCCTACAGGCGTCCTCACCGTGCGGGGCGACCGCGTCGCTGTGGTGACGGCTGTCGAGAAGCTGCACGCATTGGCGACGGAAGCTGCTCGCCCGGACAATGGGGGGAAGGACCCCTCGGCCTCCGGTACCAAGGCGCCTGCCAAGGTGCCAAAGGTGCAGCCGTCCGGAGCAGACGGCGGACCTGTGAAGACCATTCAGGTCGGCGCGGACTCCTCCCAGACCACCCGCATCGTGAGCAATCTGGGAGAGAAATAGGAACTCACGCTCGTCGCCTTCCTTTGGGCAAATGTCGACGTTTTCGCTTGGGAACCGTCACAGATGCCTAGGATCCCCAGGGAGGTGATTGAGCACCATCTGAAGATCCACCCTGACGCCAGGCCGGTAAGCCAGAAGCCTCAGAGATAGTCCGTTGAGCGGCAGGACTTCATCTGCCAAGAGGTCTGGAAGCTGCTTGACGCCGGCTTTATCGAAGAGGTCCATCACCCCGTGTGGCTGGCCAACCCGGTCATCGTGCCAAAGGCGAACGGGAAGCTTCGGATGTGCATCGACTACACCAGCCTAAATAAGGCCTGTCCCAAGGACCTGTATCCACTTCCACGCATAGATCAGATCGTGGACTCTACCTCCGGGTGCGACCTCTTGTCCTTCTTAGATGCCTACTCAGGTTTCCACCAGATCCGGATGGCTAGGGAGGATAGGAAGCATACCGCTTTTGTAACAGTAGATAGGCTCTACTGCTATGTTGTAATGCCCTACGGTCTAAAGAACGCCTTACCAACATTTGTACGGGCGATGAGTAAGACCTTTGGGGACCTGATCAGGGACAAAGTAGAGATATATATCGATGACATCATGGTCAAGACTAGAAAGGGGTCGACTCTGGTGGAAGACCTGACCCTAGTCTTTGACAGGCTGTGGGCGATGCGCACAAAGCTGAACCCGGACAAATGCGTCTTTGGTGTCTCCGCCGAGAAACTGCTGGGATTCCTGGTTTCATACCGGGGGATTGAAGCAAACCTAGAGAAGATTAGGGCAATCAAGGCGATGAGGCCTCTAGCCCACATCAAGGACGTCCAGAAGCTGACGGGGTCGTTAGCCAGCCTTAGCCGCTTCATTTCGAGGCTGGCTGAGAGGGCGCTGCCTTTCTTCAAGCTCCTGCGAAAATCCGGCCCATTCGCTTGGACCGAAGAGGCTGAGCAAGCCTTTCAAGAGTTGAAGTAGCACCTGGTGTCCCTACCAATACTGGTGTGAGACCCTGTTTGGTTTTGGTAATTGATTGACAACTTATATGGACTAATAAGTGTTTATGTTGAGATACACAGGTGATTAGTCCACAGGTACACTAGTGTGAGTTATTTTAGCCATGGTGGTGATGTGGCTTGGTGATATTGAGATGCTCAACTAGTGTGATAAAGGAGCTCATTGCATATGAAGACATGACATGGTGTCATGTGGCTATATGGAGAAGATCAAGAGATATGGCTTGGTTTCGATGGACCGAGTGGCTAGTGTGAAGGGCAAGTCAAAGGCTCATGTGTGAGGGACCGCGTGGCGGTGAAGCAAGAGCAAGGACTTAGCACTGATGGACATAAAGCAACGGTGAAGAGCAAGCTATGTTGAGATTGATGAACCAAGAAGGCTATGTGATAACATGGAGTGGATCATATCATTACAGAATTATCAAGCCATGTGTTGATCTGGGCTATTGATCAAGTGGCTTGATGATGATGGTGGAGGAACTTCATGCTATGGACAAATGGTAATAGGTATCATGGTTGGCTACACTTATGGATGCCCATTGTTCATCATTTAAGAACATGGAATTGAATGCTCAAGGCAAAGGTATAACAATAGGTTTTTGTTTTATCGGTCAAAAGGTGCTTAGAGGTTGATAATTGACTGGGTTAGTAGGCTAGATAGCCGTACTATCAAGAGGGGTCAATTATCTTACTTGACATGTCTTTAGTGCCTCATTGCTCATATAGTTGGTGCATTTGCATGAGGGCTAACAACGCTTTGGTTCATGAAATAAAACTTATTCAAAAGCGATTTCTTGAATGTGGGCTGAATTGAGGTACCGCGGACTGTCCGGGCCAGCATGGCGGACTGTCCGTAGGTCTAACTTGAGGTAATGGGCAGAAACGCGGAGTTTCTGTGTTTCGTGAAGTTTTTGTACTGCGGACCGTCTGGTCCCAGGTGGCGGACCGTCCGTAGTTGAAGGATTGGTGTTTGGACAGAATTTGAGTAGTTCTATCTTGGTTTTATTTTTTGAACTGCGGACCGTCCGGGGCCTGAGTGCGGACCGTCCACAGTACAAATATTTTGTATTGCGGACCGTCCAGGGTCTAGGTGCGGACCGTCCACAATACAAATATTTTGTATTGCGGACCGTCCGGGGTCCAGGTGCGGACCGTCCGCAGTACAAATTTCAGCAAATGTGCAGAGTCAGCAAAACTTCGTTTTGGCTCAGTTTTATGTATCGCGGACCGTCCGGCCTTGAGGGGCAGACCGTCCGCAAGTCATTTTTGAATGCTCTGACATTTTTATAACCGTTTATAGCCGTTGGGATTCTTGTGCGGACGGTCCGGGCTTGTATTGCAGACCGTCCGCATGTGCGCAGAAAAGGTGCATTTGGCCCATAACGGCTAGTTTTGGAGAGGGGGCTATATATACTTGTGTTGCCCGGATTGGAAGAGTGAAGGAGGCCATTTGGAACACTTGTGAGCATATTGGAGCCTTTCCTCTCCCTCTCTCTCACTCATATTGGTTGGGATTGCATTCTAGTGAGATTGAGAGCCATCTAGTGCATTGCATCAAGTTGTTGATCTTTGAGGCACTAGGGAGATCATCAAGTGAGGTCGTTGGCTTGTTACTCTTAGAGGTTGCCGCCTCCTAGACGGCTTGGTGGTGGTTCCCCGTGAGCTCTTCAAAGGAGACCGTGAAGAGGCCGCGGTGGTGATTGTGAGAGGCGTTGTGCTTGCCTCGCCGGAGCGGTGAAAAGCAACTCTAGTGGAATCGAGGTTTGAGGGTTCATTGACCAATCCGGCTCAAGAGATCAAGTGGAGACTTGATAGAGGAGCGGTTGGGAGCTTTGAATCTACCTCAACGTGGACTAGGGGTGACCGGCAAGTCATCGACACCACGGGAAAAAATCATTGTGCCACGTGTCATCATCTTTCCGTTGGTTTGCAACTTTCCTCACTAGCTTGTATTTACTTGTTCATATACTTATGCTAGTGAGTATTTGTTTCTAGTATATGCTCTTGTATATCTAGTCATATCTATAATAAAATAGTTGCTCACTTGTTGTTAGCTTGTGTAGCTAATCTGTTTTACTTAGCTTGTGTAGCTAAGTAGTTGTTTCTCTCTAGTAGTGCTTGTGCTTTGTGCTCTTTGCTTACTAGTATGTTTAGGAGCTATCGTTGTGCTTAAAATTACATTTGCATAATTTGTATGTCGTTGCTAACTAGATATGTATGGGAGAGCTCTTTCACTATCTTGGCACCTTAGTTGTTTCAATTAGAATCTTTTGTCAGGTGTTTGTAATAGTTAGAGGAGTGTAGTCTTGGCTAAACCAAAATAGTTTTAATTCCGTATTTATTTGTGTTAGCCATTGTAATTAGTTTTAGAAAGGACTATTCACCCCCCCTCTAGTCCGCCATCTCGACCCTACAAGTGGTATCAAAGCCTGGTTCTCTCATTTGGTGGTCTTAACCGACCCGAGAGTAAGCTGGATGGCGTCTAAAGGGCTAGAGGTTGCTTGTGAACCACACATTTTTGATGGCACACATTTTGCACAGTGGAAAACTTGCATGAGACATTATTTTCATACAATTGATGTAAAATTGTGGTGGATCATAAGTGTAGGCTTTTATAAACCTTTTGATGAGAACACAAAAGATCTCACCCAAGCCAAAAAGAAATGCTTACATCTTGAACACCGAGCTACTAACATTTTATATCAATGGATAAGTGATAAGGTGTTTAAGAAAATTTTGTATATGGAGACCGCTCATGATATTTGGACATATCTTGATGACATATATGGGAGGATCTCTAGCGAGGATGTTGAGCACATCCACAACATGGTGGTTGTGAAAGATTGCTCCACCTCATGGTCAAGTGATGATGATGAAAGACACACCACAAGTTCACTTGATAATAATGATTGTGTTGGCTCTAACTCAAGTGATGCAAATGATGGTTCTATCTCAAGCATACTTGATGATTATGGTGATTGTTCATGCTCGGACAATGATATCGCTACTACAAGCCCATCCATTACATCACATTGCTTCATGTCACAAGGTAATACGAAGGTATATAATGCTAATGTGACAAATCATTCATATTCATATGGTGAGCTTGTTGGTATACTTGCAAGCATGAACATTGCTTTAGAAACTGAGAAAGATAAAACAAGAAACTTGGAAAATAAAAACTCATTTCTAAAGTATTCATGTGAACAACAAAAGCATCTACTTTATGTTGTTACTTGTTCACATGAGGAGCTAAAATTGAGTCATGAGGAACTTAGTGTTGCTCATGAAAATTTGATACAAGAGCATGCTTTTCTCACTAACGAGTTTTCTAGTAAAGAAAATAAAACTAGTGAGAATTCATCCCATGAATTATATGATCAATTGAAAAATGTTGCTAATCCATGTGATGAAGACAAGAAGCATGTATCCACCTCTTGTGATGATTTATTAGCTATGCCATGTTCTTCAACTATAGATTATTATTATTCTTCCTTGTCTTGTGAGACTAACCTTTTGAAGGAAAATAATAAGCTCAAAAACAAAGTGAAGAATTTAAGCAACATGTTTGAGAGATGGCATAAATCAAAAGTCACTCATGATCTTATATTGAAAAATCAAAGAAGATATGATGACAAGAGTGGCCTTGGTTTCAACAAGAGCAATATCAAAGGCAGACAATTGAAAGTAAAAGGAAATAAGATATCTCACTTCATGTGCTATAAATGCCATGAGATGGGCCATCTTGCAAAGGCATGCCCCAATAAAAGGAAGCTCAAGTTGAAGAAGGAAGAAAGGAGACTAAATCATGACAAGTGCTTAAAGTGCCACACTTGGGGTCACCTCACCTCAATATGCCCAACCAAGAAATTAGTGAAGCCACAAGTGAAGCCTCAACCAAAGCCACGAGTTGAGCAAAAGAAGAATCCCCAAAAGCAAATCAAGTTTGACCATGAATATAATGGTGATGTGGGGAAGAAAAAGAAAACAAGAAGAGAAAGAAGAAGGCATTCAATATATAATCAAGATGACATGATGAGCAGAAATCAAAAGAAGAAAGATTTGGCTCAAATCAAGTGCTACATGTGTGATGATATGGGTCACTTTGCCTCGAGGTGTCCCAACAATCTTGAGAAGAAGGCTCAAGCAAATGAGAAGAGGCAAGACAATGTGAAGCAAAATTTGAGAAAGAAAGAGAAGGCTCAAACAAAGAGAACTTGCTACACATGTCGGAAAAGGGGACACATGGCAAACTCATGTCCCTTAGGTAACAATTCTAAGCCTATTTTAATTCATAAGAATATTATGCTTAGAAAGGATGGCAATGGCACCTCATTTGTTGCAATTGCAAAACATCCCGCTATTCATACTAAGGCAATGCCTAAGTATGTTGCTCCTAACTTAAGAGGACCCAACTTAGTTTGGGTACCATCAAAACATGGATGATTATGAACAGGTACCTTGGGCGTTGGAGGCTTGACTCAATAATATTCATTTAATCATCATATGTTGAATTAAGTGTTGAAGACTAAATAAATTCTATCCCAATGCCAAGTCAATAATAAGTGAAGTCCAAATTCTACCAAATACAAGTGCTTTATTCAAGTTGGTTAAATTATGAATGGATTGCAAATAAGTTAAGTTCAAACTTGCTATTGGATGATCATGAGGTATATAGAGTATAATATTTGTTGATCAAATTCATTTGAATGCATATGAGTTGATTGAATTGGATATATATGCATATGTTGCTTGCTATAAGATGATTGAATGGACAATTTGCTAAATAATCAAGTTTGGATTGATTTATGTTGAATAAATTCAAGAGACTTCATTTAGTAAGTGGTTTGAATGGATATTTGTCTTTTGAAAGTAGTTCATTTCAGATTTGATTCAACTTGAAGAAGAATAACTCAATATACTGAAATCTGGCCAACATTGAAAATCTGACAAGGCTGTGCTCATAACCATGTTTGAGTGATCAAATCTATTTAGATTGGCTTGAAATTCAGTTTACTTGCTCTATACATATGATAGCAAAGTCTGTGCAAATTTCATAATCATTGGATAAGTGAAACTTCTTGATTAAGTCAATCTTGTCAGCACAAACACAGCAATTTTCAGCATGTACCTACTGTGGGAGATATTATGGCCGGCAGCACATATGAAGTCAAATGAGTCTCAACTTTTTACAGCTTTTAGCAGACTTATTAAAGCACATCTCCACCAATTTTCGTGGTCATAGGATCTGTACATCAAAATTTATGAATGTTTCTTTAGAGTGTACAGAATCTGTCATAAGTGACAAATATTGGAAATATTGAAAGTCACTTTGATTGGAAGGCTCTCATATAGGATAAATCACATAAGTTGTTTGAGATACCATAGTTTGGTTTTTAATTGATTTATAATCATGGAAAGTGAAGGGGTACAAGTATATTTGTTGAGAAATATTTTGGCACTTATCTTGGTACTCCAAGTTGAAGATCAAGACCAAAGATGATCAAAATTGAGGTTATCATATAACAGATTGCATAATCTTTTTTCTTACATATGGCAATCCAAATGCTTAAATTGGTTGTAAGTATTTCTTGGCACATTTCAATTTGATTACTCTGTTATTGCCATGATCTAGACATGAAAGATAAAAACCCCGTGTTCGTGAATGAATAAGGTGCTAAGTAAGAAATTCAAATTCTTAAAGCACTTATCAAAAGGGGAATTATCTATATGACTAGAGTTGTGAAACTAATGTTTTTACCTAGGTGATCTATGTAGTTTCACAGCTTGAGAATGAGTTTCTCAAATGGACTATGCAATTAAATGTATAAAGAAGAACAATCCAAAACTATGTGATGTATTCTCTCTTGTACATTTGGATTTATTTCTTCTACATTAAATACTCACCATGATATGATTTAAAATTAGCCTGTGAACTTAATCAATTTATCATGCATGTTTAATTTGTTAAAATTAAGCATTGAAGATTAAGAGAATTTTATTTCATATAATAAGGTTTCCTTGGTTAAGTATCTGCCTACTTTATATATTCAAAGTGCTATAAAAGGGAAATTGGTGCTTGTATTACTAACGTCATCTCTTTTGAGCTTGTTCATGAAATTCAGTAAAAAGAGATTCCACGTGTTCAAATTGGTTACTCCTCACCAAAAAGTAAGAAAAGAATTGCTAGAGGCAAAGTGGTACTTAATTGGAGCAATCAACAGATTGATCGAGAAAGAGAGCAAGCATCACATTCAAAGGCAAATCAAGCAAATATGATTGATGTTTCATACATGGATTGATTTTGAGTATTTTCCAAGTATTCTTGGGTTGACATCAATTCATGATCACTTATACTCAAATCATGTACATTCATGCAAATTATTTATATATGGTTGAATACTAATGCTTGGTGCAGTCATAAAGTTCATAAATGAGCAATGATCCTATTTTAAAATTCAACTATTGAGAATTTAACAGTCAGCTCAATGGAGTGCAAGTTCCAGGTCTCGGACCGTCCGATCCTAGGCCACAGACAGTCCGAGAGATCAGGCCACGGACCGTCCGAGCTCCCACTGCGGACCGTCCGTGAGTAGCAGTCTTGCATAAACAAAGGAATTTTCTGGACCAATATCTCACCAAGTGGTATCATCCTTACAAGTGATATTCCTATATTCCATGCAAATTCATAATTCTCTCACATACAAGTGGTATTGAAGGAACAAATGCTTGTGAACTACAACATTCAAATTATGCACTTGATCTTAAATGGGTTCTCAAATTCATACTGATGAAGAATGGATTTCTTATTGATAATTGGTCTTCACCAAGCTATTCAATTGGACTTCACATTGCTATTGGAGAGCTAAATCAAAAGAATCTTGACTATCCTCTACTCCAACAAAGCAAAGGTATCATTGTGATGTGCATGATCATATCATCCCCTACTAGTATGTGGTTAGTGCATATAGTACATACTTAATAGTATCATGCATATTAAACGAAAGATTTAAATTCATGTTCTACCACTATTGGTTATTTTTATTGATTGAAACTAGTGGTAGCATATGAGTTTGTTCATGAGCAAAGTGAACCCATGTACTTAATCTATTTTGGATTGCAACAAGCTTCAAGAACAACCTCGATAAGATAACCGCTTAATGCGTGTGAAGAAGCTTAAAGAGGGTTCAACCCGAACTTGGAAGCTTAAGAAAATCTATTTGGTTAAGTCACATATTGAGCTGCTCATGAAGATGACTTATGAAGAAGATACCAATGCAAATGAATATCAAAACCTACAAGTGGCATCAATATCGACAGAGAAATGTCCAGGCCAATATTATTCCTTCAATTGGTATTCACTAAGTGGTGTCTAGATCAATCATACAATTGATATACTTTGAGTGGTACAAGACTTCAAGTGATCCACAACCTTAAGTGATCATCAACTCAAGAGACCAACTCTCTCCTAAAATAAGTTCATGCAAGTGATGTCAAGGATTCTTATCATGCATATGGTGTCCATCAAAAACTTATTGAGTACTTTCAAGTTGGTATAATATTCACAAATACATTTTCCCAGAGCCTTCAAACAACCCTTTTATGGTAATTAATGACAAAGGGGGAGAAGTTGGAACAAAGATATGTAAATGTGCAAGTTGGAACAAAGATATGGAAATATGCACAAGAGAAAATTGGACATGAACTCAAGGGGAGCTACTGATCAATTGAGTTAGAATGAATACGAATGGATCAAGAGCAAAGTATAATGGTATGAGATTTTATTGAACAAGAGATGCACACAAGTAGGGGGAGCAAGCTCGTGAATATATGTTTGTTTGTGCACTACATTTCTTGCTTGCATCACATTTGTCTTATATTCCTACATACTTGTGTGTAAGTGTTTGCTAGAACTAAGACTTGGATGATGATTGATTTAGTGATATTTTTAAGCCTAGTCTTAGTGTGAAAGGAGTAACTAGAACCCTATTTATTATGTTGATCTCATGTGGTATCTAGTTTCTCTTGTTTCTAGCAAGATGATGCTAAGGATGAAATGAAAAGTAGTAAACACGCTACAAAGGTACATTTCTATTTTGTATACTTTAGCATCATATGGTAGTGATAATGTTCCCTCAATTTTCATATCTTTGCATGTGTGTAAGCTTGAAACCAAACCATCCAAGCACACATGTAGGCAAGGATATCACTACCAAACCGTTTTTATGGCGCTTATCCAAATCTTAACAAATGAGCTTAAAGTTGGATAAGGAACATAAGAACTTTGCCAAACTAGCAATTTACACTTGTGTGAAAGCTAGCTTGGAAAAAGAACAAAAACGACAAATCTTTGTAGAGTTGTCATCAATTACCAAAAAGGGGGAGATTGTGAGACCCTGTTTGGTTTTGGTAATTGATTGACAACTTATATGGACTAATAAGTGTTTATGTTGAGATACACAGGTGATTAGTCCACAGGTACACTAGTGTGAGTTATTTTAGCCATGGTGGTGATGTGGCTTGGTGATATTGAGATGCTCAACTAGTGTGATAAAGGAGCTCATTGCATATGAAGACATGACATGGTGTCATGTGGCTATATGGAGAAGATCAAGAGATATGGCTTGGTTTCGATGGACCGAGTGGCTAGTGTGAAGGGCAAGTCAAAGGCTCATGTGTGAGGGACCGCGTGGCGGTGAAGCAAGAGCAAGGACTTAGCACTGATGGACATAAAGCAACGGTGAAGAGCAAGCTATGTTGAGATTGATGAACCAAGAAGGCTATGTGATAACATGGAGTGGATCATATCATTACAGAATTATCAAGCCATGTGTTGATCTGGGCTATTGATCAAGTGGCTTGATGATGATGGTGGAGGAACTTCATGCTATGGACAAATGGTAATAGGTATCATGGTTGGCTACACTTATGGATGCCCATTGTTCATCATTTAAGAACATGGAATTGAATGCTCAAGGCAAAGGTATAACAATAGGTTTTTGTTTTACCGGTCAAAAGGTGCTTAGAGGTTGATAATTGACTGGGTTAGTAGGCTAGATAGCCGTACTATCAAGAGGGGTCAATTATCTTACTTGACATGTCTTTAGTGCCTCATTGCTCATATAGTTGGTGCATTTGCATGAGGGCTAACAACGCTTTGGTTCATGAAATAAAACTTATTCAAAAGCGATTTCTTGAATGTGGGCTGAATTGAGGTACCGCAGACTGTCCGGGCCAGCATGGCGGACTGTCCGTAGGTCTAACTTGAGGTAATGGGCAGAAACGCGGAGTTTCTGTGTTTCGTGAAGTTTTTGTACTGCGGACCGTCTGGTCCCAGGTGGCGGACCATCCGTAGTTGAAGGATTGGTGTTTGGACAGAATTTGAGTAGTTCTATCTTGGTTTTATTTTTTGAACTGCGGACCGTCCGGGGCCTGAGTGCGGACCGTCCACAGTACAAATATTTTGTATTGCGGACCGTCCAGGGTCTAGGTGCGGACCGTCCACAGTACAAATATTTTGTATTGCGGACCGTCCGGGGTCCAGGTGCGGACCGTCCGCAGTACAAATTTCAGCAAATGTGTAGAGTCAGCAAAACTTCGTTTTGGCTCAGTTTTATGTATCGCGGACCGTCCGGCCTTGAGGGGCAAACCGTCCGCAAGTCATTTTTGAATGCTCTGACATTTTTATAACCGTTTATAGCCGTTGGGATTCTTGTGCGGACGGTCCGGGCTTGTATTGCAGACCGTCCGCATGTGCGCAGAAAAGGTGCATTTGGCCCATAACGACTAGTTTTGGAGAGGGGGCTATATATACTTGTGTTGCCCGGATTGGAAGAGTGAAGGAGGCCATTTGGAACACTTGTGAGCATATTGGAGCCTTTCCTCTCCCTCTCTCTCACTCATATTGGTTGGGATTGCATTCTAGTGAGATTGAGAGCCATCTAGTGCATTGCATCAAGTTGTTGATCTTTGAGGCACTAGGGAGATCATCAAGTGAGGTCGTTGGCTTGTTACTCTTAGAGGTTGCCGCCTCCTAGACGGCTTGGTGGTGGTTCCCCGTGAGCTCTTCAAAGGAGACCGTGAAGAGGCCGCGGTGGTGATTGTGAGAGGCGTTGTGCTTGCCTCGCCGGAGCGGTGAAAAGCAACTCTAGTGGAATCGAGGTTTGAGGGTTCATTGACCAATCCGGCTCAAGAGATCAAGTGGAGACTTGATAGAGGAGCGGTTGGGAGCTTTGAATCTACCTCAACGTGGACTAGGGGTGACCGGCAAGTCATCGACACCACGGGAAAAAATCATTGTGCCACGTGTCATCATCTTTCCGTTGGTTTGCAACTTTCCTCACTAGCTTGTATTTACTTGTTCATATACTTATGCTAGTGAGTATTTGTTTCTAGTATATGCTCTTGTATATCTAGTCATATCTATAATAAAATAGTTGCTCACTTGTTGTTAGCTTGTGTAGCTAATCTGTTTTACTTAGCTTGTGTAGCTAAGTAGTTGTTTCTCTCTAGTAGTGCTTGTGCTTTGTGCTCTTTGCTTACTAGTATGTTTAGGAGCTATCGTTGTGCTTAAAATTACATTTGCATAATTTGTATGTCGTTGCTAACTAGATATGTATGGGAGAGCTCTTTCACTATCTTGGCACCTTAGTTGTTTCAATTAGAATCTTTTGTCAGGTGTTTGTAATAGTTAGAGGAGTGTAGTCTTGGCTAAACCAAAATAGTTTTAATTCCGTATTTATTTGTGTTAGCCATTGTAATTAGTTTTAGAAAGGACTATTCACCCCCCTCTAGTCCGCCATCTCGACCCTACAACTGGTAGCTCCAGACCTTGGGGAGCCGTTGTATTTATACATCGCGGCAGCCGCAGAAGTGGTGAGCATGGTGCTGGTGGTGGAAAGGGCAGCGCAAGAAGGCCAGGAGCCTGAGGGCCCGAGACCAGCTACAGGGGTCCGGACCGTTCAGAGGCCGGTCTACTACGTCAGCGAGGTCCTCCACGAGGCAAAGACCAGGTACCTTGAGACGCACAAGCTCCTCTATGCTGTACTTGTTGCATCCAGGAAGCTGCGCCACTACTTCCAGGCACACAGGGTTGTGGTGGTGACCTCCTTTTCGTTAAGGGCCATCCTCCACAACTCTAACGCCACAGGCAACATCGCCAAGTGGGCCGCGGAGCTCGCCGAGTTCCAGCTTGACTTCCAGTCTCGCCATGCCATCAAGAGTCAGGTCCTGGCTGACTTCATCGTGGAGTGGACGCCTCCCCCGAGCGCCCTTGGGGGTCTAGATCCCAATTCGGACCCCACACCTGCGGAGCCCAGGGGTCCGGTCTTCACCGAGCCCCACTGGACGCTCTTCTTCGACAAATTCGCCCGCCAGCAAGCTGGCGGGGCCGGAGTGGTCCTCGTCGACCCAAGCGGAGATCAAGTGAAGTACATGGTGCATCTTGAGTTCAAGGCCACCAACAATATGGCAGAGTACGAGGCACTTATCTTCGGCTTGTCTGTGGCCCTATCACTGGGGATCCGCCAGCTCCTCGTGAAGGGGGACTCCCAGCTGATCATCAAGCAAGTCCGCGGGGAATGTAGCTGCAACGAGCCCAGGCTCACGGCTTACCTCCTCCATGTCAGGAAGCTGGAGAAGGACTTCACGGCCCTGGAACTGCAACATGTTCCTCGGGCTGACAACTCAGCGGCAGATGACCTCTCCATGAGGGCATCAACTTGGGCACCCGTGCCCGAGGGCGTCTTCAAAAGACGGCTGCTGAGACCCACCGCCCAGCCTGCCGAGCTGGGCAAAGGGGGCGAGACTAGCACCTCGAAGCTAGCGATCCCGGTGGCATTACAACACCCACCGAAGACTGTGTGTGCTATAGGTGGTCCTGCCTATCCCTTAGCGCCACAACCAATATCTCAGAGTGGTCCCGATGCATGGATCTCCGAGATCCGGGACTACTTGAAGGAAAACATCCTTCCAGAAGATCATGTGTCCGCAGAGCGTGTAGTGCGGTTGACTAAACGCTACGCGGTGGTGGAAGGGGATCTCTACCGCCGTGGCGCCAACGGAATTCTAATGTGGTGCATTACCCAGGAGGAGGGCCGTGAGTTGCTCACGGAGATCCATGGAGGTGAGTGCGGAAGTCATTCCTCATCCCGTACGTTGGTCGGTAAGGCCTTTCGGCATGACTTTTACTGGCCAACCGCCCTCCAGGATGCAGCTGAGATGGTAAAGTCCTGCAAGGCGTGTCAATTCCATGCAAAGCAGATACACACACCAGCTCAAGCTCTGTAGATGATTCTGCCCTCCTGGCCGTTCGCCGTATGGGGGGTGGATATCCTGGGACCATTCCCCAGGGTCGTCGGTGGTTACCAGTACCTCTTCGTCGCCATCAACAAGTTTGCCAAGTGGCCAAAGGCCACCCCTGTGGTCAACATCACCCAGGGTGCTGCTGTTGCTTTCCTCTAGTCGATTGTCTGTAGATTTGGGGTCCCAAGCTATATCATTACGGACAACAGGACCTAGTTTACAAGTCGGCTTTTTCCAGGAGTATTGCGAGGGCATCGGCACCTAGCTCTGCTTCGCGTCCGTGGCTCATCCCAGGAGCAATGGCCAGGTGGAGAGGGCAAACACAGAAATCCTCAGGGGACTCAAGACACGCACCTACGACTACTTGAAAAAGCATGGTGCAAATTGGGCCAGTGAGCTTCCGTCCGTGCTATGGGGGAACCGGACTACACCCAGCCAAGCCACCGGGGAGACCCCATTCTTCCTGGTCTACGGGGCTGAAGCCTGCCTTCCCCCGGAAATCATTATGGGCTCCCCACAGGTCCAAGCTTTTGATGAGTCTGTGTGGAACAGCTACGGCGTGATGACGCGGACTTCATCGATGAGCGCAGATGGCAAGCGGCAATCCGAAACGCACGGTACAACCAGGCGCTTAGGCGCTACCACCAATGGTTCGTGCATAGTAGGGAGCTCTGGGTCGGGGACCTGGTCCTAAGGCGAGTACTGAACCGAGAAGGGCTCCACAAACTCTCCCCCAGCTGGGAAGGACCCTTCAAGGTGACGGAAATATACCGACCCGGGTGTGTCCGCCTTGCTACAACTGAAGAAGAGTCTCTGACCAACCCCTAGAACATAGAGCATCTCCGTAATTTTTTTCCATAAAAACAAACCTGGGGACCCGATTTTCTTCCTTTGTAACTAGGTTGCGCATATATGTATGCCAGCCCGGTGAGGTCTGCCCTCATAAACCCGGTCTGTTGGCCTACACTCATGTATATCAAGTTATAAAGAAAAGATTCACCCCCAGATTTGTGTTTGTGGTGTCTTCAGTCTGCTTCAATTTACCAGCGCTATTTTTTATCTAACCCACCCATACATTTCCCACCCTTACTGGTATAATGACATCCGAATTAAGTTGCCAGGCTTGCAGTTCGAGACCCCTCGAGGGGGGTCCGGCAGCCTGGGGGCCAGTTCTAGAGAACGGATACTTGTCTCCTAGGGTGGTCCGGAGCTGTGTAACCGCTTAGCCTGGTCCCGTACCCTAAGCCTACACCTCCACCACTCTGTGACGGGTACCCTATTATTTGGAGTTATAGTCCTGTGGGTCCGGTAACCTGGGGTCCGGTTCTAAAGAATGGACACTTGTCTCCTGGGGTGGTCCGGAGCTATGTAGCCGCTTAGCCTAGTCCTGTACCCTAAGCCTACACGCTCCACCACTCTGCGATGGGTGTCCTAGTATTTGGAGCTGTGATCCAGGGGGTCCGGACACACGGATTGGCTTCCCAGACTAGGTCCTGCAGGTCCTATTGCATGAATCAAAGGGTAGAAGATACCAGCTGGCGGATCCTATGGGTGCACTACTAAAACTTTCTAGCCAAGGCTGTGTGCAGGTCCAGATCCCAGTCGAGACTACCTCCTGGGGGCTAGGTCGCCAATTCTCTCTTAAAGTATGCTGGCATCCAGCTTCGACACGTCGATCCTACATCCCAGGGGGGCCAGGTCACCAATTTTCTATTAAGTACGCTGGCATCCAGCCTCGACACGTCGAGCCTGCAACCTAGGGGGACCAAGTACCGGGGAGAAGTTGGTAACGGCGCACACAGCAAAGACAAATAGCATATAGATAAGTTCTGTCACCGTTAGATCAATACTTACCAAAAGTATCTTACAAAACAAAAAAACTATTACAAAGCCGCTTCCTAGCGGGACCCTTGCTTTCTCTCTGCAGATCTAACTACTCATCATCGGCGAGGTCCCACTGGAAGCGCTCGGCTACCACCTCAACGGTATCTTGTACGCCCTGTCGGGCGCCGTCTTCGGTGTCGGCCACCGGACCAGCGATCACCGGCTCCAAGGAGATGGCTGGGTCGTGGCTTCGGAAGCACGTCAGGACGTACTCTATCACCGCCCGGCAAAGCCTACCGCCCTCGGCCTCCAGGCGGGCGCCAAGTATCTGGTCCAGGCGTCGGAGGCGGTCGACGACGGAATCCAGCACCGGGAGCGCGTCAGAGGTGGACACCGAAGGCCCTGACACCGAAATGGGGCTCACCCCTAGCGGCACCAGTGCTGTGCTCGCCTCGCCGGCCCAGGCGGCGATGCGCTGGACCCCGGCGTGCTGCTCCACCTGGAGATCTTCGAGTGTCTTCTTCAGCGCTGCCACCGCCTAGGGGCCCGGAGTCGCCCGTGCCGCCTGGAACCGGTGGACCCGCTCCTCCAGCTCCTTTTCCTTCTGCTCCGCCTCGAGCTCATGATCAGCCAGCAGCTTCTCCCGCCTTTCAAACATCTCCTCCCTGAAGGCGAGGTCCTTCTCCTGTCAGGCGAGATCCGTCGCCCGCTTATCCAGGGAGGCATCTTTTTCCTTGAGGTTCTCCTCGGTCAGGGCAATGCTGCTGGCCCTGTCATCCAGTTCCCGCTGCAGCCTTTACAAGCTCTCCACAGCCACGGTCTGTTGGGCCCACTGCTCCTCCAGGATTTTGTTGAAGGCGTCCAGCTTGGCCTAGAGCTCCGTGACGACCTCCTCCCTATGGTCCAGGTGCTCCTCCTTCTTGACCAGCCTCTTCTCCTTTCGGGCCACCTCCAGCTCCCTAACGTACACCCTCTAGAGGTCCTTCTTGTAGTCCTTGCGGTCCCGCGCCAGCTCGGACCGCTCAAAGGCGAACCGCTGGGACACCGCCTTGGTGCGCTCCTCCAGCTGTGTACGCTAGTCGCTGAGGCGCTGGTGCTCGGACTCCAGCGCCTCCCATTCCCGCCGGATCACCGCCTTGGTCTCCTGGAGGGCCTGATGCGCGTGAGACAGCACCCATGGGAGGGGAACCGGCGCTGCCTCTGGTTCGGCGCCGGACCGGAGCTGCTGCCCAAAGATCACCTCCGTCTCCTCCGGAGAGGGCGGCGGGATGGAGCTGGACGCAACCCTCGCGACATTAGGGGTAGGCGCAGCCGGGACCTCCTCGGCCGTTGCCGACGGTGTAACCGACGGTGTCGCCGTCGTTGAGGCTGTGATAGCTGTCGGCGCAGTTGCATCGACCGGGGGCGGATCGCTGGCACCACTCCCAGCAGACGCCTGCTGCTGAGAGCCGGACCCGCCGACGGGCATGGTGTCCGGCGGGGGAGGCGCACCCTTGGGAGCAGAGGGGGAGGAAGCCCTGGTAGGCAAAGGATGGGTTAAGACCCGTAGGCATAATAATTACACAACGATACAAAAAAGAAGCTACACTTACTTCGGACCCTGGACCTTCCAGCGGCCCTGGAAGCGGGACGCCCGCTGCTATTGCTGCTACTGCTGTTGTTGTTGTTGTTGTTGTCGCTGCTGGTGCCCCTGGGGGACAGCACCCCAGGTGGTGGTGGTGGCGGTGGGAATGACGGTGGTGGTGGCGGCGGTGGCGGTGGATCCGTTGGGGGCGGTGGCGGAGGATTGGCGCGCCTCTGCGTGCCCTGGTCTTGGGAGCCGGTCTCCTCAGCCCCACCAGCTGTCCTCTGACGCTTCTGGGGCAGGACCGCATCAACCGGTGGGTTCGTAACACGCGACCCGTCGGCGCGGCGTAGCCGGCGTCGCCTCTCTTCCTCCAGCCTCCCGGTGCCACCTAGGGCGAAGGAGCCGCTTGCAGCCCCTTTGCCCTTGTCTAAGGGGCTGGGGGCCACGGGGGGAACTCTGGAGCCCGCTTCAGCGGGCTGGGAACCTCCGGCCGGTACATCGGGGATCTGGATCCCGCGGTGGAGGTCCCGGCCGCCGGTCTGGCGAACTGCCACGCCGCTCTCGTCGAGGGTCAGCAGCCAGTCCAAGATCGTAGCCCTCAGCCCTGCGTCGTCGTAGAGCGGAGGGATGCCCTGGGGAGGGATTAGGGACTCAGGGACAAAGGACTCACTAGTAATCTCCTTCACCAAGACTTCAAGCTCCTCCCAGACAGGTCGGTCCCCGACCCGCGCTGAATCCGGCTGATGTCGTTTGAGCCGGTGAACCAGCAGGACAGGCGCGCCCTCTACTGCAGCGGCGCGATCTGGTGCTTCAGGAAGTCCCCGACCACGTGCAGCGACGTCAGGCCGCCCGCCGCCAAGCTCTTGATCCTGTCGAGTACGGGCTCGAACTCCGGCGTCAGCGACGGCTTGGCCCTCCATTGCTTCCGGTCAAGCTTTGGCCCATCGCTCGGCAGCGCGAGGCGGTCGTTGGCCTCGGCGCTGACGACCACCCAGTCGGCGTGCCAGTTTTCCCACCTCGCGCCGCCAAGGGAGGAGATGTAGGCGCCGGCCGAGTCCGGCCTCGTCTAGAAGTAGTACGCGCCGAGGTGGTCCTTGGCCTTCTCGGACCACACCAGCACGAAGAAATGGCGGAAGAGGGAGGTAGAGGGCGCCACCCCCACGAACATCTCGCACAGGTGGGTGAAGATGGCCGCCTGAAGGATGGAGTGGGGGTGAGGTGCTGAAGCTGAAGGCCGAGCTCCTCCAGCAGCAGCAGGAAGAATGGCGAGATCGGCAGCGCCAACCCACAAGAGAGGTAGGAGACGAAGAGCACGAACTCCCCAGCGGCGAGATCGCCAAGGGGAGTGGCACCAGCGTGGATCTGTCCGGCGAACGCCGACGCGCTCCATCCGAGCAGGTTGCGCACTAAGTTGAGAGCCCCCTCATTCTGGAAACGCTCCGGATGAACCAGTGAGGCCATGGCGACCGTGGCGGTGGAAGGCAGAGGAGCGCGAATGCAAAGGGGCGCAGAGGGCTCGGAGGCAAAAGGGCGTAGCAGTAGGAGAGAATACGAAAGCGTAACTGCTGCACGCGGGGAGAATCCCTTTTCAAGAAAGACTCCCCCGCTCGCGCCCCGGGGAATCCCGTCCGACGCGCACCTAGCGCCCAAGCGACCCAGTCTCAGACATGGGGGCCTGGGCCCACAAGTCATGCAGCTGGTGTACCGGTCTCCGAGTGCGAAAAAGGTGAACCGCCGCGTGAGGAGCAAACCGCCGCGCACGATCGCGCACCGCCTCGGGGCTGCTGCGGAGGGATATTTATTAACCACGACGGCGGCAACGAGGCGCCCCGCGCGTGGCCCGACGAAACCGCCAGACGTGGAGGCGTGGGTTAGTCAGCCGCGGGGATAGATGTGGCAGTTGACGTGACCGAGGGCGGACTGACAGCGCGTGTGTCACCAGATGCGCCGAGTTAATGCGGCGCGCGCTGAGGTGGTGCCCCAGTCATCGGTCATGCCATGTTGATGCGAAGTACAAGTTTTGGCCCCACCTACAGGCTCGCATCCTCCCCTGAGGTGGGCCCGGGGGCCACTGTCGGTACCCTAAAACTAGGGTACCCGCTGCTACTGTACAAAGACGAAGAACCCACGTGGCTATCCCTTAGTCACGAGGAAAAAGTGCTGCGTGTGGGACCAGGCCATGGCTCGCCCTAATCTCAGGCGGCTATTCTGGGTCCACAGCAGCCCAAGTCCACCACGTGGGCGGGTCCGGAGCCGCCGCGTGTCCAGAGAAGGTGCTATACTCCAAGGCACCAACAGTGGTCTGAACCCCCGTGGAAGGGCGCCAAACCCCCGGATATACAGTCCGGACCCCTAGGGTTGGTCCCGGACCCCCAGGCATACAGTCCAGACCCTAGGGTTGGTCTCGGACCCCCACGTGTCCAGGCCGGACCCCTGGAATAGGATCCAAACCCCTCCGTATGGAGTC
Source organism: Zea luxurians (assembly GCA_029449295.1). Lineage (NCBI taxonomy): Eukaryota > Viridiplantae > Streptophyta > Magnoliopsida > Poales > Poaceae > Zea > Zea luxurians. The sequence goes on along the minus strand of JAOPSE010000129.1, from coordinate 3,007,951 downwards.
CGGGTCACCCACAGTGGGGTCCCAAGGTCCCAGGACGGAACATACACGGGCCTTGGACAAGACCCGGGCAAGGGGTCTGGTGCTGACACGTGTCTAGGCCCAGTCTGGTGCGGACCTGTCCGCATGCGCTTCCGCTTCCCGCCCAGGCGGAGGCCCATTGCTGCCACGTGGCCGACTGTGCGTGACGTAAGCCAGCGGGCGGTGCCTGACGTAAGGCCTCCGGGATACGCGACCTCTGCATTTATTGCAGATAAGGCGCGCCGCCTGACAAGCGATGTGCCGCCTCGGCATTTAATGAGGCCTGTCCACTCTGCTGTCAAGCGGCGCCCAATCCATTCCACTGGCAAGCAGTGTGACGCCTCAGCATTTAATGCGACCGGTCCATTCCCCTGGCAGACGACATGTCTGTCTATTCCGTTGGCAGGCGGCACGCCCATGCTGCCGCATGCACTACACTCATCATCACTCGTACGTACCAAGGAAGCTACCGTTGTGTATCAACGTTGTGCGGGCTGCGGACGTCTGGGTGCCAGAAGATCTCTCAAGTGTCACCTGCATTAGTTGCTCCATGTATTTCTTCCATTATGTCCCTAGGCCCATATGTCGGGGCTCAGCAGCCTTGTATGTGCCTCCCTTGGGCTATAAAAGGGAAGGCACACAACGTTACAAGCCAGGTTCACAACATCCTCAGTCTTACACAAGCTCAAGCACTCAGACACTGAATACAACTCATAGTGGAGTAGGGTATTACGCTCCGACGGCCCAAACCACTCTAGATCTTGGAGTTTTCGTGTGTTCATCCACCATCTAGCAGACAGGCAAAACACTTAGGCCCCCTCCTCATCTTAGGATTTTGGGCGGGTGCATTCCTCCACCCGGTCGGAGATTTCCTCTCTGACAAAATATTATGTTCATTTGATGCAGGAGGATTTTTCTTTCTAGACAATTTAACATGAGTGGTTTGCCTAGTGCTAGATGCCTCATTCTTATACATAAAAGTGTGGTGAGAAACAGTATGAGGTCTCCTAGCATGAATCTTCCTAATTTTGTGCTCAGGATAATTAGCAGGATATAAAATGTAGCCTTCATTATCCTGAACCATGGGTGCCTTGCCCTTTACAAAATTAGACAATCTTTTAGGGGCATTAAGCTTGACATTGCTTCCCTGTTGGAAACCAATGTCATCCTTAATGCCAGGGCGTCTCCCATTATAGAGCATGCTTCTAGCAAATTTAAACTTTTCATTTTCAAGTTCATGCTCATTAATTTTTGCAGTTAATTTAGCTATGTGATCATTTTGTTGTTTAATCATGGCAAGGTGATCATCTATAGCTTATATATTAACACCTCTACATCTAGTACAAATGGAAATATGTTCAACGGTGGATGTAGAGGGTTTGCAAGCATTTAATTCTTCTATCTTAGTATGTAATATAGCATTCTCATCTCTAATACAGGAAATGGAATCATTGCAAACATTCAGTTCTTTAATCTTAGAAACTAAACTAGCATTTTCAGTTTTAAGACTAGAAATTGCATCATTGCAAACATTTAATTCATTAATCTTAGAAACTAGACTGGCATTTTCATTTCTAAGACTAGAAATTGAATCATTACAAATGCTAAGCTCTTTAATCAAGTTTTCACATTTTTCTACTTCCTGAGCATAAGCATTTTTCACTTTAACATGTTTTTTATTTTCTTTAATAAGGAAGTCCTCTTGGCTTTCCAAGAGATCATCCTTCTCATTAATGATTTCAGTTAGTTTATTTAATTTTTTCTTTTGTTCCATGTTAAGGTTGGCAAAAAGAGACATTAAATTATCTTCACTATCACTAGAACTACCCTCATCACTAGATGTAGTATACTTGGAGGTGGTTCTAGATTGTACCTTCTTCTTTTTGCTGTCCTTAGCCATAAAACACTTATGGCCGATGTTGGGGAAGAGGAGGTCCTTGTTGACGGCGATGTTGGCGGCGTCCTCGTCGGAAGAGGAGTCGGTGGAGCTCTCGTCGGAGTCCCATTCCCGACACACGTGGGCATCACCGCCCTTCTTCTTGTAGTACTTCTTTTTCTCCTTCTTCTTCCCCTTCTTGTCGTCGCCCCTGTCACTATCACTTGAAATTGGACATTTAGCAATAAAATGACCGGGCTTACCACACTTGTAGCACACTCTTTTAGAGCGGGGTTTGTAGTCCTTCCCCCTCCTTTGCTTGAGGATTTGGCGGAAGCTCTTGATGATGAGCGCCATCTCCTCGTTGTCGAGCTTGGAGGCGTCGATTGGAAGTCTACTTAGTGTAGACTCCCTCTTTTCTTCTTCCGTCGCCTTGAATGCGACGGGTTGCACCTCGGGTGTGGAGGTGGCGCCTTGCTCCAAGTTGACGATGTGTTTGGAGTCTTTGATCATTAGCTCAAAGCTCATAAACTTACTGATCACTTCCTCGGGAGACATTAGCTTGTATCTAGGATCTCCACGGATTAGTTGCACTTAAGTGGGATTACAAAAAACAAGAGATCTAAGAATAACCTTGACCATTTCATGGTCATCCCACTTGGTGCTCCCGAGGTTGCGCACTTGGTTCACCAAGGTCTTGAGCCGATTGTACATCGCTTGCGGCTCTTCTCCCTCGTTGAGGACAAATCGACCGAGTTCTCCCTCGATCATCTCGCGCTTGGTGATCTTGGTCACCTCGTTCCCTTCATGCGCCGTTTTGAGGACGTCCCAAATTTCTGTGGCACTCTTTAACCCTTGCACCTTATTATACTCCTCTCGACACAAGGAGGCGAGGAGTATAGTCGTGGCTTGGGAGTTAAAGTGCCTAATTTGGGCGACCTCGTCTGAATCATAGCCCTTGTCTCCCTCCTTAGGTACCTGTGCTCTAAACTCAACAATTTCCCATATGCTTTCGTGGAGTGAGGTTAGGTGATGCCTCATTTTACCACTCCACATACAATAATCTTCACCATCAAAATATGGTGGTTTGCCTAGGGGAACGGAAAGTAATAGAGCGCGCTTTGAAATGCAGGGATAGCGTAGGGGCATCTTACTATACTTCTTGCGCTCATGGCGCTTAGAAGCGACGGACGAGTCGGAGCTTGATGTGGAGGGCGACGATGAGTCGGTCTCGTAGTAGACCACTTTCTTCATCTTCTTCTTCTTGTCGCCTCTCCGATGGGACTTGATGGAGAAAGAGGATTCCTCCTTATGTTTGTTGCCGGACTCTCTTGAAAGAGTCCTCCCCGAGCTTGCGGGCTTGTCGCCGTCACGATCTCCCTCTTAGCGTGATCTCCCGACATCACTTCGAGTTGTTAGACTCTAATGAAGCACCGGGCTCCGATACCAATTGAAAGTTGCCTAAAGGGGGGGTGAATAGGCGAAACCTGAAATTTATAAACTTAAGCGCACACTACAAGCCGGGGTTAGCGTTAGAATTAAATTCAAGTCCGGGAGAGAGGGGAAAACAAATCAAATGGGAATCAAGCGAATGAACATGATGATTTGTTTTACCGAGGTTCGGTTCCAAAGAACCTAGTCTCCGTTGAGGTGGTCACAAAGACCAGATCTCTTTCAACCCTTTCCCTCTCTCAAACGGTCACTTAGACCGAGGAGCTTTCTCCTTAATCAAATGGGTCACTTAGACCCCACAAGGACCACCACACACTTAGGTGTCTCTTGCTTTGATTACAAGTCACTTCGGAACAAGAATGAGGAAGGAAGAAAGCGATCTGAGCAACAAGAGCGCAAATGAACACGAACACACACTCTCTTAAGTCACTAGGTGGTTGGAATGAATTCTAGACTTGAAGAGAATTTGATCTTTGGAAATGTGTCTTGGAGTGAATGCACTAGCTCTTGTATTGAATGAGAACTTCAGAAAACTTGGATGCTTGGAGTTGTGGTGGTTGGGGGGTATTTATAGCCCTCAACCACCAAAGAAGTCGTTGGGGAGGCTGCTGTCGATGGGCGCACCGGACTCCGGTGTGCCACCGGACAGATCCTGTTCACTGTCCGGTGAGCCGCCACGTCACCCAACCGTTAGGATTCGGAGCTGAGTCGACCGTTGGAGCTTTGTCCTCTTGCGGCACCGGATAGTCCGGTGCCCCTCTGACTTTGCTGCTCTAACTTCTGTCGCGCACTGTTCACGCACTGTAGTACTTTGCAGAGTCGACCGTTGCGCGAGCTAGCCGTTGCTCTACTAGCACATCGGACGGTCCGATTGCACACCGGACAGTCCGGTGAATTATAGCGGAGGGCGTCTTTGAATTTTCGAGAGTGGCTGCTTCAGATTTGTACGAGCATGGTGCACCGGACAGTCCGGTGCGCCAGACCACAGCACACTCAAGTCTTTGCTCCTTTTAATTTTATTCTCTAACTTGAATCTTTTATTGGTTTGCGTTGAACCTTATGCACCTGTAATACATGAGTTCTAGAGCAAACTAGTTAGTCCATATATTTGTGTTGGACATTCAACCACCAAAATTAATTGTAGGAAAAGGTTAACCCTATTTCCCTTTCACTGTCTTCTACTACGACTAAACTTTATATAATTTTACATAAAATAGATAATTAGATATTATATTTAATCTAATTGTTCTGTAATTTTATAAGTAATAGCTTATTTTATTAAAAAAACTATATAAAAATATTTTAATATTTTTATCTCTAATTTATTTTTTATCTTTAAGACTAATTTTTTTGTAGAGCTAAATAATAATATTACTAAACTACTAAAATTGTATTGATTTTACTAAGAAAGTTAAGTATTTTTATGTATAATTACTATCTAAATTAATTTTATATTTATTTTTTAAATACTTGGCAATAGTAATAAAGTAATATATAAATTTTATATAAACCTTCTCTTAGCTAAACTATTATATATAAATATTTTTACAATTTTCTTAGAAGTTTAAATTTAGACTTTTTCCTTGGATTTTTTTTCGGCGATCATTAAGCTTGTCCTAAATTCTTATTTTGGGTCCCTATATTTTTAAATAACATATTTAGCTTTCTAGACTTATTCTGAGTTAGTATTTAAATTGCATGCTCAGCACTGTAGACTTATTTTGAGTTGCTATTTCTGTCCTCGTTCTGAGTTGTCAACTTGTCATACATGTCTTGATATTTGTGAATTACGTTATAAACTCACATTAAGGTGTTGTTTGGTTCACGAAATGTAACGTAAATGACAACGATTATGATTCATGCTCGAGTACCAGCGGCAACAAAGTTTGAATAGATCGGTATCAATTTTTAGTGTGTTACCTAAACAAATATAGTTTAACGTTATCAGTTACCCGTTATGTTACAAATATGTGAATCAAGAAAAAATTGCTATTTTGTCACTCCCATTGTAGGCTCTCTACTATTGTCACCCTATGTCTATGACTTGTGGGACCATTTATGTCTATGATTTGTGGGCCTGATGGTAAAATAAAGAAGCCTACAACTGAGAGTGACAAAATAGCAAATGGCCCGTGAATCAAACAGCATATAAGGTTCACCCCTTCCCTCGCTTCATGCTATTCTCACCAAGTCGTGTTGCATATGCATCTTTGTCGTGTTGCACCATGGTTGCCTTGTCGCCGCCACTCGCTGCGTCGTGGCCCTCAGTTGTGCTCAACAAGTGGCCAGCCAAGCCCCACCGTTGTGGTCCTTGTTCTTGCTTGATTCGCTCCTCCTATAGTTTAGGCTATCTCCAGCAATTTACCTATTCTCATTCTCATATTCAAACTTAACTCTGTGAATACAATCTATAATGCAAAATAGTGTTTTAGGTGACTATATGTGTGAAATGTTCAAGACAATCTTACAGTGTCACTAGCCATTCCTACCCGCTGCAGTCACACACTCAGTCATACTTGACGATACTGCCACAGTCCTTTCCCTCTCGCATCACACAGTCTCTTATGTAGTCATAATTGTATGTGTTCTATTAGCTAGGTGGTGTGAACATGGGTTTAAACCCAACCATTATTCGAATTCTCATTTGTACTATGCTTTTGTCGTCTCCCGTTGTGTCAAGCTCGTCTGCAAGGTTATCCGCACTGTACTACACTACAGGAGCACGACCATGGATGGGGGCGTCTTCACTGGTAGGCACATCGCTGCGTCGTGGCGATGCAACTGTTATGAAACTAGTTTGGGCCCCGAAGACCCATGTGGCCCATCTAGCTGAAACCCTAACTTTGTATTATATATAGAGGAAGACACCACCATTTGTTGTGACCAGTGAATAGAATAGATGAATGAGAATATAAGTTCCTCCTATATCTTTGTGTCTCATGTGTGTTGGCGCCGATCTAGGCAGCGGCAATCACTAGGTGGTGTACCGCCTGGCAGTGCCCTCTGCGGCGGCGTGGACGGTTCGCGGCTCTGGGCCGGACGATCCGCGACCTAGGCGCAGGAGCGGTGCCTTCCCTGCGTCACACCGGACGGTCCGCGGCTTTGGGCCGGACGGTCCGCGACCTGGCGACAGGGTCGTCTTCCTCCTCCTTGCTGGAATCTAGATCTCGTTCCTTGGGGGAAGAGATCCTAGGGTGCTCAGGGTCGACAGGTCACCCGGGGCGTCCCCAGATGATGTGGAATTGCCTAGGAATTAAGAGATCAATTCGAGGAAGAGGTCTTAAGTGGACAACTAGATCTTACCCCCAGGCGGCGTAAGATCCTAGGGTCATCTTGAGATCGGTAGGCCACCCAAGACAGATCTAGACGACGTAGAATCGAATAGAGGTGGAGGTGGATATGCGGAAGGCTACAATTAGAACTACGCTACATCTACTCCTAGGATAGGAAAAGTAAATAAAGTAATTGGTTTGATTGGAATGTGTTCGGGTGTTCTCAATCGGACATACCCCTTTATATTTATAGGGGAGGAGGTCTAGACCTATTCCTAAGAGATAGCCAACAACTCCCACGTGATTAGATGGATAACCACGCACGAGATAAGGATAAACACCCAAGTTAATCTAATCTTGGGACATGTGGACTGTCTGGGCCCAAGGGCTGGACCGTCCGCTCATTTTAGTGTTCAACATATGCCTCCCTGCCTTCTGGTGGAGCTTGGCGAACCAAAAGCACCAGCGAAAACTTCAGAAACAATTGACCTCATGAGCTACTCTATTCCCGAAGTAAGGACTCAGCTCGAAGCAAGTCATCGGCTCTTGTGATCAGATAATATAAATACTTGATGGAACTTTAATGCATAGAGGCCGTTTCAGATTGCATCCTCTTCGGCCATGTAGCCTGATCAACCTGTCAATAGGCAAAAACTTGTGGTGCCCCTAGCCCAAATAAGCAAACGAATTGGGCCAATAATACGGATTCATCGTCGTACCACCCCATGCATGAGTAGGACAACACATCGACGATGGATAGACCGGGAAGCACCACGCTATCCCTGGAGGAGGATGACAAGACGATCTTGGTTGTGCTACCTTTTGGGTCAGTTTAGTCGGCTTTTGCTTTTGCACAGATCGCCCTTTTGAATTTGTTTGTTTTATTGGCTGGTTGTGTGGGACGACCTTCTTCATATATTTGGCAAGCAGCTGATTAAAAGTAGGACCGACTCTACTGAGTCGTCCAGACATCTTAGTAGTGTTTTGTTTCCTAATACTTGTTTTGGAACGCTGTGGTCCGATGGTCTAAGGTTGCTGCTTCTGATCGTCTGCGGACCGTCCGACCATTTTAGTCGGACCGTCCGCTCCTGTCTCGAACTATTTGGCCTTAGTACCCGGACCGTCCGGTGTACGCAGGATAGGTGACCATGATCGGGTGTTCGATCGTGCTTGCCCCCTGGTGCCTCTGGTCTTTCTTTTGTCCGGAGCCTTCTGAGTAACCATTCTGCGTGACATATTTGGTGTGCGGGGATCACCAATGATGATATTTTTATTTTTGCTTTTATCGGCCACACAAGACCGAATTATGGCCTTTTTGCTCGTCGGCTCTAATGTGGTGACAGGGATAGGTGGCCTATCAATTTTCACCTTTTTTGAAACCTCAACCGGCCTTCGTTTATAGCTGATTGTATTTGTCGACGGAAGATGGCACAATCATTGGTGTTATGGAGAAAGGAGCCATGCCATTTGCAATACACGCGCCCTTTTAATTGTTCAACCGGAGGAATTGCATGTGACAATTTAATATTACCATGTTTAAGTAACTCATCAAATATTTTATCACGCTTAGTAATATTAAATGTGAACTTAACTTTTTCCTTTTGTGTCGAGTGCGGGTGAGAGCGAACAAAAGGTTTGGCCTTAGTGGGCCAAACAAGCTCAGGGACATGTGACTTTTTTGGTTCTTGGGGCTTGGGTGGCCAGTTATATTTATGTCGGCCTTCTGCACTAGGCGGATCACAGGTGACTTGTGGTGCTCCGAACGGTCCGACCTGCGCAGTCGGACGATCTGCGAGTGGATCGGACGGTCCGGTACTATCCCCGGACTATCCGGTCACGTCAGGCAACACTTGTGACCCTTGTGGTGGGCTCTGTGTAACTTCGGACTGTCCGGTGTAGGGTGTCGGACGGTCTGACGGAGGGCTGGACGGTCCGCGATTGTGTGCGGATGGTCTGGCCGTGCTCAGAGTTGACTCACCATTAGCGAAGATGGTGGTGATGGTCGTCCTAGATATGAGTCCATCGGCGTACCAGAATATGGCTGGGGAAAACCATTTGTTGCCGATGTGTTTGGCACAATTGTTTTGGGGCCTAATTTATGTGATAAAAAATTAGGCATGTGAGGTTTTCCTAATACAAGCGTCATCCTCTCTATATCCTCCGTGATACTTTTAATCCGATTATCAAAAGAAATTTTAATAGATGGAATATCATCAGCTGACCTGGCATCACCTATCGTGGGGAGATGTTGCAGCACGGCCGTCATGTACTCGGCGTTTATCTCCCTCTCTTGGACGGTCTTCTGGTGGCAATCCACCCTGAAGTGCGAGAGGAACCACTTATCCGCCACCTTCAGCACCTGATCTTTTTGTCGCTGGACCTCCTCGTCTATTTTCTTCATGTCATCTTTTAATCTTTTATGCTCAGCGGCCTAGTCAGTCTTGTGCTGCTGTTTGGAGAAGCCCTATTGAGATCTTTAGAATCGGCCATATAAGCCTGATTTTATAGATCTCCAACCTCGTTCCCTAGCAAAGTCGCCAAAAAGTGTGTTGGCGCCAATCTAGGCAGCGCCAATCACTAGATGGTGTACCGCCTAGCGGTGCCCTCTGCGGCGGCGCGAACGGTCCGCGGCTCTGGGCTAGATGGTCCGCAACCTAGGCGCAGGAGCGGTGCCTTCCCTGCGTCGCACCAGACAGTCCACGGCTCTGGGCCAGACGGTCCGCGACCTGGCGACAGGTCGTCTTCCTCCTCCTTGCTGGAATCTAGATCTCGTTCCTTGGGGGAAGAGATCCTAGGGTGCTAAGGGTTGACAGGTCACCCGGGGCATCCCAAGACGACGTGGAGTCGCCTAGGAATTAAGAGATCAATTCGAGGAAGAGGTCTTGAGTGGACAACTAGATTTTACCCCCGGGAGGGGTAAGATCCTAGGGTCGTCTTGGGATCGGCAGGCCACCCAAGACAGATCTAGACGACTTAGAGTCGAATAGGGGTGGAGGTGGATATGCGGAAGGTTACAACTAGAACTACGCTACATCTACTCCTAGGGCAGGAAAAGTAAATAAAGTAATTGGTTCGATTGGAATGTGTTCGGAGGTTCTTAATCGGTCGTACCCCTTTATATTTATAGGGGAGGAGGTCTGGACCTGTTCCTAAGAAATAGCCAATAACTCCCACGTGATTAGATGGATAACCACGCACGAGATAAGGATAAACACCTGAGTTAATCTAATCACGGGGCACGCGAACTGTCTGGGCCCAAGGGCTAGACCGTCCGCTCATTTTGGTGTTCAACACTGTGTTTGTGAGTTAAGAAGCCTTTGGACTACATTCGGTAGCAAAGGGTTCTTAACACGTTATCAGCACGATGGCAATCACTATAGCAAGGATACAATGATGACTAGCAGCTTAAGGTTTTGAAGATCTATTTTCCTAATCATGGGCATTATCTCCTTTGTATGAATGTTTAGCTCACTGACAGAAACCAAATTGAAGTTGACTACAAGGATGGCTAAATAAAGAATATATCTAGATATGAGCTTTATATATATTTATAGGCACAATAGAAGTGTCGTTGCCCATAACCTACGAAAGGCAAATAGAATTAATGCATAGTGTAACTTCGAAAAATTACTGCAAGCAAGGTTCAAGGAAGCGCTGAGCGCGCGCTAGGGTGGTGAAAAAGCTTAAGCGCGATTAATCGTGCTTAAGCATGCTTAAGCGTTTTTGTTAAAAATAGAAAAAAAGACATGATATTGGGCCACCTTGCAGTAGCCCTTAACCCCCTCCTCCTCTCTTCATGAGTCTACAGCCCACCAAGCCCACCTGCCAGGAGGCTCAACCCAAAAACCCTCTCCCGTGACTGCTGTCTCCTTCCACGCCCCGCGCCGCCGCCCTATGCTCTCCGGCTCCCTCTTTCGAAGCCTCTCCTCCCCCGTGTCGTACGCTCTCCGGCTCCCTCTCCCGAAGCCTCTCCTCCCTCGTGCGATCTTCACCTCTCTACCACGAAGCTGCTCCGCCTCTCTCTCTCACCAATCTGCTGCCTGCAGCCATCGTCGCTCCGTCCGCTCTCTCTCTCTCTCTACCTCTCTCTTGAAGTCTCTCCTCTTCTCTCTCGTCGATCCGTCGATTTTCTGCCTGCTGGATTGACGCCGGAGGTGTTCCTCCTCTTCCTCTCCCTCCTCTTCTCCCTTAAACATGCCGGATGGGCACGATTAAGCAGGGCCAGCGCTTAATTGCTCGCTTAGTAGGTAAGCGATGTGTTGACCCTCTGCTCAGTGCTTAACCGCGCCTAATCGCGCTTTCTTGAACCTTGACTGCAAGTATTGAAAGAATGATGAAAAGAAGCAACCATACTTGAAGTATGAGCAAACCACAGCTTAGGCATATAGCTTGATGCATGGTTAAGTGAATATTTGAAATATATACCTTATCATGCTGAAAGGGGTTCAATATAAAAATGAGTATTATGAAAATGTTATTAATTGGCCAGTTGTTTGTGAAGAACCTAGACTTATAAGAACCTAAGGATGAGGGGGAGAAAATATCATGTCGATACACCATGAAGATAACACAAAAGGTAGACACTATATGTGTCATTGTGTTGGATCGGTAATGGCACTAAGTATAAGCAAATACCTTGTGTATGGATCATGATTCATGAATGTCCTCCAATACATCAAAAGGGCAGAGAAATTTTGAATTGAAGATCAAGACATGAATCTGATGTGAATATGAATTCCCTTTGTGGCAAATCAGAATTGAATTTAAGTCAGAAAGTAGACCTTTGTGTCAACAATGACAAACTCATATGGGAACCAAAGTCTAGCATAAAGATTTTGTGAAGATGTATACTTTGAATAAGAAAGACTCCACAATATAAGCAATGTGGATTAAGGAAACCCCACTACCAATTTTTGAAATAAAGAAGCTTGTGTTGCATAGGTAATGCTAGGATATGTGCTATGTATGAAAATCCCATTAATATATGATCAAAGAAGGCATATGATGAACCACGTTAGAATCTTGCATAATAAGTCACAAAAGGATCTTGTAGATCTTTATTTAAGCATTGCATCCATCATTGAAAGGATAGACTTGAAGCAATTATAGAAGACTTAAAGTGTGGTTCTAAGGAGGAGAAATTTGTATACTCCTAAATTGAATCTTGAGCATGAAGTTCAAGTATCTAATTATAACCTTAAGATTAAATCAAGAAAATGGTAATTTGCACTCTTTTCCCCTTAAGTGAGTTTTCAATATAAGTCTCTCACGTAAGGTTTTTAATGAGGCAAATAATGCAATAACACAGCAAGCGTGAGCCATGTACTATTTCTCCAAATTTTTCCAAATGGGTTTTTGTGGAGTTTTGGGACATGTGCATCTCGCAGCAAGAGGGCCAAGGGGGAGTGTTAAGAAACCAGTTTAGGTCCCGAAAGCCCATGTGGTCCATCTAGCCAAAACCCTAACTTTGTATTATATAGAGAAGGACACCACCATTTGTTGTGACCAGTGAACATAATAGATGAATGAAAATATAAGTTCCTTCTATGTCTTTATGTCTCCTATATTTGTGAGTTAAGAAGCCTTTAGACTATATTCGGTAGCAAATGGTTCTTAACAACAACATCGTGCCAGCGACGCCGCGCAAGAGATGAGAGGTGTAGGGCAAAGCACGGTGCAGCGTGGAGAAAACGCACAGGCGTGCGCGTGCACTAGGGTAGGGCGAGGACAACGTAGTGCAGGGAGATGGGATATTGACCGGGATACTATAACAATAAGTTTAGGGAGTCGAGTGTTTATTAAAATCTCTACTAATGTCGGCGTTTCGGGACCGGGGGGTCCCCGAGCCGACGAGTGAGTGTGCCGCGTGCCCCAGCCCAGATGGGTCGAGCGCGTGGGCGAGCGCGAAGGGGGGAGAGAGCGAGAGCGAGGTGGCCGGAGCCGGGTCGTGAGGGAGTCAGAGATCCCGCGGCCTTCGTGTTCGTCCCGCGCCTACGTCGGGTGCGCTTGCAGTAGGGGGTTACAAGCGTCCGCGCGGGTGAGGGGAGCGTGCGGCCCCGAGAGAGCGCCTGCCCCTGCCCCTCGTTCCCGCGAGGCCAACCTCCTCTAAGAAGGCCCTGGTCCTTCCTTTTATAGGCGTAAGGAGAGGATCCAGGTGTACAAATGGGGGTGTAGCAAGGTGCTACGTGTCTAGCGGGGGAGAGCTAGTGCCCTAAGTACATGCCGAGGTGGTAGCCGGAGAGATCCTGGCACCCGGCTAGTGTGGCGTCGTGGCTGTCGGAGAAGCAATGGAGCTTGGCGGAGGGACAGCTGTCGGAGTGGTTGGGCCCTTGCTGACGTCCCCCTGCTTCCGTAAGAGAGCTAAGAGCCGCCGTCGTCATGGGTCCAGCGGGGTGCCATCATTGCCTATCTGGCGGAGCTAGCCAGATGGGACGTCGGTCCTGTTCCCTGCGGCCCGAGTCGGCTCGGGGTAGGGTGATGATGGCGCTTCCTGTTGACGTGGCGGACTCGTGCCCTAGGTCGGGCGACGTGGAGGCTCCTCCGAAGCCGAGGTCGAGTCTGTCCTGCATGGCCGAGGCCGAGCCCGAGCTCCTGGGTCGGGCGAGGCGGAGGTCGTTCGGCAGAGGCCAGGGCGGAGTCCGAGCCCTGGGTCGGGCGAGGCGGAGTTCGTCGTCTTCTGGGGCCTTAGCCCGAGTCCGAGCCCTGGGTCGGGCGGAGCAGAGTTCGCCGTCTTCTGGGGCCTTAGCCCGAGTCCGAGCCCTGGGTCGGGCGGAGCGGAGTTCGCCGTCTTCCGGGGCCTTAGCCCGAGTCCGAGCCCTGGGTCGGGCGGAGCGGAGTTCGCCGTCTTCTGGGGCCTTAGCCCGAGTCTGAGCCCTGGGTCGGGCGGAGCGGAGTTCGCCGTCTTCTGGGGCCTTAGCCCGAGTCCGAGCCCTGGGTCGAGCGGAGCGGAGTTCGCCGTCTTCTGGGGCCTTAGCCCGAGTCCGAGCCCTGGGTCGGGCGGAGCGGAGTTCGCCGTCTTCCGGGGCCTTAGCCCGAGTCCGAGCCCTGGGTCGGGCGGAGCTTCCTATGGCGCCTTTGGCCAAGCCTGGCCGCCCGTCAGTCTCACTCTTTGCGTTAAATGCCCCAGTGACTTGGTCGGTCGGCGCGGTGATTTAGTCAGGGTTGCTTCTCAACGAAGGCAAGGCCTCGGGCGAGCCGGAGATGCGTCTGCCGTAAAAAGGGGGCCTCGGGCGAGACGGAAACACCTCAGGGTCGGCTGCCCTTGCCCGAGGCTAGGCTCGGGCGTGGCGTGATCGAGTCGCTCGTATGGACTGATCCCTGACTTAATCAAACCCATCAGGCCTCTTCAGCTTTATGCTGATGGGGGTTACCAGCTGAGAATTAGGCGTCTTGAGGGTACCCCTAATTATGGTCCCCGACAGTAGCCCCCGAGCCTCGAAGGGAGTGTTAACACTCGCTTGGAGGCTTTCGTCGCACTTTTTTGCAAGGGGACCAGCCTTTCTCGGTTGCTCTTTGTTCCGGTGGGTGCGCGCGAGCGCACCCGCCGGGTGTAGCCCCCGAGGCCTCGGAGGAGTGGTTTCACTCCTTCGAGGTCTTAATGCCTTGCGTAATGCTTCGGCCGGTCTGGCGGTTCCCTCATGCGAACAGGCCGTAGCCCGGGTGCACTGTCGGGGCCCAAGTTCTCGGGCTGGTATGTTGACGCTGTCAACGGTTCGGCCGGAGCCGGGTTTGCGAGAGCAGCCCCCGAGCCTCCGCACGGAGCGAGAGGGCGATCAGGGACAGACTCGGCTTTTTTACATACGCCCCTACGTCGCCTTTCCGCAAGGAGGAGGGGGGAGAGCGCCATGTTACCCTCGATGGGCACCGAACATGGTGTCTCCGGTGAGCTGCAATCGGGTAATCCGAGTGGACGTTCGTGCCCCGTTCGTTGGGGTCGGCTAGGGGCCCGGAGGCACGCCCAAAAGTACCTGCGGGTGATCTGCCGGACCCGGTCCCCTGGCGACGGGGTCCGAGGGCTCGTTGCCTCCCTCCGATGGGATTCCGTTACAGAGTCGTTCCCGCTGGTCTCGGAAATGTCCTAGGGTACCTCGGGAGCGCAGCCCGAGCCTTGGTTATGTATCGAACGTACCCCTGGTCATCCCTCGCTCGGTGTCTGAGGCGACTGTGAACCCTTCGGGGGGCCAGCCTTCGAACCCCTGATCAGTAAGGGGCGCGGAGCCCGAGTAGCCTGAGGCGGTCGTGGGACCTTTCGGGGGGCCGACCTTCGAACCCCTGACCAGTAGTGGGTGTCGGGCCCACGCGATCTGAGGCGGCTGTTGAACCCTTCGGGGGGCCAGCCTTCGAACCCCTGATCAGTAAGGAGGCTCGGAGCCTAGTTCCTTCACGGGGAAGGATCCCTTTGGGGGTATCCCCTTTCCCGGTCCCTGTTGCAAGAGATAGAGAAAGAAGGAAAAGGGAAAAAAGGATACGAAATTTAACGACGTGGCGTACCTTTTTTGGTGTGGCCGTTTTGGCGAAGGCGAAACGTCGCCAGCTGCTTCCGCCAGAAGCGCTGCCCGTCGAGCCGCGGAGTTAATGCGCCGGGGCGAGCGGTCGGCGAGGCTGCCGTTGTGTGCGCGAGCCGTTCGAGGAACGGCTGTTTTGCTTTGCGTTTTTTGAACCCCGCGTCCGGTTCGGGCGGCACGTTGGAACCGTCGTCACCTTGGTCTTTATATACCCCGGAGTGGGTCCGGTGACGGTTCTCGACTCCACTTCTTGTCTTCCTCTTAGGTTTTTCGCAGTCTGAGAGATCTAGCCAGGGAAAAGAAAACCGCCCTCCCCTGTCCTTCGCGCCGCCACCCTTTCTGCTTCGGCGATGGCTGACCGGGGGACCATCATCCCACCGCGCGACCCGTGGCCCTTCTCCACGGTGACGGCGGGTGATTTGGAGGACCTCGTCGGCGAGGGTTTGCTCTGCCCTCTCACCGATGAGCAGCGGCCGGAATGGATTCCTCCCGCGGGTGGAGTCACTCCATCCCCTCCGCCGGGGTACGTCGTGAGCTTTATCTCCTTCCATGAGCGGGGATTTGGTGTGCCGACGAGCCGCTTTATGCGGGCCATCCTGTTCCATTACGGGGTGGAGTTGCACAACCTCACCCCCAACTCCATCTCGCAGGCCGCTATTTTCGTAGCGGTGTGCGAGGGGTATTTGGGGATCGCCCCCCATTGGGATTTGTGGACCCATCTCTTCTTCGCCGAGCTTTTTGCCTCGCCGACGGGGGAGAGGAAGGTCCGCGCAGCGGTGCGGGCCGGCGGCTGCACCCTTTTGTTGAGGCAGTCGCGGTCGTCGCAGTATATCCCTGTCGTCCTCGCATCCTCAAACAAGGGTTGGCAGCGCCGGTGGTTCTACCTCCGGAATGACGGAGAGTCGCTCCCGCCGTTCTCTCAGCGGGTTGTCACCGCCGCTCCCGACGCCTGGCGCCACGGGACTCCACACGAGAGGCAGAAGAACCTCGAACCTCTTCTCCAGGCCCTCAAGGCGTTGCGGGAGGAAGGACTCACCGCCGCGGGAGTGGTTGCCGCCATCCACCGTCGGAGGGTGCTCCCCCTGGCGGAACGGCGGCTGTCGCTTTGGGAGATGACCCTGGAGGCCGACTGGGAGGGGTCACGGATGTCCCCTGATCCTCTTCCCCATGACGCCCTCCAATGGCGGGTGTCGGCCGCGATGGGGAAGCCGGACCCCCACGCCTTCTCCCAGCCTCGAATGCGCCCCGACCAGGGGTGCGTCGCTCTGGTGAGTGTTCGCTCCTTCCTTCCTCATATACCGGGTTGCTCCTGGTTCTCATGATTGGGTTTCTTTCCCCCTCCCCCCCTTTTTAGGAGGTGGGGCGGCACAAACCCTCCTTGCCGCGGGTCCCGGAGGACGCGGTGGGTCGGGCAGCGCGGCGGGTCGCCGCGGAGGAGGAGAAAAAGAAAAAGGACGCGGAGAAGGCCCGGGCCCGCAAGCGGAGGCGGGCTCGGGACGCCCTGGAGAAACGCCGTCGCCAGCAGGAGAGGGAAGGACTCCCCAGGGAGCTGTCGCCGGAGACATCCGACGACGACGACGACGATGATGAAGAGGAGGAGGACGACATGGCCGCCCGTCTCGGCCTCAGCCCCAGCTTGGGGTGTGGCCGGGAGCTGTCGAGTCAGCCCCCGAGCGGGCCGATGTCGTCGGTTCCTGGGGCCGAGACGCCGGATCCCCGGCCTGAGGGGCGGGGGCAACCCGAGAGGGTACTTGACCCCTCGGCTGGAGGAGCTGACGCGACTCCAAGGAGCCGGGCCGAGGGGTTCGTCCCTCGAGAGCCGTCCCCCGCGCCGGCAGCGCGGGGGAGCGGTCCTCAGGTTGCCATGGCGGCGCCTGGGCAGTCCGCCTCCCGGTCGTCAGGGGCGCCCAAGGCGAGGGCGGTGCCAGGGCTGTCGGCGAGGCGGACCTCGGCGGTGGTTCCAGGGAGCGGGAGCCAAGAGACCTCCCCCCAGGCACAGTGGATCATGGCCCGGAGCGGGTAAGTACCTTGGAATGTCTCCGTCCCGGCGCTTCATTCATATGTCTTGGCCGTGATTTTCCCTTTCTTCTTTTCTCCAGCAAGCGGAGCCATGGCCCTACTGACCTGGCGCCCCGGAAGGCCCTTAAGACGGCGTCGGTCCAGGCGCCTGGCGCCATCCCGGGCCCCGCCGCTCAGCCGACCCTTTCGCAGGGCGCTTTGCCGCATGGGGCTCAGGCGTCGCATGTCCCGGGGGAGCAGGTTCCCGAGGCGGGCTCCTCTGCCGAGGCGGCCATCGTGATCGGGGAGGCGGCCGGCGCCGACGCGGTTCCGAGCCCGCCTGCCGTGTCGGCCATGCCGGCGCCTGCCGCCACCGCAGTTGGCACCGTCCCAGTCGGAGAGCATATGGTTGCTGCCGACGTTGAGTCGGCCACAGCGTCGGCGCCCAGGGCCTCGGAAGAGGTGGGCGTGGACGCGCAGCTCATCCAGGCGGGCGGCAGCCTTGTCGCAGTGCGGCGGAGCCCCGAGGCCCGAGGCCAGTTGCTCCGATTCCGGACCCGCGAGGCTTCGGGCCCTATCTTCGTTCTTGACGACGAACAGGAGGACCAGTCCTGGGATGAGCTCCGCAAGCGTGCGGAAGCAACGGTGGGGTCGCTCCGATCGTCGCTGGAGGTTCTCTGCGGGGACGTCCCCAAAATCCTCCAGGTAATGGTTTCAGGCATACCTTCTCCCTTCTGCGAGCGAGGCGTCCGTCGTGATGCCTTGTTTTCCTTTCCAGGATCTGACGGACCGGAGCGCCGCCAAGTCGTCGTTCATCCGCCGCGAGGCCGACGTCTGGGGCTCGCTGCGGTCCCTGAGGACTTCGCTCGCCGGGGCTACCGCGCGCCTTTCTCAGCAGGATGCTAAGATAGCGGACCTCCAGTTGCTCTGCGCTGACCTGAGGGCCGAGGCGGCGGCGGCGCGCACGGAGGCGCTACGGCAGCGGTCGGAGCTCGTCCAGGTTGCCGAGGAGCGGGACCAATCCCGGGGTCAGGCTGCCGAGGCCGAAAGCCGGGCCAAGACCCTCGCGGCCGACCTGGCCGCAGCCCAAGTCGCGGCCTCGGAGCAGTGCGTCCGAGCCGGAGGTATGCTTTGACCGTCCTCGGTTCTCGTTCTTGTTCGTTTCTTCCGCTCGTGTTTGAGGTCTTTCTTCTGGTTGTTCGCAGAGCTCGAGTCTGCCCTCGACGAGTCTGCCAAAGCGCTCGCCGAGGCGCTCGCCGGGGCTGCTGAGCAGAGGGAGGCCGATCTCGCGGCCATGTCCGAGGCCGTCTCGGATGTCTATCGGACCCTTGGTCCCGGCGACGTCCCTTCAGGAAGCTCCCCCCAAAGCCGTCTTCAAGCCCTAGGTGGTTACGCGCGCGGTAAAGTCCGCGGGGCGCTACACCACGGCGTCAGGCGGGCCTTCGCCGTGCTCGCTTCCCATTACGTCGTGGACCTGGAGCGGGTCAGCGAGGGGTATTGCCTTCCTGACGAAGACGAGGCGGCCCTGGCGGAAGTTCAGCGGCTCGACGCGGTCGCTGCGGGTCCGAGCGCGGCGCTGGCGACCATCTTCGAAGCGGAGATTCTTCCTCCTGTGCCGCCGCCGGAAGCGGAAGTGGACCTTACCGACGGCGGGGGTGGAGCTGAGGGCGCGGCGCCTTCCCAAGGCGACGCCTGATTTTTGTTGGGACAATTTCTGTTGGATGTGCGATTTGCCGCGGCCACCGAGGCCTAGACACTTTACTTCTCTTGCGTGAAGTCATACTCTTTTCTGTTTCAATTTGCGCGCCTGGCCCGACTTGTCAACAACAGGGTGATTTCCCGAGCTGGGTCCTTTTTCGTGGCAGGCGATGAGTGAGGTGTCCCTAGCCCGGAGGCATAGGTGTTCCTCGGCTCAGTCGGTCTTGCCACATATTTGTACCCAAATTCGCTCCTCGGGACCCTGCTTCTGACGCATCCGGGAGAACGCAAAAAACCCCTTCTTGATCGAAAAAAGAATTTTTTTGACGAGGAGAGGCGCATCCAAACTCGACGAGAGGGGTTCCCCCTTTTTAGCCCCCGAGGGAGGGTCGGGCTCCACCGGGGCGAGGCCGACCCTTCCTTGATGACTGATTCTCGTGTGTGAGTGGGGGAAAGGCGTAGCCCCCGAGCGTCGTCCGTGCAGAGGCCGTTTGACGAGTCGGGCTTCTGCCCGAAAATCCGGCGAGTGCTCGGTGACATCCCTCGGTATGCCATGCATGCCCGAGGGACCCACGCAAAAATGTCGGCATTTGCGCGGGGAAAGTCGACGAGTACTGCTTCCTATTTGGGGTCGAGCCCGGAACTGTTCCGGATCTTCTTGGAGGTGTCGCCACTGGGGTCGAGAGGGACGGCCTTAACCGTCTCCGCTGGCTCGAAGTTGCCGGCATGTCGCTTCACGTCCGGCACCTCTCGGGAGAGGCTTTCCAGGTCGGCAATGAGGGCCTCGGACTCGGCGAGGGCCTCGTCGTACTCCACGCACTCCACATCGCATTCGAATGCGTGTTTGTATGTGGGGCCGATGGTGATGACCCCGTTGGGGCCCGGCATCTTGAGCTTCAGGTAGGTGTAGTTGGGGATGGCCATGAACTTCGCGTAGCATGGCCTTCCCAACACTGCGTGGTAGGTTCCTCGGAACCCGACCACCTCGAACGTCAAAGTCTCCCTTCGGAAGTTGGAGGGTGTTCCGAAGCAGACAGGAAGGTCGAGCTGTCCGAGGGGCTGGACGCGCTTCCCAGGGATGATCCCGTGGAAGGGCGTAGCGCCTGCTCGGACGGATGACAGATCGACGCGCAGGAGCCTGAGGATCTCGGCGTAGATGATATTGAGGCAGCTGCCCCCATCCATCAGGACCTTGGTGAGCCTGACGTCGCCGACGATGGGATCGACGACGAGCGGGTACTTCCCCGGGCTCGGCATGTGGTCCGGGTGGTCGTCCTGGTCAAAGGTGATGGGCTTGTCGGACCAGTCTAGGTAGACTGGCGCCGCCACCTTCACCGAGCAGACCTCCCGACGCTCTTGCTTACGATGCCGAGCCGAGGCATTCGCCGCATGCCCTCCGTAGATCATGAAGCAGTCGCGGACCTCGGGGAACTCTCCTGCTTGGTGATCTTCCTTTTTGTCGTCGTCGCGGGCCTTGCCACCCTCTGCGGGCGGCCCGGCCCGGTGGAAGTGGCGCCGAAGCATGACGCACTCCTCGAGGGTGTGCTTGACGGGCCCCTGATGGTAGGGGCACGTCTCCTTGAGTGCCTTGTCGAAGAGATTGGCGCCTCCGGGGGGCTCCCGAGGGTTCTTGTATTCGGCAGCGGCGACAGGGTCGGTGCTGGCGGCGTCGCGTTTCGCTTGCGACTTCCTCCTGCCTTTCTTCTTGGCGCCGAGCGGAGTAGACGCCTCGAGAGCATCTTCTGACGGGCGGCCCTGGGGCTGCTTGTCCTTTCGGAAGATGGCCTCGACCGCCTCCTGACCAGAGGCGAACTTGGTGGCGATGTCCATCAGCTCGCTCGCCCTGGTGGGGGTCTTGCGACCCAACTTGCTCACCAGGTCACGGCAGGTGGTGCCGGCGAGGAATGCGCCGATGACATCGGAGTCGGTGATGTTAGGCAGCTCGGTGTGCTGCTTCGAGAATCGCCGGATGTAGTCCCGAAGGGACTCTCCCGGCTGTTGCCGGCAGCTTCGGAGGTCCCAGGAATTCCCGGGGCGCACGTACGTGCCCTGGAAGTTGCCGGCGAAGGCTTGGACCAGATCTTCCCAGTTGGAAATCTGCCCCGGAGGCAGGTGCTCCAACCAAGCGCGAGCAGTGTCGGAGAGGAACAGGGGGAGGTTGCGGATGATGAGGTTGTCGTCGTCCGTCCCACCTAGTTGACAGGCCAGGCGGTAGTACGCGAGCCACAATTCCGGTCTCGTTTCCCCCGAGTACTTTGTAATGGTAGTCGGGGGTCGGAATCGGGGCGAAAACGGCGCCCGCCGAATGGCCCGGCTGAAGACCTGCGGACCGTGTGGTTCGGGCGAGGGACTCCGATCCTCCCCGCTGTCGTAGCGTCCCCCACGCCTGGGGTGATAACCTCGGCGCACCCTTTCGTCGAGGCGGGCCCGACGGTCGCGATGAGGGTGCTCGTCGCCGAGGTGGCCCGGGGCCGCTGGCGCGGTGTTGCGCGTACGCCCGGTATAGACCGAGGCTTCCCGCATGAGTCGGGAAGTCGCGGCGCGAGGTTCCGAGGGGTACCCCTGCCTTCGGGAGGCAGAGCTCTCGGCCCGCCGGGCCGCAGCGCCTTCCAGGAGATGCTTGAGCTCTCCCTGGATTCGCCGACCCTCGGTGGTTGATGACTCCGGCATTGCGCGGAGGAGCATCGCTGCGGCGGCCAGGTCCTGACCGGTCCCGTCGGATGCGGGTGGCGGTCTGTCCCTGGCATCGTTAGCGATGCGGTGCTGGAGACCTTGGGGCAGGTGACGTATTTCTCCGGCCGGGGGCTGGCTCGCCCATACCTGCCCGACGTCCCGGCGGATTGCCTCGAGCGCTCCTGCTCCCTCATCGAGCCCGGCCCGCGCCCCGCGGACTTGCTCGAGCTGTGGGTCGTGACCCCCCGCCGGAACGGGGACCACAGCTAGCTCCCGCGGGATGTCGGCGCGAGGCGCTGGCCTAGGGGGATCACCATCCTCCGGCATGCCGAGACAGCTGCCTCCGGAGGGATCCCCTAGCTCGACGTGGAAACATTCGCGGCTCGGGCCACAGTCCTTGTCGTCAAGGCTGTGGCTGCCGTCAGAACAGTCGGAGAGGCAGTAGTTGCATGCGGTCATGAAATCCCGCATGGCACTGGGGTTGCCAGATCCAGAGAAATCCCAGCAGATGCTGGGATCGTCATCTTCCTCGGACCCAGAGGGCCCGTAGGTCGAGACGTCCGTCAATCGGTCCCAAGGCGACCGCACACGAAACCCCAGAGAGGTTGCACTCGCCTCAATGTGAGCGCCCGCCAAAGCGAGGTCGCTAGGCGGGTTGAGGCCGAGTCGAAATGACAAAGGATGGGAATCAGCCGGTACCTTTTGGTCGACGAGGATCGACGAAGTCACATCGGGGGCTGATCGTGCTGTCGTCCTGGGTGCGAGGGCGACGTCCTGCAGGCCCTCCGTGAGCGCGCTGGCGTCGTCCACTTGCTCGGGGTCGGCGTGTCGCGCGAGGACGGCGCTCGCCTTCGCACCAGACGCGTGGGTGACGCCCGACGCGTCCTCCGTTGGGGCGCTGGGGATGTCGATTTGCTCGACAGCCGACTGAGCGCAACCTCCCGCTTGGCCCCGGTTGCCCCGCCTCCTCCTTCGATGGCGAGGGAGAGGATGGGGCGAGCTCGAAAGTTGTCCTTCCCCCACGCGGGAAAGACGTCGTCGATTCCGCCGCCGGCGGGCGGGCTGTCCGCCACCATTGTTGTTGTCGCACGGCGGTGGAAGGAGTATCATGTCGTAGCTGCCGTCGAAAGACATGAACTCGAGGCTCCCGAAACGGAGCACCGTCCCGAGTTGAAGAGGTCGTTGGAGACTGCCCATCTGGAGCTTGACGGGAAACTACTCGTCAACACGCAGCGGGCCCCTACCTGGCGCGCCAACTGTCGGCGTTTCGGGACCGGGGGGTCCCCGAGCCGACGAGTGAGTGTGCCGCGTGCCCCAGCCCAGATGGGTCGAGCGCGTGGGCGAGCGCGAAGGGGGGAGAGAGCGAGAGCGAGGTGGCCGGAGCCGGGTCGTGAGGGAGTCAGAGATCCCGCGGCCTTCGTGTTCGTCCCGCGCCCAGGTCGGGTGCGCTTGCAGTAGGGGGTTACAAGCGTCCGCGCGGGTGAGGGGAGCGTGCGGCCCCGAGAGAGCGCCTGCCCCTGCCCCTCGTTCCCGTGAGGCCAACCTCCTCTAAGAAGGCCCTGGTCCTTCCTTTTATAGGCGTAAGGAGAGGATCCAGGTGTACAAATGGGGGTGTAGCAAGGTGCTACGTGTCTAGCGGGGGAGAGCTAGTGCCCTAAGTACATGCCGAGGTGGCAGCCGGAGAGATCCTGGCACCCGGCTAGTGTGGCGTCGTGGCTGTCGGAGAAGCAATGGAGCTTGGCGGAGGGACAGCTGTCGGAGTGGTTGGGCCCTTGCTGACGTCCCCCTGCTTCCGTAAGAGAGCTGAGAGCCGCCGTCGTCATGGGTCCAGCGGGGTGCCATCATTGCCTATCTAGCGGAGCTAGCCAGATGGGACGTCGGTCCTGTTCCCTGCGGCCCGAGTCGGCTCGGGGTAGGGTGATGATGGCGCTTCCTGTTGACGTGGCGGACTCGTGCCCTAGGTCGGGCGACGTGGAGGCTCCTCCGAAGCCGAGGTCGAGTCTGTCCTGCATGGCCGAGGCCGAGGCCGAGCTCCTGGGTCGGGCGAGGCGGAGGTCGTTCGGCAGAGGCCAGGGCGGAGTCCGAGCCCTAGGTCGGGCGAGGCGGAGTTCGTCGTCTTCCGGGGCCTTAGCCCGAGTCTGAGCCCTGGGTCGGGCGGAGCAGAGTTCGCCGTCTTCCGGGGCCTTAGCCCGAGTCCGAGCCCTAGGTCGGGCGGAGCGGAGTTCGCCGTCTTCCGGGGCCTTAGCCCGAGTCCGAGCCCTGGGTCGGGCGGAGCGGAGTTCGCCGTCTTCTGGGGCCTTAGCCCGAGTCCGAGCCCTGGGTCGGGCGGAGCGGAGTTCGCCGTCTTCTGGGGCCTTAGCCCGAGTCCGAGCCCTGGGTCGGGCGGAGCGGAGTTCGCCGTCTTCTGGGGCCTTAGCCCGAGTCCGAGCCCTGGGTCGGGCGGAGCGGAGTTCGTCGTCTTCCGGGGCCTTAGCCCGAGTCCGAGCCCTGGGTCGGGCGGAGCTTCCTATGGCGCCTTTGGCCAAGCCTGGCCGCCCGTCAGTCTCACTCTTTGCGTTAAATGCCCCAGTGACTTGGTCGGTCGGCGCGGTGATTTAGTCAGGGTTGCTTCTCAACGAAGGCAAGGCCTCGGGCGAGCCGGAGATGCGTCTGCCGTAAAAAGGGGGCCTCGGGCGAGACGAAAACACCTCAGGGTCGGCTGCCCTTGCCCGAGGCTAGGCTCGGGCGTGGCGTGATCGAGTCGCTCGTATGGACTGATCCCTGACTTAATCAAACCCATCAGGCCTCTGCAGCTTTATGCTGATGGGGGTTACCAGCTGAGAATTAGGCGTCTTGAGGGTACCCCTAATTATGGTCCCCGACAACTAACTATTAAGAAACTAATGTAGACCACGTCGTGCCTCCGTCTTCTCTTATCTCGCGTCGCATGCACCTACCCTCCCACTGCATGCAAGCATGCAAGCCGCAGAACACTATGCAAGCACTGACGAGAAGCCACAGAAGCTGCATGCAAGCCGCAGAACACTATGCAAGCACTGACGGGGCTGGGCGGGAGGAACCTAGCGAGGGGCCACCCATCGTGTTTCCTCTGAGACTCTGCGATCGTCGTTGTATTGTTGCATGCACTGAGGCTGAACGCGCTGCTGCTCCTCTGCTTGTGCGCGTTCTCCGCCCCGGCGCGGTCGCATAACACAACCATGGCCACGACCGTGCCGGCGTCCGTCGAGGGGTTCAACTGCACCGCCAACCGCACGTACCCGTGCCAGGCATACGCGCTCTACTGCGCTGGCTTCGCGGGCGTGCCGCCCGATCTCGCGGCCATCGGTGACCTCTTCGCCGTCAGCCACTTCATGGTCGCGCATGCCAACAACCTCTCCACCATGGCCGCGCCGGCCAACGGCCAGCCGCTGCTCGTGCCGCTCCAGTGCGACTGCCCCTCTCGGTCCCCCAACTTGTACGCGCCGATGCAGTACCAGAGCGGCCCAGGGGACACCTACTGGATCGTCTCCACCACCAAGCTGCACAACCTCACGTAGTACCAGGCCATGGAGCGCGTGAACCCCACGCTGGTGCCCACCGACCTCGACATCAGCACCATGGTCACGTTCCCCGTCTTCTGCCAGTGTCCGGCCGCTGCCGACAACGCCACAGCGCTCGTCACCTACGTCATGCAGCCCGGGGACACGTACGCGTCCGTTGCCGCCGCCTTCTCCGTCGCCTATCCACAGTGAAAGACACGATGCGGCGGCCGCCTGTGCATGCACCGCGCTGCTATTGCTTCTCTGCCTGTGCGCGTTCCCCGCCCCAGCGCGGTCGTAGAACACGACCACGGCCATGGCCAAATTTATTCAACTAGATGGAGCCGAAGGCTGAAGGTATGACTGATGATAAAACGATATATGATTTGTGCATGAATATGTGCTTCAGCTTGTGCAACATAAGACAGGTTAGAAATTTAACTATCTGCACGTGGTTATTAATGTCATAGACATTTTAACTTTCGTGGCAACGCACGGGCACATATCTCTACTACCTATTAAGGCAGTGAGGGGTAGGCTGCCATTCCCATTCCCTCCTCCCCGTAAAGCTCATTCTCATTCCCGGCTGCCATTCTGTGTTCTGCCATTCTCATTCCTCCCTCCCCGCAAAGCTCATTTTCATTCCCACGTGCATCTCACGCCTAGCTAAAATTAAATTAAAAAAAACACAAATGTGGCCCTAATAGGATTAGGGCCCGCGACCTCTCAAGTAAATGTGCTCATAGCTACCACTACACCACATGTGTGTTTATGTTAATATCTGTTACAGTAAAAATATCTACTACATCTCTTCCAAAGCCCACCTGCTACCCTTGCACAATGTGTAGTAGTAGATAATTATCAACGAGATTCCCGAATTATATTTTTGGATGGAGAGAGTAGTATTTAAAGAAGAGCCTTGCATGCAACTTCTTTTGTTTAAAATAAGTTTTCAACTTAAATTCATTTTTATATGTGTGACATTTATTCTCCGTAATATTTTTTCCATGGATCTGACTTGTGAGTCATTTTTATAAACCAACGCCAAAAATGAATCCATGTTTCTTGGAAACCCCGAACAAACACCACTGGCAGGAGGCGCTCGCGTTGGCGTCGCTCATCGACGATGAGAAGAAGCTTGGCGACTGACAGTTCGACCTCTGGAAGCAGTCCTACTTTGCCGCATGCGTCGCTATGTTCGGCAAGCTCCGGCGCAGCCGTCGCTTGGACGTGGTCTAGAGAGGCTACACCACTGTCCATATTCAAACGGGGGACCTCATAGTCGTCGCCAACGCCGGCGACTCTCGGGTTGTTCTGGGCACCGCATCCGACGACGGCGCCATCACGCCATCTAGCTCATCATCCACCTGAAGCTCAACCGGCCACGTAAGTCGCTACTGACCGGCCATGAATTCTTGTGTGCTGGGACGACAGCTGTTGTTGATATTGTGTGAGTGTCCTCAAACAAGATGTATGTAGAGGAGTAGCACATCCGAAGGTGCAACGGCTAGGTGTACTACCTCGCTGATGAGCCGTGGATGCACTTCGTTTAGCAGTCCAGCCAAAAGTCATCGGTACTCGCCATGTCGCGCGCGTTCGACGACTACTATATTAAAGACTGTGGCGTCATCTTAGCGACAGAGGTGACACAGAGGAGGACCGACAGCAATGACCACTTGCCATCGCCGAGGTAGCTTTTATGCTGGCCTGCCTTTAATTCTCTTCGCAAACGCACACACTTGCCTTTTTGTTTAAGCAAACATGTATGGTGGTGTGTGCCTGATGACTGACGATGTACGAGAAAACTTCTACCGGTAGGTGTGGCACGTGCTCTCCAATAATGAGACCATACAAATCATGGTATATATCAAAGTCTGTATGATACTGATGGTTGCAATGTAGTAGTGGAACAGTTAAATTAAAATAACAAAATTTATGTATGGCTAGGATCACAAATAAATTATGAAATATTTTCTTATAACTATATAAGACACATTATATATATAAGTTATCATTGTATTATATGTTTCCGTTGTAACGCACGGGACACTCATCTAGTCTAGTTTGAAATAAAAAAACCAGGACAAATTTAGAGAATACGATTTATAATAGGAACCGGATAAGTTTGGAAAGAGTAATATGCAATTTATAGGTACCAGAATCAAAATAAGAACTCGGCACAAATGTAATGACTGCCAGTGAAATTTATTTTTTTCCCCTTAATATCACCATCCTATGCAATACTGTATCAGTCCAGCTACTGCATTCACGAACTCCAGCTATAGCAAGGTGAAATAATACTCACGTGAGCCCTCCACTTAAAACAAGCGCTGCCTGGTTTATGACTCGAGAGACCCTGTAAATCTCATGTTGTATAGATTGCAAGGATTCAGAAGTATTTGTTTTCTTCACCCTCTCAATGGCGTCACCAATGCCTGGATACACTTCAGCCCCGTAATCGTTGTGCAGCGAAGGTGCGTAAATCTGTACGATTTCGTTTCCGTGAGTTCGGCGGTAACATAAGATGATGACAGGATTTTCTCAGAACCCACCAAAGAAACGTACCAGGTGTTTGTACCATGGCCGTCCAGACAGTCCTTCCCGGTCTGTGAATGCCCGTTCGGTCATCATCAACCGATCATTGATGTCTCTGACCTTTAAGGGGTTGTTTCTCCATGGGGACCAAATTTTCCATGTCTGTAGAGCCTAACAAGAAAAAAAAGGTAAAAAGGTTAAACAAAGTTGAAAGCATGGATCAGGCAACAACATGCAGCAATCAGGAGATTAGATACCTTCAATTCAGAATCCACTTTTGCAACTGCCTTTCTGAACTCTTTGATTGACTTGTGCAGGGGTGATAAGCTGACAGGCATTCCCTGTACTCTTTCACTTATGCCCAATGCTCCATTCTGATAACAAGGACCAACTGTCACGATTCTCAAAATTTGGACTTACTGAAAAATAGAAAACGAGCAATTCTGAAAAACAGGTGGATCTACAATTTGTTTGGGAGCTCCGAAGGATAAGTTACCTCAAGCTCTGTGGCGTAATTGCTGTAGTTGAAGGGTAGGATCTCCTCATCTGAGAGCCTAAGAGCAACAAGCCCCCACATGCTTGCAGCTAAAAAGGAAACATAAAGTTAATTTTAGATGTCCCCGATGAACTATCCAAGTATCCAGCACAATTTAGCTTAATCCACTTTCACTGATCAACTCCACCAAAGTACAAGGATCACATAGGAAATTTAACCCCAACAATTTTATATGCATGTTTCATTCTACAAAGACAATGAAGCTTTTTTTTTTACATACTGGGGGTGTACGATAGAGCTCTAATAAGCAAACAATATGTACATTATAGTCTGACCTAAAATTAGTGTTGTAGAGAAAACTGCATGCAGAAGTAAAAAAAATCAGTCTCCTCAAAATAAAAAATGGTTTAAAATGTATTACATTTCTCCTTTCGGCAGCTGACAGAGCATGAAATGAAATATAGCATGTAAGACGTAGCCCCAAGGCAAGGATCAGACAAATTGGTGACAAAGGTGCAAGTCAAGTCATAATATGTAAGTTATTGTAAACATACCTGCAACATGCCTCTGGAACAAGGGATCTCCAAACTTTTCCATCCATATGAAGTCATCATACAAGCTATGATAGACCGGATAGTCTGCAAACAAACAGCACAAAATACATGGAAAACAAAAATCAATAGGATTCCCTCTTTTGCATCATTTCTCTACGAATTGGCTATGCTTAAGAATATTATGAACGGGAAGACATCTAGTAAAAACAGTATTTTATTTGATTAATCTAAAAATAAAATTTAAAGACGAATTTAAACAACAGTATAGCAGATCATTTCAAGGAAGGTTGTTATGAAAGCAAGTATATATACACAAAAAAGTAGAACAAACCTGACCCAATCGCCATGTCCACTGATGGAATACCGATGTGTTGAACAAATGCAGAATAATCCGAACTTCCACCTCCTAATCTTCCAATCTTAATGCATACGTTTGTCAATAGAACCCTCATTAATACATAACAAATCTTAAACTTGCATCTAATGCAGCAAAAGCAACACAGCCTGAACTTGGAACAAAGACAAAATAAAACTAGGTCTATGATTCCCTTTACATGCTAACCACTTGAAATACTGGAAGTGGAAGACAAGCTTGTGTTAAGAAAAAGGAATGGTTTTTAGCTAACATTAACTACTTACCAAAGGAGAACTGTTAGAAGACATCCACAAATCATAGAGACTCTGTGTCCCATTGTCTGGATTTCGGACCTTCCTCAACAATAACGAAAACAGAAAATGTTTAGAGACAGAATAGTTGACTGGTAAGAGAAGTCGCCATTTGACTTTAGTCATAGTCAGCAGATGCTCATACTAACATCAATTGTATATAAAAAAATACATCACAAACCAAACTGCTAATAGTCAATAATTTATACTTGAAATAACAGCACATGCAAAATCAAAAGAGGATTTCGTTCCTCTGATTGTACTAATTTTTGGACTGTACCCTTTGCATAACTACAGGATCCATACAATTAAGCCACTTGTACAATTTCTGGTCACATGGTAAGTTAAATTCTCTTTGTTAACTCTAAAATTCTGCTACATTTCCTTCATATTGACATACCTGCTTACTAGCTTCTTTAAGCAATTCATCAAGTTGAGGAGTTGCAGACGCATAAAATCCATGACCAGCCACTGCAGAATCAACATTTAGGTAAGCAACAGTTCTCGAAGTTAGCATTGCCCTGTTCTCCTCGACCCATTCAGTGGATCCTGTCTGCAATGTTCCCCAAAGAAAATTGTATCAAGAAGACATGTTAATTGTTGTTAAAAAAACAGGATATTGTTGTGAACAATTGAGTCGAGAGAGAGAGACCAATCCATACTCTTCGGCATCCCAGTTGCACAAGATGATGGTCCGTCGAGGTCTCCAGCCCTTCTTTTGCAGCTCAGACAACCGTTGAGCTAGCTACATCAAATGGAAGATAATAAACAAGAAGTCTAACAAATCTTAGTTAGAATATAAAACTAGGCGCCAACATATAGCGTACCTCAAGCAAGGATGCTGTCCCGCTGTTCGGATCAACTGCCCCAAATGTCCATGCATCACGGTGATTTCCAAGGATTACATACCTGCATGTTTTAGAATGATAATTGCACAGAATTTGTACGGATTTTTTTAACTTTCAAAGAATGAGATTGCAATTTGTAAGCGACTAAGTAGTTCGAAATACCATACAAGATCTGTGACATATCTTTAACACTAAGTGGTTCATGGTGACTGTTTCATCACTAGCCACCCAAAGTTCCATAACTCTGCCTCTGTAGTATGATTACAAATACATTTAGTGTGTGTGAGCACACCGTTTCAATGAAAAAGTGTGCCATACACACTGTTCAAAGAAAAAAGTGTCTCATACACTTCAATTTTGCTAGTCACATTCACCTAACGAAGGTTAAATTTCCACCCATCGCATTCAAGCTGAATGCTTGAGCCCACAGACGGATTTGTACTGTAGATGATACAGTGCCCCTTTCCTAAATTGGAGATTGGATGGAGGTATTGGGGGTAAGGTGATTGGGGATTTTGATCATACCGTTCAGGTTCTTCTCCCCCTTCAATCACCGAAATGACATTCTGAATAGTAACCATCGTCTCATTCCCCTATGCAAAGAAAACAACAAATAGGAAAATAAGATGATCTCTGTCCCTTCCAAGTTCCCCAGTCCCAACTCAACTCCTGCACATAAAAAGAGCTACTCACTGTGTAGGTCAGATTGAGCACTGCCGGGCCAGGCCCAAACCTATAGGCCGCCGCGCCATCGCCTCCTTGCCAATCCTCGGGCGCCACATCGCCGCCGATGAGCTGTAGTATGGTCTCCCCATCCTTCCAGGACACCGGCAGCGCCGGTATCCCCGGCATGTCATCGGAGCTCATCGCCTCCGCGATGCTCAGGCGCTCGCAGCCCTCCGACGACGCCCACATCGGCGTCGTGGGGTCCCCCACCCCCTTGAACGTGCTACCCACCTGCACGCCTGTCGGCGGCATCCACGGTCCGTCCGGGAAGGTCTTCCCGGCCGCGTAGTCCTTCGCATCGGAGTAAATCACCGCCGCGGCGGCGCCGGCATCCCGCGCGTTCCTGACGATGTCGCCGCGGAACACTTCGCCGTAGCGCGCGACGGCGACCTTCCCGGTGACGTCGATGCCGCGGGCGGCGAGGTAAGCGAAATCTTCTGCGCGGCCGTAGTTGGCGTAGACGGCCTCAGCGGAGACCGAACCGGAGGCCGCGTAGGCGAGGAAGGTGGGGACGGCCTCGGCGGAGACCGCCTCGTAAGGGTCGCCAGCGTAGGTTTCCTGCTTCAAAGCGAAGAGCACAGTGTCGCGATCCGGCGCGGAGAGTGAGAGAGAGCGGTACGCAGGGTAGGAGAGGAGCACGGAGTAGCTCGTGAGGCGGGTCCGGAAGGAGTGGGAGGAGAGAGTGGCGGCGACGTGCGCGGCGGCAAGGGCGTTGGCGCCCGTGCCCGCTAGGTGGGGGCGGATGGTGAGCGCGTGCAGGTGGGCAGCGGCGGTGTCGTTGGAACCGAGGGAGAGGAGGAGGGACTGGTAGTAGGATGGCGCGGGCGCGAGGAAGAGGAGGCGGTAGGAGGCCGCCAATGTCGCGGCGATGAGGAGCGGGAGCGGGTGCAGCCTCACGGCCGCGCGGCGCGGAGCAGGGGACGGGAGGAGCGGGACCCGCGCCGCGGAGTCATCGACCCCATCCTGGGGAGGAGGCATGGCGCCGCGTCGTCAGTGAGGGCGACTAGGCGGTGACGTCGTGAGAATTGAGATGGTTAGCCGGCGGCTGAGCGCGTCGGAGCTGCGGAGGGAGGAGACGCCGATTCGGTCGGCTACTCGGCTGTGACTGACTCCTGTGACTGGTAGTGGTACTGGTGGCCGGTGAGAAATTTGCCATTATGGATGACCTCAGATGCGGCTTCGACGTTTTGGAGGCGTAGGTGAGGGATTCTCTA
Source organism: Zea luxurians (assembly GCA_029449295.1). Lineage (NCBI taxonomy): Eukaryota > Viridiplantae > Streptophyta > Magnoliopsida > Poales > Poaceae > Zea > Zea luxurians. Next base: position 2,975,903 of record JAOPSE010000129.1, on the reverse strand, counting down.
TTATAGAAAACAAAGGGACAACCCACACTTCAAAATGGATATGACCACGTCATTACCAGTTTTGAACGGAGATTAGGGCCGTTTAGACACCCGTCGTCCCAGCGCCGTGAGTGCTCTGCTGCTTTCCAGTCTTCTCCCTTCTCGCTCTTCTCCTTCTCTCAAACGCACCAGAGAGCTCTCGTCTCCTTCTCTCAAACGCCATTACCAGAGAGCACTCACGGCGCTGGGACTCCGCCTCGCCCGTGAGTTTCTCCACCCCCCACCCCGCTGTTTTCCCCCCACCGACGTTGTCTAGGACCGGATTGAAGTGCGCCGCCCACCCCGCTGTGTTCCACCCCGATTCGTTGAACTTCGCTGCCCCATTCGTTGAACTTCTCTCCCCCAACCAGATCCAACTCGTCGTGTGTTCCTGGTCCGTTAGTTTCTGATGAATGATTTGGAGCTGTTCAACGACGCAGACATTGGCATTTCTCCCCCCCAAGGTAGTTAATATTGGTCGACCGTGCTATGATTATTGTACATATAACCATTGGTTTTGTAAATAATGTGTTGAATTACTGGCAGGTCCCACATTGTCTTCACCGCATAGTTCAAGTCCCTTACGTGGTCAGACTGCTAATAAGGTATGTCTCCCTGCAATATTGTAAACTATAGTGAGGTTAGCAAGGTATGTGAATTCAGTTGGTCATGCAGGACAACGATTGGGAATTTTTTGTACTAAGCGATTTTTGGAATGAGGAAGGGAGACGTGATGTTCCAAGTGAGATGCAAATGTATTCTGAACTAGGTCTCAATGAAGAGGTCAAGGCAAAGGAAAATCAAAGAGATGAATCCGTTTTAGGTGGTACTAGTAATTTGGATCAATCGGAGCCTATTAATTTTGGAGACAATAGTATAGACCAACCAATGGAGGACTTCCTACCAAATGAGAAGAGGGTTGTGTATGATAAAATGAATCCGTCAATGCAACCTGGTAGTTTGTTTCCCAACATGAAAGAATTTCGAATTGCTATGAGGCAATATGCCATAAAACATGAGTTCGAGCTAGGAATAGAGGTAACTTCGACTACCAGATACGTCGGATATTGTAAAGGTGATGATTGCCATTGGAGGATTTATGCACGGGAAGAAAAGAAAGGTTTACCGACCATTGTGGTATGTTAAATCATACATTTGTACCACAGCTATGTTGTGAATTTATGGTATGTTTGTGTGCATAGTTGTGATTCGACTATTTTTGCAGGTTGTTGTATTGCGTGATACGCATACTTTCACATCTAGTGGAAGGAGGAAGACGACTACACCAAGTTGTGGATGGGTAGCTTTTCACGCTTTACCACTTCTTATGAAGAAACCCCAGATGGGTGCCAAGGAATTGAAAGATACACTTGAAGGAATTCACAATGTCACTATTGGGTACGACACAGTTTGGAAGGGCAAGGAGAAGGCATTACAAGAGTTGTTTGGCACTTGGGAGGAGAGTTTCAAGCTCTTATTCTCTTGGCGGGAGGCAGTCCTTGCTAAGGAGCCTGACAGCATTATAGAGATTGATGTGGTGTTAGAGGATGGGAAGTACTATTTCAACCGTTTCTTTTGTGCCTTAGGACCTTGCATCTCAGGGTTTAGGATGGTTGTAGATCATACATAAGTGTCGACTCGACCGCACTGAACGGTAGATGGAATGGCCAGCTTGCTTCAGCAACCGGAGTGGATGGCCATAATTGGATGTTTCCTATAGCATTTGGGTTTTTCCAAACTGAGACAGTTGAAAGTTGGATTTGGTTCATGTCCCAATTAAAGAAGGCTGTTGGAGAACATGGAGTACTAGCTATTTGTTCGGACGCTCAAAAAGGCTTAATGCATGCAGTGACACATTGTTTCCCTTATGCTGAGAAGAGAGAGTGCTTCCGACATCTCATGAACAACTATGTCAAAAGCTACTCAGGTTCCGAACACATGTATCCAGCTGCAAGGGCATATAGGAGGGAAGTGTTTGAGCACCATGTCAGCCAAGTAAGAAGTATTCCTAAGATAGCTGAATATTTGGATCAACATCACAATTTTCTTTGGTACAGGAGTGGTTTCGACCCATCTATTAAATGTGATTACATAACAAATAACATGGCTGAGGTCTTTAACAACTGGGTGAAGGATCACAAGGACCTACCTATTTGTGACTTAGCTGATAAGATTCGAGAGATGACCATGGAGTTGTTTCATCGGAGGAGAAAGATAGGGGAAAGACTGCAGGGATTGATCTTGCCATCCGTTATGGCTACACTGAAAGCTCAGACTAGAGGATTGGGCCATTTGACAATTGTAAAAAGTGACAATTACTTGGCAGAGGTGAGGGATAGTAATAATTGTTTGACAAAACATGTGGTGAAGGCAGAGTCGAGACAATGTTCTTGTGAAGAGTGGCAGCACACAGGAAAACCTTGTCAACATGGATTGGCAGTGATTATTGCCCAGGATGTAAGAAATGTTGTTATGGAGAACTTTGTTGATGAGTATTATTCTGTAGACAAGTTTAGAAAAGCTTACATGGGAAGGATTCAACCTATTGGTGACCGTTCTTTTTGGCCGAAGGTGGATTTTTCAAAGGAGGTATGTGCACCAATGGCTAAAAGAACGGTTGGACGACAAAGGAAAAACAGAATGAAGAGTTGTCTAGAGGGTGGCAGTGGGACAAAAAGAAAGGTCACACAGAATGCTCAAGGAACAACTAAGATAAAAAGACAGTACACTTGTCCAAGCTGTGGTCAACTAGGTCATCGGAAGACCAGTTATAAATGCCCTTTGAATGGAACAAAGAAGAGGTTAAGACTCCATTTATTAATTGACCAATGCTGTAGTGTTTAATTGACCAATGTTTTACTGTTTAATTGACCAATGTTTTACTTTGTAGGAAGAGGAAACCAAGGAAGAATACTACGAAAAATTGGATCCCGAAAGAGTTGCGGACTTCTACATCACAACCTAGTACTTCAAATAAAGATGTAGAAACCGGTTGCGATGAACTAGTGCTTGTTGAAACCGGTGGCGATGAACTAGTGCGTGTTGAAACCGGTGGCCAAGCAGACAGCAATGCTGATGCAGATCTAGTGCGTGTTCAAACTGGTGGCCAAGCAGACAGCAATGCTGATGCAGATCTAGTGCTTGTTCAAACCGGTGGCCATGAAGACAGCAATGCTGATGCAGATCTAGTGCGTGTTGAAACCGGTGGCCAAGCAGAACTTGTGCGTGTTGAAACCCCTCCTAGTTCTCCACCCAGAAGTTTGAAGTGGCTTGTGAAGAAAATTACTCCGAGGAAGAAAATGAAGCGTGATGTGCAAAGGGAGTAGCTAGAAAGACATAAAATTCTGGGAGCGTTTGTGAAATCTGTTTGTATCCGTTTGTGAACAATGTAGCTAGATGATGCCAGCCGGAAAAGGTTTGGTCTGTTTAATAGCTAGATGCCAGCAGCAAAAAGCTAGATGATGCAGAACTAGCTGTTTTCTGGGTGTTGAACAATCTGTAAGCAGATCTAAACGGGTGTGTTGAACAATCTGTTTTCTGGGTGTTAATGTTCTATTAAAAGTTCTGTTTTCTGTGAAAAAATGGAGGCTGTTTTCAATGTTCAGATCCTCCGGCTGTTTTCAATGTTTAACTGGGAAAAAAAGTTCAGACCTGCGGCTGTTTTTCAATGTTCAGACCTGTTCAGACCTGTGGATGTTTTCAGAAAGTTCTGTTTTCTGGGAAAAAAAGTTCTGTTTTCTGGGAAAAACAGGTTCAATGTTTAACTGTGAACTGCGGCTGTTTTCTGGGAACAACTGGAGGCTGTTTTTAGACCAGCGGCTGTTTTCTGGGAAAATGGCCAGCAGCCGTCGTTCACAGCTGTTTTCTGGGAAAATGGCCAGCAGCCGTCGTTCACAGTTCTATTTTAAATGTTCAGACCAATGGCCAGAAACCGTGCCCAAACTGGTGGATGTATTATGGTCGCTGTCACCCATGCACCATGCCACCGGCCACCATTTTACTGTGTGCGCAACAGGGACACTTCGTTTATCATATAACAGCTCCTTCTCGGTTGGAAGCAAGTTGGGGTAGGTGCTATGCTTCTATACACGCATACTACTATTTAATGCTTATTGTTTTGGCACTATCCGGGTTGCCTAGAATTAAAATTTGAACTGAAAGTTTGGATTCTAGTCAGACAACCATTCTAACCTGTGGTAGAATAATGTGTGAATGCTACTACTCCATAGTAAGATGATCTCCTATGTCTGGAACCTGGATAGTGCCAAAACATGTTCTCTGCTCACTGGTTACTCTGTGAAGAAAATGGCCAGCAGCCGTCGTTCACAGTTCTATTTTCAATGTTCAGACCAATGGCCAGAAACCGTGCCCAAACTGGCCAGAAATCGTGAACCAGAACTGTGAAAAATGGCAGAAGCAGTTCCCAGAGACAGAACTGTGATCACAGAACAAGTAACTGAACCAGAACTATGAACCAGAACTGTGATCACAGAACACACACCAGAACTGTGATCACGACCAGTGTGCTGCACACATACTATCTGGGAACTGTGATCACAGAACAAGTAACTGAACACACTGAAAGATTAACTGAGCACAACCAACTGCATAGATAGTCTTCAGTACATAGAGAGTCTTACATAAACACAACCACATCACAAAAGTCTACATAGCTGGTTACAAGTCCATTACATGACACAAACTGGTTACAAGTTCATCTCATGACCACAAAAGATAGAACGACAGAAGATTCATTTCGTCTCGCGATCAAACATCTGGTCGTAGTCGTAGCCCATAATACGACAATGCTCGAACAAAGAGACAGGCACTTTGTTCTCCTCCCACTTCATGTCTTCAAAAACCATTTCCCACAGCTCCGGATCTTCTGACACATATCCATCCACTTGGTCCTCAAAATCAGAAGGGTTAGAGTTGTCTTCAACATCTGAAGGGGGATGATCAAGGTCCCAACCAGGACATTTGTTCTCTAGATCTTCTTCGCACACAATTGAAGTCTTCTCGAGACTCTTGCACACTTCCTTCAAATGGCCTGCAAGCTTTCCAACCTTACCCCCTTCAACTTCTGGGATGCTACAACACAACCTATTCATGTTTTGTAAAAGTGAAGATTGCCTCCTCATCTCTTGAATGGCATATCGCAGTGAGTTTTTGATGCTAACATGATACTTCAAGTCACCATGTTCCTATACAAATTAAACTACTTGTTAGTCCAGTGGATGATTAAATTACCATGCTTGTGAAGAACTACCCCTATGCAGCCCTGTACCCTATGCAGCAAAATAAGATAGAAAGAAAATCAGTCACCTGTGATAGCTGCGTGGAGTCGTCTTCAACAAATCTTCGATAGTTCACAGCAGAGACGGCCAGGTTAACCTTATCTGCTGCAATAGTGGCAGATTCAACAGCCGCACGCGCCTCCTTCTCAGCAACCAACACCGCACATCTGGCCTCCGCAGCTGCAACAGCCGCAGCACGAGCAGCATCAACAGCTTCTGCAACAGCGACGACCGGAGAAGTTCGATCCATCTCCATGATTTTGGTGAGGAGTCTAGGATGCGGTAGCTAGGGTTGCGCAGGAAGAGAAGGAGAGGTAAAGCGGAGGTACAGCGGCGGGCGGCTAGGGTTTAGGAGATAGATCGAACCAGAAAAAGAACGACGGCTGCCAGCAGGTAACGGAGGTAGACGACGTCAGTTTCATGGTTTTAATCAAAGAGGTTACCAAGTAATGGAGTGTTCTTGTTCGTTTTAGCGAGTGGCCTATTCTCTGCTTTTCCATATCAGCTAATCCCTCGTCTACGTCTCCAAAACGTCGAAGCTACACGTGCGGATCTCTATAATAGCAAATCTCTCGTGGCCGGTGGGGGTGGGCAGCCGGCAGCGTTCGCCGTATCGGATGCTTTCGCCTCTCTTTTTTTTTAATTTACTTATTCAATTATATTTATATAAATAAAGAAAGAAAGAAAGAAATGACGCGGGCCTAGCCGAGTGGATGTGGACGTGGAGATTTGGACTGGGCCTTTTTATCTCTTGACTTGATACAATGGTCCTTTTCGGCTAACTGGGGGGCTAATTATTAGCCCAGCCATGAACTAACAATTAGTCCACAAATCTGTGTTAAAGTGGGCTGATTTTTCACCAATCTCGACATTGGTGACCTCAACATCTCCCATGGTGACCTCACTCCACCTCCGCCACAGTTTTCCCATTAGTTAAAACGAATCTGAGATACAAGTTGATGCAAGTTTGCCACCAAAAAACTAAGATTCCAAACACCCCACGTCCACGTCTAATGGTTATTGGTTAATGGACTAAATTTTCAGCTTGTTCGGCTGCCATTTTCATCCAGCTGCAGCTGCAAACAAACACTGTTCCTACAGCAGCAAGCAGCAGGCGGCTGCAGCAGCTGCCACTGTAGAAACTAGCAGCTGAACAGGGCCTTTAGCTAGCTAAGAGCAACTCCAATAGTTCTCTAAAAAATAGCTTGCTAAAATCATGTTTAGCAAGTTGCTAAATAGCTATTGGAAGTAAAAAATAACTTAGTCTCCAATAGTTGCTCATATTTAGGAAGTAGTACAATTTTGAATCTAGCTTTAGCGGCCCTGCCCCTATGAGATCTGCCTGACAATAAGGTTGAGAGCAGAGGATGTGAGGGCAGAAGAGAAAAGGCCGGTCGATATGAACTATGGAGGAGTGGTGGTCCGGTGGCGCAACCTATGAGGAAGTTGGGTTCGACGGTGAAGGAGAAACTTGTGTGCACACATGTTTGACCTAGCTACCTCATTATGCTAGAAAGTGAAAAAAAGAGCGTGATATACCTGGCTACCTCACTGTGTGGGAAAGGGAAAAATAATCACGCTAGTGTGAAGAAATTGATATCAACTGCATTTAGGGAGTTTCTACCGAGTTGCTAAATGTGGAGAGTAAATAGAGTTGAATAGCAACTAAGTAAATTTAGCAAGTCTATTTAGAAAACCATTGGAGAAATATTTTTCTGTTCACTTCTTAAATTTAAGATTTAGAGAGTTGTTTAGAGAACTATTGAAGTTGCTCTAAGTGGTCTTTCTTCTAATTACTAATCACAAATCAGATTGAAGGAGACTCTTAGAAGGTATTTTGTATCGTTTATAAGATAATTAGTTACAAAAATTAGTGACTCGTATAAAATTAGATGAGGATTGTTGGAGCCATCGGTTTCAAACTTTGAGCGCTTTCCCTACCATGCAACGCGATTTTTAAAAGGCAACAGACTAGCTTTCCACTAATTGCTTGCAGACTTCATCTCCGTGACGATGGCCCCCAATCTCGCCGCTTAATGCATGACCGACGAGAGGTCGGTGCATGACACGGCCGGCGGCTAATGATCATCGTCGTCTCCGTCGGCTGATCTGGATCGATGACGCGAGAAAGCATGCGAGACCCACCGAATCCACAAGCTGGTCGCTCGCTTCTACACTCGTGCTGCTGCAACGGGAGTGGTTGCAATGCAAGCTGCAAAGCTGGGTGATCTTTCTAGCGTCCCTTTCAAAAAAAACTGATTTTTTGAAATTCATGTATGATTTCTCTAAAATTCTTATATTCTAAAAGAGATATAAAAGATACACTAACAGGATAGGTAAAAAAATTTAATAAATAACTTATATTTGTTGTCAGACAATGAGATGCATGGACGAAAGATAAGACATGGTGTAAGCTTAGAAATTGCAACGACAGACCAAGGTAAATTGATCTATTTTGTTTCCAGTCACCTGTTGAGTAGAAAATATTATAGGGCCTTTACAAATTAGGGACCATGTACAAACGCACCGGCTGCACACCCCTATGGGCCTGTTTGGTTTGGCTTTTTTCAGAATAGCTTTTCTGAAAAGCTGACTGTGGGGAAAAGCTGGCTGTGCACAGAAGCTGGTGGTTAGAATCTAGGTGTTCGGTTCGCCTGCTGTGGAGAAAAGTTGTTGCTTAGAATCTATGTGTTTGGATACGCAGATTCTGAGATTGCAGATTCTGATTGAAAAAAGGAAACACATATAAACACCGAACCAACAAAAGGTCATTACATTAAGATTAATAGAGTTCATTACAACATAACTATCGCTATATTCACATATTAAACTACGACACTAATGCATTTGCAATTGCATCTCGAAATGCACTCATATCTAACTCATCAGATGTGCTACTACTACTCTCACCTACGGGTACATCATGAGCAACGCTAGTAGGTACAAGTTCATCAAAGTCTCGATCGTGTAGAGCACTGTCTCTAATGAAGTTATGCAATGCCATGCAAGCAATAATTATCTTGGATTGTTTCCTAAGCGAAAATGAAGGAAGACTTAGAAGAATTCTCCACTTCATTTTAAGCACCACAAACGATCGCTCTATAACATTACGTAGCGAAGAGTGTGCAAAGTTGAAAACTTCTTTGCTACCAACAGGTTGCCTCGTATTTTGCCATTCAGAAATGTGGTATTTCTGACCCTTATAAGGTGCAAGGTATCCCTTTCTATTCGGATAACCAGAGTCTACCAGATAGTATTTACCTGCACAAACATAAATATGAACTTCAATACATATGACACAAATTAAGTCTACGAATGATACAAACGTACAAGATAGTTATACCTTCGGGTGGATGCGGGAACTTGTCCGCATACGTTATCAAAGTATCTTGTAATACTCTAGTGTCATGCACTGAACCTAGCCAACCCGTGACAACAAAAGTGAACCTCATATCAAAGTCACAAACGACCATTACATTCTGTGATGCGTAACCGTGTCGACCAATGTACTTTGCTTGCTCCGTGGCCAGGACAGACGCAGGAAAGTGGCTTCCATCAATGGCTCCTATGCAATCCTTGAAATGCGGCCAGAATCTAGTCTCTCGTAATCGAGGGTGAATCTCTATGAAATTTGTGTCCTTCAGCTTGATTACGTCAGAAAACATTCTATATAGTGCATTAAGGACTTCACTATACTTGCGACTTATAGTTTCCAAAGAGTGACCGAACTTATTCCTTATCTGCCTAAATGATTGTGGACCTGAAAGGGAAATAGGCTTACATCTTTTCCTAATTGATTTTGGTGGTTGAATTGCCCAACACAAATAATTGGACTAACTAGTTTGCTCTAGATTATAAGTTTTACAGGTGCCAAAGGTTAACAATAGACCAATAAAATGACCAAGAAAGGGTTCAAACAAAGAGAGCCAAAGACAACCGAAGTGTGCTCTGGTCTGGCGCACCGGATAGTGTCCGGTGCACCAGGGAACTCAGCTCCAAACTCGTCACCTTCGGGAAAATCAAAGGGCGCTCCGCTATAATTCACCGGACCGTCCGATGAGGCACCGGACAGTGTCCGGTGGCGCACCGGACCGTCCGGTGTGCCAGCGGAGCAACGGCTACTTCAGCGCCAACGGTCGACTGCAACCGCATTCAATGCGCTATAGTGCGCGCCAGAGTCAGAGCAGCGCCAGAAGGCGCACCGGACAGTCTACAGTACTTGTCCGTTGCACCACCGGACAGCCAGAAGACCCCACCTGTAAGAGCTCCAACGGTCGAACCCTAACGGCCGGGTGACGTGGCTGGCGCACCGGACAATGTCCGGTGGCGCACCAGACTGTCCGGTGCGCCATGCGACAGCAGCCTCCACCAAACGACTAGTTTGGTGGTTGGGGCTATAAATACCCCAACCACCCCACCATTCATTGCATCCAAGTTTTCCACTTTTCAACACATTACAAGAGCTATAGCATTCAACTCTAGACACAACCAAAGAGATCAAATCCTCTCCCAAGTCTGGAATCACTCCAAATCAAATAGTGACTAGAGAGAGTGACATTTGTGTTCATTTGAGCTCTTGCGCTTGGATTGCTTCTTTTCTTTCTCATTCTTTCTTGTGAACATCTCAATTGTAACCGAGGCAAGAGACACCAATTGTGTGGTGGTCCTTGCGGGGACTTAGTGTCCCGTGTGATTGAGAAGAGAAGCTCACTCGGTCTAAGTGACCGTTTGAGAGAGGGAAAGGGTTGAAAGAGACCCGGTCTTTGTGACCACCTCAACGGGGAGTTGGTTTGCAAGAACCGAACCTCGGTAAAACAAATCCTTGTGTCTCACTCTTTACTTGCTTGCGATTTGTTTTTCACCCTCTCTCTCAGACTCGCTTATATTTCTAACGCTAACCCGACTTGTAGTTGTGATTAACTTTGTAAATTTCAGTTTCGCCCTATTCACCCCCCTCTAGGCAACTTTCAGGACCCCCGCATGCCCATAAGAAAATACCTAACGCTTCCGTTGTACTGACACCTCGACTTGGAACCAGACCATAATTTTGCACCAATGAATCATGCAAACGTCGAAAAACAGTTCAACGCATGTGAAACATGTCGAAGCAATCATCACTACTCTCCAATGTTCGCTCAACCCATTGGATACATGTTTCAACCATTGTTCTTCTAGAAACCACACTTGGCGAGCTCCCCCATATGTCTACAGCATATAGTGCAACAAGTAATTGTCCTTCCCACTCATCATCAGATGTGTGTGTATCAGGTTCACACATCTGCAAACACACAAACAATAACCACATTCCTTGAATAAGCACAATATCATACACACAAATTCATTTATAATAACTAAAACAAGGTTCACAGACTGAAATAGTTCAGAAACATACAACTCTTATTATTGCAACTACATGTTCAACTCGAATAATTGAAATACTTCTGCGATGCGAAAAAGATTCATACGACATTTTGGTTTGTGACACGACTGGACGACGAAAAAACTCATACTGACGACTGTTTGATACAATAACGTAACACCACCTCCAACAGATTTCGGACCAGCACCATCATTTGTCTGAGCACCTTTGAACTTCATTGCCACCTAAGTGGACTTCTCATTCTTCTCGTATGCACGGCGAAGCCAAGCGTTTCTTCCTTCTTTGGTCTTCAGGGTTGCAAATACATCTCTATAACGTTTTTCCATCAACAAATGAGTCACAAAGAAATGTAAGTCGCTTCCTTCCGCTGCACCATCGTTAATGACTTGTTTCAATTGAGCAGCAACCTCTACGCGAACGGGGTCGGTCTCAAATGAGGTTATGGACTTGTTAGAGTTCATGGACCGCGACTCAAAAGCCTCGACAAGGCGTTTCATGTATTCATCCTTCGTATCTCTTTTCTTCTTAGGTTTAGGAGAATCATGCAACACCTTACGCTTCCCTTTCGCAATTGAGCCGAGGTCAGGTGTGCTGTTTTCACCCCCACCTAAAGTGGCTTCGTCGTGATCATCAGACGATGAATTAGCATCCTCGACTCCAGGAACAAGGGTTGTCTCATTGGTACACACAATGGGTCCAAACATAACCTTAAGGTCGTCCTCGTTCTCAAGAGGGGCTGTTTTGAACATAATACACCCTGGCATTGTCTGCAGTAACATGTAATTTCCTACTTTCAGATGCCAATCAATATTCGTAATCTACAAAATAAAAAATAAAGTCTACTTACTTCATTTTGCTTAGCCCACCACTCATCTGGTGCACTGATTGAACCAGTATGAGGGTCTCGACCAAGACCTGTAGCCCTTTCATTAAGTGTTTTCCATTGGGTGTACATTCTCTTTAAGGAGTACCACCTATTCTTCATTTGATCCCTGATGTAAGTGCGTCCAGTGCGTTCCTTAAACTTCCTAATGAGGTTAACATACCCTTCTGCATTTAGAAAGTGTTGTGGCCTATTGCGTGCATTGACCTCTTCTACACAAATTTCTATGTAAATTTTAGTTGCTCTAGTGTCCCACTTTGTAATGACTTTGCCAGACTTCTCCATCTAATGCAAAACAAGTATAGAGTTTGAGAACTACGAAGTGCACTCTATTTAATAACAAAAAAATACCACACTGATGGGACCATAATACCATAAGGTAGTAGCATAAGTACTAACAGTTAGGTTTGAATTATTACATATATAGTACCATAATTGAAAGTATTGCAACTGGTCATGGCCACAAAAGCACATGGAACAGATTACACAAGCGCACTAAGCAAAAGGCTGTTCCTATTCATCTTACCCTAAGACCTTAACAAAAGGTTAACCATGTACTAACTTAAACCTCATTGTCACTAAAGGAAGGCATCTAATCTGAGTCATATTCAAGACCCCAAAACTTTTCGAAGTGCTCGGCGAAGTCCCAGTCTGGAGTTAGGTCTTCTTCACCAGGGGGTGGTGAGGACAAATCTGAGGGTTCGTAGTTCGTGTCAGGCTGGTTGTTAACGTTGTTGACCTTGTCCAAATACTCTTGCAACACCAGAGAGTCTTGCTCCATCATGCAAGCAATGTCCTCCAATGCTACACGGAGTTTGGTAGCGTCAAATGAGGTCAACCCTCGTCCAGGACGGATTGTTTCCCTCGCTACGGAAAAAATCTTGTCCGCAATCTCTTACATCCTTCCAATAGCCTTGTTGGCTATGGAGTTTGCTGAATCCATCTGATGTGGATTTAGGTAGTTAGTATGACATGGGTACATTCTACTAGCAATCAGTTATGAATTCGCTCGGCTGGTAACAAACAGATCATGGGATGAACTCGCAAAGGAACCGTAAACCATGATACTAATAAGCAGTACAATAACCCTAGATCCCTATACAGTTTAATCACCTTAATACTGCATCTGCAAACACATTGACATAACCAACAAGTTTAGGTTTACATCACCTTTCTTGCAGTGGATGTTTTCACCGAAGATGAATACTGGATTTGTCTCCCATATCTGAAATGCATATTTGAAACGTTAATCGTTAGTATAAACCGTAAAATCGATATAATTCGTGGTCAATAGAGGGGGGATAAACCCTAAACACAGAGGGTGGATGAACCCTAGACAATAATCCCAAAATCCGATTGATCTGTATGGGAGCGGCGGCGGAGGAGAGTTGGGGGGAGACCCCAAAACCCTAACAACACATTGTGCCGGCTAGAAATGAGCCAGTTCGCGGCTGAGATTGGGGGAGTTACGAATCTGTAAGCACAAAGGCCGGATCAAAACGGGCACGAAGGTGGACGAGAAGAGATGGTTGGGATGGAGGAGCACAAATCGGGACGTGGAATGGAGAAGAACATACCGCGGTGATGGCCGAAGGTCAGATGATGGTTCCGTCAGTCGCCCGCGCGGGTAGACGGGATCCTGGCGGCGGGAGATGGTGACGGTGAAACCCTAGCGCAGAGAGCGTGTACGTTTGCGGTGCGTGCGGGAGTGCGGGGGTAGCGCGTGTCGGGGCGAAGCGACTTGTTTGCCGCTTCTTGGTGGCCGTAGGGACAGCCGCGTCGGCCCGAAGCGCTTGCGGGAGAAGCCCCTCAGAAGTTTTGCGTTTGGTTCAGCTTCTAGCTTCTGGCGGCCAGAAGCTTCCCAGAAGCTGAACCAAACAGGGGCTATGTCTAGCCCTTGTTCCTATGCCTCGGCCTACACCACGATAACCATAGCAGCTACAGCTACATTGCCCGCCATCACAAATAAAGCAGAAATTTGCTATTTTGGCACTTTTAGTTTTGACTCTCTATTATTATGTTATTTCGTGTCTATAACTAGTTGGGATGTCAAGGGTAAGCGGTAGCAGAACGAACAAGGTTGGCGGGGCCTCGAAGACGGAACTGCACTTGCAATTCTGCATGTGTACATACATGGAGTCTGTCTTCACTGAAATCAATATACCTGAAGCGTCATGACTCATGAAACTCATGACCACACATTTCCTAAGAAAGATACAGCAAAACGACTCACACAGAATAATAAATAGGCTTATGATTCTGAAAGGTGAAAACCACTGGTCCCCCGTTTGTTTCCTTTCATTTTGAGGAATTGAAATCTTATTAATGGAATAGTCTATTTTTTTAGAATGCGACATTCCACCACTTTACAAAGTTATCATATAAGACTATCTCAAATTCATGGGGTGTAAGATGAAAATAGATTCTATAGATTTATATGTTATTTTTTCGATGTACAACTTATAATACACTCTTCTACTTGTACCGCTATAACATAAATATAGTATATAACTATCCCTCTCATATGATTTAGAATAATATACAAATATATTACATATATAAATATATAAACTTAATTAGTTTTATCTAAATTATAATTATTAAAATGGAATTCAATTCCAACGAAACAAACGAGGCCTGAAAGAAAGCTAAGAGAAACAAATGTGGTGCAGCATAATATTCATTGTCAGTTGCAAGTTGCCACACCTCTCCAGGACACAGTTATACAGTAAAGAAATGGATAGTTGCAATCCCAACTAAAACACAAACAAAATACCCAGAAAAATGACAAATAAGAAAAGTCGCACCAAATCGCAAGGAGAACCTTATCTGCTCCTCATCAAGAAAATTCGTGTCAGCGAGCTAAAAAGTTCCCGTGCGCTCACTCTGCCGCGCAGAAGTCGCCATCAGCGTTGGGCGGTGCGCGGCGGCGGCGGCGCCACGCGCCAGGGGCCACACCAGCGTACCAAACGCACTTGGCACTTTGGCAGCAGCTCGTGAACTGTGGCGACTCGCTCGACTTGATGCCACTTTATTCCGTTTCTGTCTTCTTCTTGCCCGTGATCGATCGAGCTCATTTTCTTCCTTAAATTCTCCCCCACCCTCCAGCTTCCTTAAATTCCGGAATGGGCATGCCGCGAGCACGATCCTTGGCCTGCATTGCCGTGGCGGCCATTGCGCTCCTCGCGCCGACGCCGACGCGCGGAGCGGAGATGGTCGAGCGGCAGTTCGTGGAGTGGGTGCGCTACATGGGCGGCCTCCGGCACAGCCCGTTCCAGCAGCACGCGCTGCTGGACCGTGCGTCCCCCTCGTACTCGCTCGTCGTCGACGCGAACCCGGCGTTCGGCGACTTCACGACCATCCAGGCCGCCGTCGACTCGCTCCCGGACATCAACCTCGTCCGCGTCGTCATCAGGGTCAACCCCGGCACCTACACGTACGTAGTATATCCCGGGCCTCGATCGGCGCTTAGTTACGACGAGTGCACCTGCTTATAGCCCCCCCGTGTCGCAGGGAGAAGGTGAGCATCTCGGCGATGCGCGCGTTCATCACCCTGGAGGGCGCCGGCGCGGACAGCACGATCGTGCAGTGGGGCGACACCGCGGACTCGCCGACGGGGGCCAAGGGACGGCCCCTCGGCACGTTCAACTCCGCGTCCTTCGCCGTGAACGCGCAGTACTTCCTGGCGAGGAACATCACTTTCAAGGTACGCAAGCAATAACCCTACGACTCGGACTATATGCTAGCTGTAGCTTGGTTTTGTTCACGCGCGTACCGGCGTTGGGCGGGACAGAACACGTCGCCGGTGCCGAGGCCCGGGGCGACGGGGAAGCAGGCGGTGGCGCTGCGGGTGTCGGCGGACAACGCGGCGTTCGTGGGGTGCAGGTTCCTGGGCGCGCAGGACACGCTTTACGACCACTCGGGCCGGCACTACTACAAGGAGTGCTACATCCAAGGGTCCGTGGACTTCATCTTCGGAAACGCGCTGTCGCTGTACGAGGTACGTACGAACCTGGACGACGACGTGGTGGTGGTGGAGCTGCCATTATATTGACGGGTGGACTGGACGGACGCTCCATCCAGGACTGCCACGTGCACGCGATCGCGCTGGACTACGGGGCGCTGACGGCGCAGAACCGGCAGAGCATGCTGGAGGACACGGGGTTCTCCTTCGTCAACTGCCGGGTGACGGGCTCCGGCGCGCTCTACCTGGGCCGCGCCTGGGGCACCTTCTCCCGCGTCGTCTTCGCCTACACCTACATGGACGACATCATCATCCCCAAAGGATGGTACAACTGGGGCGACCCCAACCGCGAGCTGTACGTACCTCATCCTCATCTCCACGGTCTATGCTATGCACGGCGGCCAGAGTTTGGAACTAAAAAAATGGTGGAACAACGCTGCTGCAGGACGGTGTTCTACGGGCAGTACAAGTGCACGGGGCCGGGCGCGACCTACGCCGGCCGGGTGGCGTGGTCGCACGAGCTCACCGACGACGAGGCCAGGCCCTTCGTCTCGCTCAACTTCATCGACGGCAACGAGTGGATCATGCTGTAGTTGTATATTATCGTAAATCTCCCAGTCGCTCACACGGCAGCACGTCGCCACACCATGTAAAGAAGCAGAGGAACAAAACAATATACAAGATTTACATTTTTCTGTTGCTCCATTCGGAGTCCAAAACTCTCAAGGCAGCATCTAGATGATGGAAGGTATATACATGTCCAACCCGGACCCGACAGACCTAGATTTAGCCCGTCAAGAGCCTGGCCGGGCTTATGCTACTATAGTGTCACGTCGTGCCGGCACGGGTCTAGCCCGTTCTGTTCTAATGTAGAGGCATGGACACGGCCCATTAACGAAGTTAAGAGCTCCCCTCGTTCTTCCCCCATATGCACGCCTACTCGTCTCCTCGCCCGATTCGTTGATTCCTAACCCTAGCTTCCCTTTTCTTCGGTTCTCCCCATCCTCCACCACCGCATCACGCCGACTCATTGGCCGTTGCACATCGCCGTCGTCACTACTGGTGAATCTCCCCCTGTTCTCTCCCTCCTCTACAAACTACGTCACTACGGTTTAGCTCTCCTCACCCACAGAGTCGCATCTAACTCGCTCGTCACCACCATCCCCGGCGCGGGAGACGTAGTCTTGTCTCGCCCGGGCGTGTGGGGGACAGATATCCCCCAGGTCCACTAGAAGGTTAGAAGGCCTCGCAAACGGTTTGGGCTTACTATCTTGCAAGGCCATCCCTTCGTGGGCCAGGGGAGAACTGCCGGCGGAATAGGCCAACACAAGGAATGAACAAGCACGGGCCAAGGCGGTTCACGGGGTTTTAAGCGTTATCCGAAGCTCTGATCCGATTCTCCCGCACGACCACCCTGGACATCGGAACTGAGTGAGAATAAGTTGGCAAGATTGTAGGAAGATAAGTTCGGTCGATTCACTATTACTTAGGCATGCAACGTTATGATACGCATATGTAAATGCCCCAAAGTCGGATATATAAGGCCCAG
Source organism: Zea luxurians (assembly GCA_029449295.1). Lineage (NCBI taxonomy): Eukaryota > Viridiplantae > Streptophyta > Magnoliopsida > Poales > Poaceae > Zea > Zea luxurians. The sequence goes on along the minus strand of JAOPSE010000129.1, from coordinate 2,958,812 downwards.
GGGGCACCCCATCAAAAGACAGGTCATTCATCAGTCATCTACTCCGTTCTCTAGCATCCTTCATACTAGAGAATCCCCCTGTAACCCACCACATAAAGATCCACACCAGGAAGTAGGGTATTACGCCTCTCCAAGCGGCCTAAACCTGTAGAAAATTGTCTACCGTCTCTCGTGCGCTTAACACGAACCATCGAGCTATAGTCAGCAACACCGTCCTACCCAAAATCACCTTGAGGGGTACCCCCGGGTGCGCAATCGGATCCCAAACACCGACAGCTGGCGCGCCAGGTAGGGGGTGTGTCGTTGATCCAAGCTAGCTCAATGGCCGTCATTTTCCAACACAAGATTGCTCTCCGCCCTGGATCCGTGTTCTGCTTCGGGACCATTTCGTCCGTGGCAGACGAAGAAAGAATTCTGCATCGTATAGCGGATCCACCGAAGAAGCCTTCCTCGAAAATCTCTAAAAAAGCCGAAACGAGGTATCAAATAGCGCAACCTCCAGCGCCCCGAGCGAAGACTACCTCCTGCAAGTCAGGAGCAGAGAATTCATTTACCCGAAGAACCCCGTTGTCCACCTCGTCCACGGAATAGTGGACACGGATTACGAGGAAAAAAAGAAGCAAACGGGATAGAGGCCCGTCAAGCTGCTCTTCTGGTGCCTTCGCCCTCAAAGGAGGATAGAAAGAAGCTTGTCACCACAGCAACTCCTTTCTACCCCGACGTCCTCTTCATCGGGGGAAGAGTGGAATCATCTCCCATCTCCGATGACGAGCCAACCATGCCTGGGGAAGAACCTCCTCAGCGAGAAGCTCGCCGACGGAGGAACCGACGCTGAAATATTCGGCGACATCACGAAGCAGGGGAACGAGACCTGGCGCAGCTTGTATCCCGAGATGAAATTTTGGAGGTGGGAGAAACTCCTGACGAACGAGTCTTCGGAGAGAGGAGGAACTCTCGCTGACGTGATCGTCGGCAGGCTCAAGAGCAAGCTGAGCAAGATGCGAGGCAACGCTGAGAGAACCCTCTCTTCGCGTGAAACCTAAACCCAGACTTCGCCCGTGCCATGAACACACCAAGTGAGGTCGGTGGAGTATTGGCTCGAATAGCCGATGGCCTCCCCCAGACTCCAGACGCTGAAGGCTATCGGTGGCTGTTCACTCGGGCGGCTAATCATCTTCTACCCCTCGCTCATCCCATGAGCGATCTACGACACGCCATCAACAGTCGGCGGGACGCGCGGAGCTCCATCAACGCTTCACGCGAACGGCGACATGAGAATGAGATACAGCGCCGAGAGGAGTACGATCGGGATCATGGCGTCCCAGCACGAAGTCAGGCTACTAGAGTTGAGTCGGCAACAGCTTCAACTGGTGGCACACCCTGGGGACGGTCGAGACAGCACATCAGTAACTCCCCTCCCCGGGACCGGCCCCACGGTCGTCGACAGGAAGACACGTGTGGGGTACCTGCACTCAATCCACGTCTTAGGGCCATTCAATGGCCCCCAAACTTCAAGGTCTCCAACGTCGACAAATACGAGCCTAAGTAGGACCCGGGAGGCTGGTTGGCCATCTATACAACCACTGCCCGGGCCGCTGGGGCAACTGAAGATGTGATGACTGCGTATTTACCCATCGTCCTCGGGCAAGACGCATTGCAATGGCTGCGACATCTACCGCGACACTGCATCGATGATTGGAGCGACTTCAGTCGACGTTTTATCGCCAACTTCCAATCCCTTTCCGACAAGCCGGCACAGCCGTGGGACTTCAAATCCATCAGGCGCCGAGGGGATGAGACTCTTCGGTCGTACCTCAAGAGGTTTTCAGACCATGAGAAACCGCATCCCCGAGGTCGCTGAAGCAGCAGTGATCGAGGACTTCTACTGAGGATCCAATGACTCAGCCTTCGTCCGAGCCATACTGCAAAAGGCACCGACCACTTCCGAGCAGCTGTTCAGGGAGACGGACCTCTACATCACCATGGACGAACGAGCTTGGGACCTCATCGGGGGAGCGAAGCCTGCCCCATCTGCACCACGGCATGACGCAAACCAGAAGATCGACAAGCACTGGGAGAAGAGACCTCGTGAAGAGGTCCATGCCGCCGGACCACCCGTCTCTCGTGCCCGAGGTGCGCTCCGCGGAGGCGAGCGGACACTGGACGACATCCTCGATGCCCAGTGCCCGTATCACAAGGATATGTGTCACACCTTGTGAAACTGTAGAGACTTCAAGCACTCCATCGCGAATGGCTGACCCTTCCAACCTCTACCACCTCCCCCACCGCGAGGAGGGCCCGGTGAACCTCGATGACCTCAGCAGCAGGAAGAGGGAGGAGGTGGAGCATTTCCGTGCGTCGACGGAGAGGTCAACGTAATCTTTGGAGGACACGGGTCACAAGAAAACAAAAGGCAACAGAAGCTCAATGACCGACAGATACTGGTGGCAACCACTAGTGCTCCCGCCCCCTATCGGTGGTCAGAACACCCGATCACCTTTACCCGGGTGGATCAATGGCTCAACTTCGACCATCCGAGCAAGTACCCGCTCCTTGTCGATCCGGTGATCCGAGAGAGCAGGGTAAAGAAAGTATTGGTGGACGGGGGAAGCAGCATCAACATCACCTTCCCCCGAACACTCTTGGGCTTAGGAGTTGCGTTCAAAGAGCTCCATGAGTCGGACACTCCTTTCTTCGGCATTGTCCCGACCAAAGGAGAATACCCGCTTGGACACATCTACATGCCTGTTACCTTTGGAACTCCGGAAAACTACAGAACCGAGTTCCTAAGGTTTGAGGTGGCAAGCTTCGACCGCGGATACAATGCCATCATCGGCAGGCCAGGATTGGCGAAATTCATGGCCATTCCACACTATTCGTACATGATATTGAAGATGCCAGGACCACAAGGGATCATCACTGTGCGCACCGACTTCCAAGGCACCGTGGAATGTTTTCGAGTGGCCATTCAGGCGGCCCTCACTATCAAACCACCAACGACTTCTTCCGCACAGGCAAACTCAAAGCCTGAGGAAGATTTTGCGATACCTGCGAATGAAGCTCAAGTCATGACCTCTATGCGGCCAACTGAGGAGACGAAAAGAATCAACCTCGGGTTCGCTGATGAACGCAAGACTGCCATCATTAGCTCCAGCCTGGACGATAAATAGGAAGGCACGCTCGTCCAGTTCCTGCAAGATAACCGAGACGTATTCGCATGGCAGCCTGCAGATATGCCGGGAGTCCCAAGAGAACTGGTCGAGCACACATTGAAGGTTTATCCCCAAGCAAGGCCGATCCGACAAAAACTGCATCGTTTCACGCCTGACAAGAGAGAGGTTATACACGTCGAGCTAGCTTGCTTAGTTGCAGCAGGGTTCATTAGAGAAGTACTGCATCCAGAGTGGCTAGCAAATCCTGTTCTTGTACTCAAAAAGAATAAAGTGGACTGGCGCATGTGCGTCGACTATACAGATCTCAATAAACACTGTCCGAAGGATCCCTTCGGACTCCCTAGGATAGATCAGGTGGTTGATTCGACCGCCGGATGTTCTATGCTGTCCTTCCTGGACTGCTATTCTGGGTACCATCAGATCAGCCTAGTAAAAGAAGATGAGGAAAAAACTGCATTCATTACCCCGTTTGGAGCTTTCTGCTATACCTCCATGCCGTTTGGCCTCAAGAACGGAGGAGCGACTTACCAGAGAGCTATTCAGACATGCTTAGCCAATCATTATGGCAAGCAGGTAGAAGCTTATGTTGATGATGTGGTGATCAAAACAGAAAACTTCATCGAAGATTTGCAGCTGGTCTTCAACAGCCTGAGGCAATACCGGTGGAAGCTCAATCCAGAAAAATGTGTCTTCGGAGTACCAGCAGGGAAGTTGCTTGGATTCATTGTCAGCCACCGAGGAATTGAAGCTAACCCGGAAAAGATCGAGACTATCATGAGAATGGAAGCACCACGATCATAGAAGAAAGTGCAAAGGCTTACTGGATGCATGGCAGCCTTGAGCAGGTTCATATCAAGGCTAGGCGAGAAAGGCTTACCATTCTACAAATTGCTTAAGAAGGTAGACAAGTTCCAATGGACCGCAGAAGCACAGGAAGCTCTCGAAACATTAAAAAGGTTCTTGAGCACACCACCACTACTGAAGCTGCCACGCCGAGCCACACCAAATCAGTCGGTAGAAGATCTGTTGCTATACGTCTCCTGCACGACTCATGTGGTGAGCACCGCGTTAGTAGTCGAGCGGGCAAAGGAAGGACACACATATCCAGTACAGCATTCAGTCTACTTCATTAGTGAAGTTCTGGGGCCCTCTAAAAAGAAATATCCCCAAGTTCGAAAACTACTATACGCAGTACTTCTAACTGCTCGCAAACTCCATCACTACTTTGACGACCACAAAGTCATAGTAGTCACCGAGTTTCCAATAGGGGATATCCTTCACAACAAAGAAGCCATTGGAAGAATAGCTAAGTGGGCTTGCGAGCTGGGAGCTCATCACATGGAATTTCGGCTGCGCACAGTAGTGAAGACTCAAGCACTAGTTGACTTCATATCAGAGTGGACCGAGCAACAAGTTCCTGACAACCCGGAAGCTACTGAAGTATGGCGCATGTATTTCGATGGCTCGCTGAAACTATAGGGTGTAGGCACAGGAATCCTCTTCATTGCCCCTGGAGGTGAGCAACTCAAGTATGTGTTTCAGCTATTATTCCCAGCATCAAATAATGCAGCAGAATATGAGGCACTAATCCATGGATTGAGCATTGCCATATCACTAGGCATTAAGAGATTGATGGTATACGGAGATTCACTAGTGGTCATAAGCCAGATAAATAAAGATTGGGATTGCTCGACTGATTCCATCGGCAAATACTGTAAGATCATCTGAAAATTAGAAGACAAGTTTGATGGTTTGGAATTCCATCACATGGAAAGAGACCGCAACGCAGCAGCAGACGCGTTGTTGAAGCTAGGATCCAGTCGGGCCCAGGTCCCACCTGGAGTCTTTGTCCAGGAGGTGCCACGCCCAAGTATTCCCTCGGATCAGGCGGAAGAGTGCAACACCCTGAGCCAACCAGAATTGGACCCTAATGACTGGAGAGAGCCTATCATCAGGTATATAAGGAATGAAGAAGAACCAGATGATAAGGCTACAGCAGAACGCATCGCGAGACAGTCAGCCCACTATACCCTCATAGGGGGTGCACTGTATAGAAGGGGCGCGACAGGAGTCCTCATGAAGTGCATTTCCTCGGTCACTGGGCGCCAGCTATTAGATGAGATCCACGCTGGACAGTGTGGAATACACGCAGCATCCAGAACTCTGGTTGGGAAAGTTATTAGGTCTGGTTTCTATTGGCCAACAGCAAAGAGTGACGCAACCGAGTTAGTCCAGAGATGTGAAGCTTGCCAATTCTTGTGAAAGCAACAATATTTACCAACACAGCAGCTGCAGACCATACCTGTAACATGGTCATTTGCGTGCTGGGGGTTGGACATTGTCGGTACCCTGAAACTAGGGTACCCCTTGCTACTGTATAAAGACGCAGTACCACACGGCTATCTCTTAGTCGCGTGGTAAAGGTGTTGTATGTGGGACCGAGCCATGACTCGCCCCAGCCTCAGGTGACTACTCTGGGTCCACAACAGCACATGATCCCACCACATGGGCGGGTCTGGAGCCGCCACGTGTCCAGAGAAAGTGATATACCCCAAGGCCTCAACAGTGAGTCCGGACCCCCATGGGAGAGTGCTGGACCCCTAGATATACAGTCTAGACCTCCAAGGTTGGTCCAGGACCTCCACGTGTGCAAGCTGGACCCCTGGAATGGGATCCGGACCCCCCCTCGTATGGGGTCCGGGCCACCCACAATGGGGTCCCAAGGTCTCAGGACAGAACATACTCGGGCCTTGAATAGGACCCAGGTGGGGGTCCGGTGCCTACACGTGTCCGGACCTAGTCTGGTGGGTTCCGGACCTGTCCGCATACACTCCTGCCCCCCCGCTCAGGCGGAGACCCATTGCAGCCACGTGGTATACTGCGTGCGGCTTAAGCCAACGGGCGGAACCTAGCATGACGCCTCTAGGCTACGCGCGCCTCCACATTCATTATGGATAACACGTGTGCCTGTCCATTCCACTGACAGGTGGCGTGCACAGTCCATGATACGTGGGCCATGCTGTTATTCGCCATTACTCGTACGTTTCGACTATCAATGCTGCATGGACTGTGGTCATCAAGACTCTCGGTGATTGCTCAGGCATTACTAGCATTAGTTACTCACATAATGTATTCTTTCCATTATGTTCCTGGGCCCACATGTCGGGGTTCATCATCCTTGTATGTGCCTCCCTTAAACTATAAAAGGGAAGGCACACAGTGTTACAGGGGACAGGCTCTCAAGTTCACACGGACAAGCTCACAGGTTTTACACATACTCAATACTATATAGACACAGTGGAGGTAGGGTATTACGCTCCGGCGGCCTAAACCACTCTAATCCCTCGTGTCCTCATGTGTTCATCCCAAATCCACACAACAGGCAAAATGCTTAGGCCCCTTCCTCATCTTAGGATTAGGGCAGGTGCGTTCCACCACCCGGCCGGAGGATTTTCTCTCTGACAGACATGATTGAACCCTTCAAGAAAGCTCAGGGAGGTTATACTCACGTGCTGGTCGCCATCGACAAATTCACCAAATGGATAGAGTACAAACCTATTGCTTCTTTAACTTCAGCCAAGTGAGAGCACCTAGAGGGGGGGTGAATAGGTGATCCTGTAAAATCAAACACTAATAGCCACAAAAACTCAATTTAAAGTGTTAGTATGACTAAATGGTTGAGAGATGAGTTCTTGTGGACAAGACAATCATAGAGAAAGCAATCACAAGAGACACACAATTTTTATCCCGTGGTTCGGCCAAGTAACACTTGCCTACTAACACGTTGTGGCGTCCCAATGGACGAGGGTTGCACTCAACCCCTTTCAAGTGATCCAATGATCAACTTGAATACCACGACTTTCTTCCTTATAGTCTTTTTCCCGTTTGTGAGGAATCTCCACAAGTTGGAGCCTCTCGCCCTTACAATATTGATCACAAAGAACGCACAAGAGTAAGGTTGGAAAAGCAACACACACAAGACTCAAATAAGCAGCACAACCACGCACAAAGTCATGACTTGAGCTCAAAACACAACGCACGGAGTTCACAACTCAAATGGAGCTCAAATCACTATCACAAAGAATCGAATGCGTGAAGTTGGAGTCTTGGAGTCTTAGGATGCTTAGTAAATGCTTGGGTTACTCCTCCATGCGCCTAGGGGTCCCTTTTATAGCTCCAAGGCAGCTAGGAGCCGTTGAAGATCAACATGGAAGGCTATCCTTGCCTTCTGTCGAGTGGCGCACCGGACAGTCCGGTGCGCCACCGGACAGGTCTTGTAGACGGTTCAGTGCTTGATCTCCTTTCAAATTTGGCATATCCGACCATTGCTCCTCTGGGCTGATTGGCGCACCGGACACTGTCCGGTGCACCAGCCGACCGTTGGAGCAGAACACGTGTCGCGCGAAGATTGCGCGGCCGACCGTTGGCGCAGGCGACCGTTGGCTCACCGGACAGTCCGGTGCACCACCGGACAATCCAGTGAATTATAGCCACGTCACTCCTTTGCTTTTCCCGAGGGTGACGAGTTCACCGCAGATGACTCACCGGACAGTCCGGTGCACCACCGGACCGTCCAGTGAATTATAGCCGTACGCCACCGTCGAATCCCGAGAGCGGCATTTTCACCGGAGACCAGCCTGGCACACTGGACACTGTCCGGTGCACCACCGGACAGTCCGGTGTGCCAGGCCGAGCTGGACTTCGGCTGCACACAGCCAAGACTTTTGCAATTCGTTTCTTTTCTTCTCTGCTCTATTTCTAACACTTAGACAAATACATTAGTATACAAAAACCAATTACTAAGTCTAGAAACATACCTTGTTATATGATTTGCACTTTTTGCTTGTTTGGCACATAGCAACTCACTTACTATGTGTTGGACACTTAATCACCAAAACATTATAGAAATGGCCCAAGGGCACATTTCCCTTTCAATCTGCCTCTTTTTGGTGATTTATGCCAACACATCAAAAGGCAACCAAAATAAGTGCAACATCAATGCAATTGAAGACCAAATTGTTTTTTACTATAATTTGGTATATTCGGATCGCTCTTTGCCACCACTTTGTTTGTTTTTGCAAATCAAACTCATTTTCCTATCTCTAAGTCAAACACACTTGTTTGGGCACATAAAGAGTTATTCCAAGAGTAAAATTGATCAAGTGCCAAAAACTCCCTCTTTTTCCCATAATCAAAATTCTCCCCCACAAGAGACCAAATTTTGCAATAAAGGCATTTTGGACAAATCAAAAGTTCTACCTCTATTGTTTTCAAAAATCACAAGTGGTTGGCTGATCCATTTGCTTTGCCTTAATTTCTCCCCCTTTGGCATTAAGCACCAAAACGGGATCATTTTTGGCCCTTTAACCCCATTACCTCACCAAAAATGTCAATTAAGAAGAAAAAGGCAATGAGAGCATAAGTATGAACTTGGAGGTGAGTACACTAATATCGGAGTGTAGTGGAAGTCTTTGCATCGTCCAAGTTCACCTTTCCCTTTCAATGCACCTTTGAGACTACATCAAGTATACTCAAACAAACAGATTAGTCTCAAAGGGTCAAGTTGTAGCACATCTCCCCCTAAATATGTGCATAATTCACACATGGACTTGTGAGGTCCGGGGATCCCTTGCACAACTTGAGCACCATAAATAAGCACAAATCATATAAATGCATAAAGTAACATGATCAAAGGCATAGAACACATATATGCTATAGATCAATCCAAGTTACGCGAATCTAAGACATTTAGCTCACTACGCAACCTGCAAAAGGTTTTCACATCTAACGGCTTGGTAAAGATATCGGCTAGCTGGTTCTCAGTGTTAATATGGTACACCTCGATATCTCCCTTTTGCTGGTGGTCCCTCAGAAAGTGATGTCAGATGTCTATGTGCTTAGTGCGGCTGTGTTCAACGGGATTATCCGCCATGCGGATTGCACTCTCATTGTCACATAGGAGTGAGACTTTGCTCAGATTGTAGCCAAAGTCCCAGAGGGTTTGCCTCATCCAAAGTAGTTGCGCGCAACAATGTCCTGCGGCAACATACTCGGCCTCAGCGGTGGATAGGGCAATGGATGTTTGTTTCTTTGAACTCCAGGACACCAGGGACCTTCCTAGAAATTGGCACGTCCCCGATGTGCTCTTCCTATCAACCTTGCACCCGGCATAGTCGGAGTCTGAGTATCCAATCAAGTCAAAGGTAGACCCCTTTGGATACCAGATCCCGAAGCAAGGCGTAGAAACTAAATATCTAAGAATTCGCTTAACGACCACAAGGTGACATTCCTTGGGGTCGGATTGATATCTAGCACACATGCATACACTAAGCATAATGTCTGGTCTGCTAGCACATAAATAAAGCAATGACCCTATCATAGACTGGTATGCCTTTTGATCAACAGACTTACCTCCTTTGTTGAGGTCGACATGCCCGTCGGTTCCCATCAGTGTCTTCGCAGGCTTGGCATCCTTCATCCCAAACCTCTTTAGAAGGTCTTGAGTGTACTTCGTTTGGGAGATGAAGGTACCGTCCTTGAGTTGCTTCACTTGGAACCCAAGGAAGTAGTTCAACTCACCCATCATTGACATCTCAGACTTTTGAGTCATCACCCTGCTAAACTCCTCACAAGACTTTTGGTTAGTAGAACCAAATATTATGTCATCGACATAAATTTGGCACACAAAAAGATCACCATCACAAGTCTTGGTAAAAAGAGTGGGATCGGCTTTCCCAACCTTTAAAGCGTTAGCAATTAAGAAATCTCTAAGGCATTCATACCATGCTCTTGGGGCTTGCTTAAGTCCATAGAGCGCCTTAGGGAGCTTGAACACATGGTCAGGGTACCTGTCATCCTCAAAGACAGGGGGTTGTTCCACGTACACCTCCTCCTTGATTGGCCCATTGAGGAAAGAGCTCTTCACATCCATTTGAAACAACCGGAAAGAGTGGTGAGTGGCATAGTGTCGGGGACCATAATTAGGGGTACCCTCAAGACGCCTAATTCTCAGCTGGTAACCCCCATCAGCATAAAGCTGCAGAGGCCTGATGGGTTTGATTAAGTCAGGGATAAGTCCATACGAGCGACTCGACCACGCCACGCCCGAGCCTAGCCTCGGGCAAGGGCAGCCGACCCTGAGGTGTTTCCGTCTCGCCCGAGGCCCCCTTTTTTTACGGCAGACGCATCTCCGGCTCGCCCGAGGCCTTGCCTTCGTTAAGAAGCAACCCTGACTAAATCACCGCGCCGACCGACCAAGTCAGTGGGGCATTCAATGCAAAGAGTGAGACTGACGGGCGGCCAGGCCTTGCCAAAGGCGCCATAAGAAGCTCCGCCCGACCCAAGGCTCGGACTCGGGCTAAGGCCCCGGAAGACGGCGAACTCCGCTCCGCCCGACCCAGGGCTCGGACTCGGGCTAAGGCCCCGGAAGACGGCGAACTCCGCTCTGCCCGACTCAGGGCTCGGACTCGGGCTAAGGCCCCGGAAGACGGCGAACTCCGCTCCGCCCGACCCAGGGCTCGGACTCGGGCTAAGGCCCCGGAAGACGGTGAACTCCGCTCCGCCCGACCTAGGGCTCGGACTCGGGCTAAGGCCCCAGAAGACGGCGAACTCCGCTCCGCCCGACCCAGGGCTCGGACCCGGGCTAAGGCCCCGGAAGGCGACGAACTCCGCTTCGCCCGACCCAGGGCTCGGACTCCGCCCTGGCCTCTGCCGAACGACCTCCGCCTCGCCCGACCCAGGAGCTCGGGCTCGGCCTCGGCCATGGAAGACAGACTCGACCTCGGCCTCGGAGGAGCCTCCACGTCGCCCGACCTAGGGCACAAGTCCGCCACGTCAACAGGAAGCGCCATCATCACCCTGCCCCGAGCCGACTTGAGTCGCAGAGAACAAGACCGACGTCCCATCTGGCTAGCTCCGCCAGATAGGCAATGATGGCGCCCCGCTAGACCCATGACGACGGCGGCTTTCGGCTCCCTTACGGAAGCAGGGAGACGTCAGCAAGAGCCCAACCACTCCGACAGCTGTCCCTCCGCCAGGCTCCATTGCTTCTCCGACAGCCACGACGCCACACCAGCTGGGTGCCAAGATCTCTCCGGCTGCCACCTTGGCATGTACTTAGGGCACTAGCTCTCCCCCGCTAGACACGTAGCACCTTGCTACACCCCCATTTGTACACCTGGATCCTCTCCTTACGCCTATAAAAGGAAGGACCAGGGCCTTCTTAGAGAAGGTTGGCCCCGCGGGAACGAGGGCAGGGGCAGGCGCTCTCTTGGGGCCGCTCGCTCCCCTCACCCGCGCGGACGCTTGTAACCCCCTACTGCAAGCGCACCCGACCTGGGCGCGGGACGAACACGAAGGCCGCGGGATCTCCGCCTCCCTCACGACCCGGCTCCGGCCACCTCGCTCTCCCCCCTTCGCGCTCGCCCACGCGCTCGACCCATCTGGGCTGGGGCACGCGGCACACTCACTCGTCGGCTCGGGGACCCCCCGGTCTCGAAACGCCGACAGTTGGCACGCCAGGTAGGGGCCTGCTGCGTGTTGACGAGCAGTTTCCCGTCAAGCTCCAGATGGGCAGTCTCCAACGACCTCTTCAACCCGGGACGGTGCTCCGTTTCGGGAGCCTCGAGTTCATGTCTTTCGATGGCAGCTACGACATGATACTCCTTCCACCGCCGCGCGACAGCGACAATGGTGGCGGACAGCCCGCCCGCTGGCGGCGGAATCGACGACGTCTTTCCCGCGTGGGGGAAGGACAACTTTCGAGCTCGCCCCATCCTCTCCCTCGCCATCGGAGGAGGAGGCGGGGCAACCAGGGCCGAGCGGGAGGCTGCGCTCAGTCGGCTGTCGAGCAAATCGACATCCCCAGCGCCCCAACGGAGGACGCGTCGGGCGTCACCCTCGCGTTTGAGGCGAAGGCGAGCGCCGTCCCCCCGCGACACGCCAACCCCGAGCAAGTGGACGACGCCAGCGCGCTCACGGAGGGCCTGCAGGACGTCGCACTCGTACCCAGGACGACGGCGCGATCAGCCCCCGATGTGACTTCGTCGCTCCTCGTCGACCAAAAGGTACCGGCTGATTCCCATCCTTTGTCATTTCAACTCGACCTCAACCCGCCTAGTAACCTCGCTCTGGCGGGCGCTCACGTTGAGGCGAGTGCAACCCCTTTCGGGTTTCGTGTGCGGTCGCCTTGGGACCGATTGACGGGCGTCTCGACCTACGGACCCTCTAGGTCCGAGGAAGATGACGACCCCAGCATCTGCTGGGATTTCTCTGGATCTGGCAACCCCAGTGCCATGCGGGACTTCATGACCGCATGCAACTACTGCCTCTCCGACTGTTCCGACGGCAGCCGCACCCTTGACGACAAGGACTGCGGCCCGAGCCGCGAATGTTTCCACGTCGAGCTAGGGGATCCCTCCGGAGGCAGCTGTCTCGGCATGCCGGAGGATGGTGATCTCCCTAGGCCAGCGCCTCGCGCCGACATCCCGCGGGAGCTAGCTGTGGTCCCCGTTCCGGCGGGGGGTCACGACCCACAGCTCGAGCAAGTCCGCGGGGCGCAGGCCGGGCTCGATGAGGGAGCAGGGGCGCTCGAGGCAATCCGCCGGGACGTCGGGCAGGTATGGGCGGGCCAGCCCCCGGCCGGAGAAATACGTCACCTGCCCCAGGGTCTCCAGCACCACATCGCCAACGATGCCAGGGACAGACCGCCACCCGCATCCGGCGGAACCGGTCAGGACCTGGCAGCCGCAGCGATGCTCCTCCGCGCGATGCCGGAGTCATCAACCACCGAGGGTCGGCGAATCCAGGGAGAGCTCAAGCATCTCCTGGAAGGCGCTGCGGCCCGGCGGGCCGAGAGCTCTGCCTCCCAAAGGCAGGGATACCCCTCGGAACCTCGTGCCACGACTTCCCGACTCATGCGGGAAGCCTCGGTCTACACCGGGCGCACGCGCAACACCGCGCCTGCGGCCCCGGGCCACCTCGGCGACGAGCACCCTCATCGCGACCGTCGGGCCAGCCTCGACGAAAGGGTGCGCCGAGGTTATCACCCCAGGCGTGGGGGACGCTACGACAGCGGGGAGGATCGGAGTCCCTCGCCCGAACCACCCGGTCCACAGGTCTTCAGCCGGGCCATTCGGCGGGCGCCGTTTCCGACCCGGTTCCGACCCCCGACTACTATCACAAAGTACTCGGGGGAAACGAGACCGGAATTGTGGCTCGCGGACTACCGCCTGGCCTGTCAACTGGGTGGAACGGACGACGACAACCTCATCATCCGCAACCTCCCCCTGTTCCTCTCCGACACTGCTCGCGCTTGGTTGGAGCACCTGCCTCCGGGGCAGATTTCCAACTAGGAGGATCTGGTCCAAGCTTTCGCCGGCAACTTCCAGGGCACGTACGTGCGCCCCGGGAATTCCTGGGACCTCCGAAGCTGCCGGCAACAGCCGGGAGAGTCTCTTCGGGACTACATCCGGCGATTCTCGAAGCAGCGCACCGAGCTGCCCAACATCACCGACTCCGATGTCATCGGCGCGTTCCTTGCCGGCACCACCTGCCGTGACCTGGTGAGCAAGTTGGGTCGCAAGACCCCCACCAGGGCGAGCGAGCTGATGGACATCGCCACCAAGTTCGCCTCTGGTCAGGAGGCGGTCGAGGCCATCTTCCGAAAGGACAAGCAGCCCCAGGGCCGCCCGTCGGGAGATGCTCCCGAGGCGTCTACTCCGCTCGGCGCCAAGAAGAAAGGCAGGAGGAAGTCGCAAGCAAAACGCGACGCCGCCAGCACGGACCTTGTCGCCGCCGCCGAATACAAGAACCCTCGGAAGCCCCCCGGAGGTGCCAACCTCTTCGACAAGATGCTCAAGGAGACGTGCCCTTACCATCAGGGGCCCGTCAAGCACACCCTCGAGGAGTGCGTCATGCTTCGGCGCCACTTCCACCGGGCCGGGCCACCTGCAGAGGGTGGCAGGGCCCGCGACGACGACAAAAAGGAAGATCACCAAGCAGGAGAGTTCCCCGAGGTCTGCGACCGCTTCATGATCTACGGAGGGCACGCGGCGAATGCCTCGGCTCGGCATCGTAAGCAAGAGCGTCGGGAGGTCTGCTCGGTGAAGGTGGCGGCGCCAGTCTACCTAGACTGGTCCGACAAGCCCATCACCTTCGACCAAGATGACCACCCCGACCACGTGCCGAGCCCGGGGAAGTACCCGCTCGTCGTCGATCTCGTCATCGGCGACGTCAGGCTCACCAAGGTCCTGATGGATGGGGGCAGCTGCCTCAATATCATCTACGCCGAGACCCTCAGGCTCCTGCGCGTCGATCTGTCATCCGTCCGAGCAGGTGCTGCGCCCTTCCACGGGATCATTCCTGGGAAGCGCGTCCAGCCCCTCGGACAGCTCGACCTTCCTGTCTGCTTCGGAACACCCTCCAACTTCCGAAGGGAGACTTTGACGTTCGAGGTGGTCGGGTTCCGAGGAACCTACCACGCAGTATTGGGAAGGCCATGCTACGCGAAGTTCATGGCCATCCCCAACTACACCTACCTGAAGCTCAAGATGCCGGGCCCCAACGGGGTCATCACCGTCGGCCCCACGTACAAACACGCGTTCGAATGCGATGTGGAGTGCGTGGAGTACGCCGAGGCCCTCGCCGAGTCCGAGGCCCTCATCGCCGACCTGGAAAGCCTCTCCCGAGAGGTGCCGGACGTGAAGCGACACGCCGGCAACTTCGAGCCCGCGGAGACGGTTAAGGCCGTCCCTCTCGATCCCAGTGACGACACCCCCAAGCAGGTCCGGATCAGTTCCGGGCTCGACCCCAAATAGGAAGCAGTGCTCGTCGACTTTCTCCGCGCAAACGCCGATGTCTTTGCGTGGAGTCCCTCGGACATGCCCGGCATACCGAGGGATGTCGCCGAGCACTCGCTGGATATTCGGGCCGGAGCCCGACCGGTCAGACAGCCTCTGCGCCGATTCGGCGAGGAAAGGCGCAGGGTGATAGGCGAGGAGATCCACAAGCTGATGGCAGCAGGGTTCATCAAAGAGGTATTCCATCCCGAATGGCTTGTCAACCCTGTACTTGTGAGGAAGAAAGGGGGGAAATGGCGGATGTGTGTAGACTACACTGGTCTCAACAAAGCGTGTCCGAAGGTCCCCTACCCTCTACCTCGCATCGATCAAATCGTGGACTCCACTGCTGGGTGCGAAACCCTGTCTTTCCTCGATGCCTACTCAGGGTATCATCAAATCAAGATGAAAGAGTCCGACCAGCTCGCGACTTCTTTCATCACGCCCTTCGGCATGTACTGTTATGTCACCATGCCGTTCGGTTTGAGGAACGCGGGTGCAACCTACCAGCGGTGCATGAACCATGTGTTCGGCGAACACATCGGTCGCACGGTCGAGGCCTACATCGATGACATCGTAGTCAAGACAAGGAAAGCCTCCAACCTTCTCTCTGACCTTGAAGTGACATTCCGATGTCTCAAGGCGAAGGGCGTCAAGCTCAATCCCGAGAAGTGCGTCTTCGGGGTGCCCCGAGGCATGCTCCTAGGATTCATCGTCTCCGAGCGGGGCATTGAAGCCAACCCGGAGAAGATCGCAGCCATCACAAGCATGGGGCCCATCAAGGACTTAAAAGGCGTACAGAGGGTCATGGGACGTCTCGCGGCCTTGAGCCGTTTCATCTCACGCCTCGGCGAAAGAGGCCTGCCCCTGTACCGTCTCTTAAGGAAGGCCGAGTGCTTCACTTGGACTCCCGAGGCCGAGGAAGCTCTCGGGAACCTGAAGGCGCTCCTCACCCAGGCGCCCGTCTTGGTACCCCCAGCTGATGGAGAAGCCCTCTTGGTCTACGTCGCCGCTACCACTCAGGTGGTCAGCGCCACGATCGTGGTCGAAAGGCAGGAAGAGGGGCATGCTTTGCCCATTCAGAGGCCAGTTTACTTCGTCAGCGAGGTGCTGTCCGAGACCAAGATCCGCTACCCACAAGTCCAGAAGTTGCTGTATGCAGTGATCCTGACGAGGCGAAAGCTGCGACATTACTTCGAGTCTCATCCGGTGACTGTGGTGTCATCCTTCCCCCTAGGGGAGATCATCCAGTGCCGAGAAGCCTCGGGACGGATCGCAAAGTGGGCGGTGGAAATCATGGGCGAGACAATCTCGTTCGCCCCTCGGAAGGCCATCAAGTCCCAGGTACTGGCGGACTTCGTAGCCGAATGGGTCGACACCTAGTTGCCGACGGCTCCGATCCAACCGGAGCTCTGGACCATGTTTTTCGACGGGTCGCTGATGAAGACGGGAGCCGGCGCGGGCTTGCTCTTCGTCTCGCCCCTCGGGAAACACCTGCGCTACGTGCTCCGCCTCCATTTCCCGGCGTCCAACAATGTGGCTGAGTACGAGGCTCTGATCAACGGATTGCGAATCGCCATCAAGCTAGGGGTCCGACGCCTCGATGCTCGCGGCGACTCGCAGCTCGTCATCGACCAAGTCATGAAGAACTCCCACTGCCGCGACCCGAAGATGGAGGCCTACTGTGATGAGGTTCGACGCCTAGAAGACAAGTTCTACGGGCTCGAGCTTAACCACATCGCCCGGCGCTACAACGAGACTGCGGACGAGCTAGCAAAGATAGCCTCGGGGCGAACGACGGTTCCCCCGGACGTCTTCTCCCGGGATCTGCACCAACCATCCGTCAAGATCGGCGACACGCCCGAGCCCGAGGTGCCCTCGGCCCCGTCCGAGGTGACCTCGGCCCAGCCCGAGCCATCCTCGGTTCAGCCCGAGGAACCCTCGGCCCCCGAGGGCGAAGCACTGCGCATCGAGGAGGAGCAGAGCGGGGTCACGCCAGATCAGGATTGGCAGACCCCGTACCTGCAATATCTCCGCCAAGGAGAACTGCCCCTCGACCGAGCCGAGGCTCGGCGGGTAGCGCGACGCGCCAAGTCGTTCGTCTTGCTGGGCGATGAGAAGGAGCTCTACCATCGTAGCCCCTCGGGATCCTCCAGCGATGCATCTCCATCGCCGAAGGTCAGGGACTCCTGCAGGAAATACACTCGGGGGCTTGCGGCCATCATGCAGCACCTCGAACCCTCGTCGGGAACGCTTTCCGGCAAGGCTTCTACTGGCCGACGGCGGTGGCTGACGCCACTAGAATTGTCCGTGCCTGCGAAGGGTGCCAATTCTATGCGAAGCAGACCCACCTGCCCGCTCAGGCTCTGCAGACGATACCCATCACCTGGCCCTTCGCTGTGTGGGGTCTGGACCTCGTCGGCCCTCTGCAGAAGGCGCCCGGGGGCTACATGCACCTGCTGGTCGCCGTCGACAAATTCTCCAAGTGGATCGAGGTCCGACCCCTGAACAGCATCAGATCCGAGCAGGCGGTGGCGTTCTTCACCAACATCATCCATCGCTTCGGGGTCCCGAACTCCATCATCACCGACAACGGCACCCAGTTCACCAGCAAAAAATTCTTGGATTTTTGCGAGGATCACAACATCCGGGTAGACTAGGCCGCCGTAGCTCATCCCATGTCGAATGGGCAAGTAGAGCGCGCCAATGGCATGATTCTACAAGCGCTCAAGCCTCGGATTTACAATGACCTCAACAAGTTCGGCAAGCGATGGATGAAGGAACTCCCCTCGGTGGTCTAGAGCCTGAGGACGACGCCGAGCCGAGCCACGGGTTTCACGCCGTTCTTCCTGGTCTACGGGGCCGAGGCCGTCTTGCCCACGGACCTGGAATACGGCTCCCCGAGGACGAGAGCCTACGACGATCAAAGCAACCAAGCTAGACGAGAAGACTCGCTGGACCAGCTGGAAGAGGCTCGGGACAAGGCCTTACTACACTCGGCACGGTATCAGCAGTCCCTGCGACGCTACCACGCCCGAGGGGTCCGACCCCGAGACCTCCAGGTGGGCGACCTGGTGCTTCGGCTGCGGCAAGACGCCCGAGGGAGGCACAAGCTCACGCCCCCCTGGGAGGGGCCATTCGTCATCGCCAAAGTTCTGAAGCCCGGAACGTACAAGCTGGCAAACAGTCAAGGCGAGGTCTACGGCAACGCTTGGAACATCCAACAGCTATGTCGCTTCTACCCTTAAGATGTTTCCAAGTTGTTCATATACCTCGCACCCACGCAAAGTTTAGTCAACAAGGAAGGGTCGGCCTCGCCTCGGCAAAGCCCGACCCTCCCTCGGGGGCTAAAAGGGGGGAAACCCCCTCTGCGTCAAAATTTTCCTCGAAAAAAAAAATCTCTTTTACCAGAATGTCTTTCGTGCTTTTTGACTACTTCGAAAAGTGGGTCCCGGAAACGACGGGGTACACGTAAGCAGTCAAGGCTGACCGAGCCGAGGGACTCCTACGCCTCCGGGATACGGATACCTCACTCATCACCTTCTGCGATAAGTAACTCACGTTCGGATAAAGCGGCTCCACGGATTGAACAAGTCTTTACGTTCGGAAGCCCTTCTGCCGAAGCGATCTTTCGGGCCTTCTCGACCAAGTCGGTGACGGGGCCTCATGGACGGGTGAAAGTACGCGTAAGCGGCAAGGCCGACCGAGCCGAGGGACTCCCACGCCTCCGGGATACGGATACCTCACTCATCACCTTCCGCGAGAAGCAACTCTCGCTCGCACTAACATCCCTGTTACCGACAAAAAGTCCAGATACTCGAAACAAGAGGAAAAGAGACGCAGCTTTACAACGCAGCAAGGGTGTGTGTTCTGGCCTCGACGGCCGCACAAGGCCCACGCTACAAGACAATCTGATCCTGCAGGCTCGGGTCTTGACGCTGGAAGGGGGCGACAACACCCTCGGCATCAACGGCACCTCCGGCGAGGCCCGACCTAGCCTCGAACGGCAACGCGGTCCGAGGGTCTCCGCTCCGAAGGACGACGTCATCACCACGCCCGAGCGATCGCTGTCAGGGACTTCTCCGGGATCCGGCCCGAGCGGGCGGCTCGGCCGGCCACCTCCGGGGCCTCGGCCAACCACCTTCCGAGGGCACCAGCCCGGTCCGAAGCCTCAGCTGACCAACTCCGGCGTCGATCCTGCCAACGGACAACTCGGCTAGGCTCCGGCCAAACAGGTTTCATTTTCGAGCCAACTCCGCCTCTGCACATGCTGATATCGCTACCCCTGGCCTCGGCTCGTCGAAGAGCGGCCGAGGGGTCTCTTTAACTAAGCTAGAGGAGCCTCGGACAACAGGGCCGACCGAGCCGAGGGACTCCTACGCCTCCGGGATACGGATACCTCACTCGTCACCTTGACACGGGGCGACTCATGCTTGGTGAAGCGGTTCAGATAATCAGCAGACGAGTCTTAGTGCTCGGAAATGAGGAAAAAATACGGCTCTGTGCCGACGTCACATACATGTTCAGGCCCCGAAAGCCGAAATGAACAAAAAACCTGGCACTCGAAGTGCCATTACAAACGGAACTCTGGTTCCCCCTCCGCAGGTACGAACAACCCCACTCGATAGGGGTGGGCCTGCGGGGCAACAGAAGACCGACGAATGGCATGTCGCCGCCCGCCCCGACAGCGGCGACGATGAAGACTCCTGCCCCGGGGGGCCGAACAGCAGCAATGATGGCCTCAGGGCGGATGCTGCTGCTAGGAGGCCCCCGCCCTTGCCCAAACTCGAGAGGCAAGGACGGGCAGAAGGCCGTAGAGTTAGAGGTCGGTCCATGGCCAACCTTAGCTGTCGCGCCGGCGGAAGAACCTCTTCCAGCTGCCGTGGCGGGAGGCGGCACCGGGAGCGGCTCCGAAACTGCTCGGCTCGAAGAGCCGGGCACGGTGCAGCTGTTAGCGCCACGGACGACTCCCGCCCTTCCCCCCGATCACTGAGGGAAGGAGCGGGCCACCGCCCGCGCAGGGGCCGACCCCAACTCGGCACACTCCCCTCCTCAGCCCTGGTGATGAAAATCCTTGAGGCTGAGGAAGGGGCGGAGGCCGCAGCCCGGCTCGCTTTCCCCCACCATCAAGCCGGAGGTCACCATCTTGGGTGACCGCCGGTGGAGGGGTGCAGCCGGGCTGCATGATGAAAATCCTTGAAGCCGAACGATGGCTGAAAGGTACCCACTCCCACGGAGTTGTGTCCTCCGACGATGAGGCGATGAGACGACGGTTTCCCCCATCTGGGGGCTTGAAAGGTGGAAAAACACGATGCATAAGGGAGGAAGAAGACATGGTCGCCTTACGAAAGGGGTCGCCCTCCTTTTAAAGACGACTCTCCCTGCTTGCGCCCCCAACCGTCACGGGCTGAGTCTTCTCCAACACGCCTCCAAAGCCCTCCCCTGCGGCGCGGGGGCTGGGACCCACATGTCATGCAGACCGGCTCCGAGCAAAAGAAGCCGAACCGCCGCGCACGGCGCGCGCAACCACCCAGCGGTTACAAGTGACCCTCCACTTTTGCCCAGACCAACGGGCGAAAGGGGCGGGCAGCCATGCAGGCGGCATGCAACCGCGCCAAGTGGACGCGCTTCTCCGACTCCTGACCTGCCAGCACGGAGGCCCAAGCCCACGCGTCGCGCGACCGGCGCGCCGGATGCTGCATACAAGCAACTGTACCACTTGCGCCACCACCGCACCTCCTCGGTTGCGGAACCAATACCGTGACCCGAGGCGACCCAGCGCGCGACCCAGCAGCACCAGCCTGACGCAGCGGTCAAACGCGGTCAAAAGTGGGCCGGCAGTAATGACGGTGGCAGGCGCGCGGGAGCAGCGGTCACGCCGTCAGCCAAGCTCACGTCCCATCCGGAGGCAGCGAGAGAACCCCCTCTCACGGTGTGAAGACGACGCGCCCGTGACCCGTTCCTCGAACGGCTCGCGCACGCGCAACGGCGGCCTCGCCAACTACTTGCCCCGGCGCATTAACTCCGCGGCTGGACAGGCGACGCTTCTGGCAGGAGCAGCTGGCGACGCTTCGCCTTCGCCAAAACGACCACCCCAAAAAAGGTACGCCACGTCGTTCAATTTCGTATCCTTTTTCCCTTTTTCTCTTTCTCTATCTCTTGCAACAGGGACCGGGAAAGGGGATACCCCCAAAGGGATCCTTCCCCGTGAAGGAACTAGGCTCCGAGCCTCCTTACTGATCAGGGGTTCGAAGGCTGGCCCCCCGAAGGGTTCAACAGCCGCCTCAGATCGCGTGGGCCCGACACCCACTACTGGTCAGGGGTTCGAAGGTCGGCCTCCCGAAAGGTTCCACGACCGCCTCAGGCTACTCGGGCTCCGCGCCCATTACTGATCAGGGGTTCGAAGGCTGGCCCTTCGAAGGGTTCACAGTCGCCTCAGACACCGAGCGAGGGATGACCAGGGGTACGTTCGATACATAACCAAGGCTTGGGCTACGCTCCCGAGGTACCCTAGGACATTTCCGAGACCAGCGGGAACGATCCTGTAACGGAATCCCATCGGAGGGAGGCAACGAGCCCTCGGACCCCGTCGCCAGGGGACCGGGTCCGGCAGATCACCTGCAGGTACTTTTGGGCGTGCCTCCGGGCCCCTAACCGACCCCCAACGAACGGGGCACGGACGTCCACTCGGATTACCCGCTTGCAGCTCACCGGAGACACCATGTTCGGTGCCCATCGAGGGTAACATGGCGCTCTCCCCCCTCCTCCTTGCGGAAAGGCGACGTAGGGGCGTATGTAAAAAAGCCGAGTCTGTCCCTGATCGTCCTCTCGCCCTGTGCGGAGGCTCGGGGGCTGCTCTCGCAAACCCGGCTCCGGCCAAACCGTTGACAGCGTCAACATACCAGCCCGAGAACTTGGGCCCCGACAGTGCACCCGGGCTACGGCCTGTTCGCATGAGGGAACCGCCAGACCAGCCGAAGCATTACGCAAGGCATTAAGACCTCGAAGGAGTGAAACCACTCCTCCGAGGCCTCGGGGGCTACACCCGGCGGGTGCGCTCGCGCGCACCCACCGGAACAAAGTGCAACCGAGAAAGGCTGGTGCCCTTGCAAAAAAGTGCGACGAAAGCCTCCAAGCGAGTGCTAACACTCCCTTCGAGGCTCGGGGGCTACTGTCGGGGACCATAATTAGGGGTACCCTCAAGACGCCTAATTCTCAGCTGGTAACCCCCATCAGCATAAAGCTGCAGAGGCCTGATGGGTTTGATTAAGTCAGGGATCAGTCCATACGAGCGACTCGACCACGCCACGCCCGAGCCTAGCCTCGGGCAAGGGCAGCCGACCCTGAGGTGTTTCCGTCTCGCCCGAGGCCCCCTTTTTTTACGGCAGACGCATCTCCGGCTCGCCCGAGGCCTTGCCTTCGTTAAGAAGCAACCCTGACTAAATCACCGCGCCGACCGACCAAGTCACTGGGGCATTCAACGCAAAGAGTGAGACTGACGGGCGGCCAGGCCTTGCCAAAGGCGCCATAAGAAGCTCCGCCCGACCCAGGGCTCGGACTCGGGCTAAGGCCCCGGAAGACGGCGAACTCCGCTCCGCCCGACCCAGGGCTCGGACTCGGGCTAAGGCCCCGGAAGACGGCGAACTCCGCTCCGCCCGACTCAGGGCTCGGACTCGGGCTAAGGCCCCGGAAGACGGCGAACTCCGCTCCGCCCGACCCAGGGCTCGGACTCGGGCTAAGGCCCCGGAAGACGGCGAACTCCGCTCCGCCCGACCCAGGGCTCGGACTCGGGCTAAGGCCCCGGAAGACGGCGAACTCCGCTCCGCCCGACCCAGGGCTCGGACCCGGGCTAAGGCCCTGGAAGACGACGAACTCCGCTTCGCCCGACCCAGGGCTCGGACTCCGCCCTGGCCTCTGCCGAACGACCTCCGCCTCGCCCGACCCAGGAGCTCGGGCTCGGCCTCGGCCATGGAAGACAGACTCGACCTCGGCCTCGGAGGAGCCTCCACGTCGCCCGACCTAGGGCACAAGTCCGCCACGTCAACAGGAAGCGCCATCATCACCCTGCCCCGAGCCGACTTGGGTCGCAGAGAACAAGACCGACGTCCCATCTGGCTAGCTCCGCCAGATAGGCAATGATGGCGCCCCGCTAGACCCATGACGACGGCGGCTTTCGGCTCCCTTACGGAAGCAGGGAGACGTCAGCAAGAGCCCAACCACTCCGACAGCTGTCCCTCCGCCAGGCTCCATTGCTTCTCCGACAGCCACGACGCCACACCAGCTGGGTGCCAAGATCTCTCCGGCTGCCACCTTGGCATGTACTTAGGGCACTAGCTCTCCCCCGCTAGACACGTAGCACCTTGCTACACCCCCATTTGTACACCTGGATCCTCTCCTTACGCCTATAAAAGGAAGGACCAGGGCCTTCTTAGAGAAGGTTGGCCCCGCGGGAACGAGGGCAGGGGCAGGCGCTCTCTTGGGGCCGCTCGCTCCCCTCACCCGCGCGGACGCTTGTAACCCCCTACTGCAAGCGCACCCGACCTGGGCGCGGGACGAACACGAAGGCCGCGGGATCTCCGCCTCCCTCACGACCCGGCTCCGGCCACCTCGCTCTCCCCCCTTCGCGCTCGCCCACGCGCTCGACCCATCTGGGCTGGGGCACGCGGCACACTCACTCGTCGGCTCGGGGACCCCCCGGTCTCGAAACGCCGACACATAGGCTAATAATATTCGAATAGACTCTAGCCTAGCCACAGGAGCAAAAGTCTCCTCGAAATCCAAACCTGCGACTTGGGCATAACCTTTTGCCACAAGTCGAGCCTTGTTTCTTGTCACCACCCTGTGCTCATCTTGCTTGTCGCAGAACACCCACTTGGTTCCCACAACATTTTGCTTGGGACGTGGCACCAAGCTCCAAACTTCATTTCTCTTGAAGTTGTTGAGCTCTTCCTGCATGGCCAACACCCAATCCGGATCCTGCAAGGCCTCTTCTACCCTAAAAGGCTCAATAGAAGAGACAAACGAGTAATGCTCACAAAAGTTAGCTAATCATGAGCGAGTAATTACTCCCTTGCTTATGTCACCCAGAATCTGATCGACGGGGTGATTTATTTGGATCGTCGCTCGGACTTGAGTTGGAGGGACCCGTGGTGCTTCTTCCTCCATAACTTGTTCTTCTTGTGCTCCCCCTTGATCACACTCCTCTTCTTGAGGTACATGTCCATCATCTTGGGTTGGGGGATGCACCTGTGTCGAGGAAGATGGCTGATCTTGCTCTTGTTGTTCCTGTGGTCGCACATCACCTATCGCCATCGTGCGCATTGCGGTCGTCGGAACATCATCTTCATCTATATCATCAAGATCAACTTGCTCTCTTGGAGAGCCATTAGTCTCATCAAATACAACGTCTCTAGAGACTTCAACCAAACCCGATGATTTGTTGAAGACTTTATACGCCTTTGTATTTGAGTCATACCCTAGTAAAAACCCTTCTACTGCCTTGAGAGCAAATTTAGAATGTCTACCTTTCTTCACTAGAATGTAACATTTGCTCCCAAAAACATGAAAGTAAGAGACATTGGGTTTGTTACCGGTAAGAAGTTTGTACGAGGTCTTCTTGAGAAGGCGATGTAGGTAGAGCCGGTTTATGGCGTGGCAAGCTGTGTTCATAGCTTCCGACCAAAACCGCTCGGGCGTCTTGAATTCTTCAAGCATTGTTCTCGTCATGTCAATAAGCGTCCTGTTCTTCCTCTCTACCACACCATTTTGCTGTGGTGTGTAGGGAGCGGAGAACTCGTGCTTGACGCCTTCCTCCTCAAGATACTCCTCCATTTGCAGATTCTTGAACTCGGACCCGTTGTTGCTTCTTATTTTTTCACCTTGAGCTCAAATTCGTTTTGAGCCCTCCTTAAAAAGCGCTTTAGGGTCCCTTGGGTTTCTTATTTATCCTGCAAAAAGAACACCCAAGTGAAGCGGGAAAAATCATCAACAATAACAAGACCATACTTACTTCCCCCGATGCTAAGGTAGGCAACAGGTCCAAAAAGATCCATGTGAAGAAGCTCCAGTGGTCTTGATGTTGTCATCACATTCTTGCTGTGATGAGTGCTTCCCACCTGTTTTCCTGCCTGATATGCTGCACAAGGTCTGTCTTTCTCAAAACAGACATTGGTTAGTCCTAACACATGATCTCCCTTTAGAAGCTTATGAAGGTTCTTCATCCCAACATGTGCTAGACGGCGATGCTAGAGCCAGCCCATACTAGTCTTAGCAATTAAGCATGCATCTAGATCGACATTCTCTTTCGAAAAATCAACTAAATAGAGCTTGCCATCTAATACACCCTTAAATGCTAATGAACCATCACTCCTTCTAAAGACAGATACATCAACATTTGTAAACAAACAATTGTAGCCCATGTGGCACAATTGACTTACAGACAGGAGGTTGTATCCTAATGACTCTACTAAAAATACATTTGAAATAGAGTGCTGGCTTGTGATGGCTATCTTTCCTAAACCTTTGACCTTGCCTTGATTCCCATCTCCAAATATGATTGTATCCTGGGGGTCCTTGTTCTTGACGTAGGAGGTGAACATCTTCTTCTCCCCTGTCATGTGGTTTGTGCATCCGCTGTCGATTATCCAGCTAGAGCCCCCGGATGCATAAACCTTCTTCTCCTTGGCCATGAGGCAAGTGTGGCATTTGTTGGGGAAGAGCGACGATTTGTCGAAGGCCGAGGTCGCCAGTCCCTCATCATCGGAGTCGGATGAGGAGCAGTCGGAATCCCATTCTTTTCCAAGATGAGCCTCGCCTTTCGCCTTCCTATAGATTTTCTTCTTCTCCTTATTCCCATGTATTTCTTGTCCCTGGTCATTTTCATCATCGGGACATTGAGCAATAAAATGACCAGTCTTACCTCATTTGAAGCAGGAGCGCTTTCCCCTTGTTTTATTCTTGTTAGGGTACTCCTTGTGTCCTTTAAGTGTGGTCTTAAAATGCTTGATGATAAGCGCCATCTCATCTTCGTTGAGGCCGGCAGCCTCCACTTGAGCTGCCTTGCTTGGTAGTGCCTCCTTGTTTCTAGTTGCCTTGAGCACAACGGGCTGCAGCTCGTAGACGGGCAGAGGGCCGTTTAAGGCGTCATCTACATACCTTGCCTCCTTAACCATCATGCGCCCGCTTACAAATTTTCCGAGTATCTCCTCGGGTGTCATCTTTGTGTACCTAGGATTTTCACGGATAAGGTTCACAAGATGGGGGTCAATAACTGTAAAGGACCTGAGCATGAGTCGGACAACGTCGTGATCCGTCCATCTTGTGCTTCCATAGCTTCTAATCTTGTTGACCAGGGTCTTGAGCCTGTTGTAGGTTTGTGTTGGCTCTTCACCCCTGATCATGGCGAATCTCCCTAGCTCGCCTTCCACCAACTCCATTTTGGTGATCATGGTGGCGTCGTTTCCCCCATGAGATATCTTGAGGGTGTCCCAGATCTGCTTTGCATTGTCCAAGCCACTAACCTTGTTGTATTCATCCCTACACATAGATGCTAGCAAAACAGTAGTGGCTTGGGCATTTTTATGAATTTGCTCATTAATGAACATGGCATTGTCAGTACTATCAAAGTGCATTCCGTTTTCAACAATCTCCCAGATACTAGGATGGAGAGAAAATAAATGACTACGCATTTTATGACTCCAGAAAGAATAGTCTTCTCCATCAAAGTGGGGAGGTTTTCCAAGAGGAATTGATAGCAAATGAGCATTAGAATTGTATGGAATACGAGAATAATCAAATGAATAGTTTTGATCAACTGGTTTCTTCTTTGACGAGGAGTCATCGTCGTCGTCGTGTGGTGAAGAAGACGAGGCATCACTGTCGTAGTAGATGATCTTCTTGATGCGCCTCTTCTTCCCGTCTCTTTTCTTGTGACTCAAGCCTGAGTCGGTTGGCTTGTCGTCTCTAGGCTTGTTGAGGAAGGACTCCTTTTCCTTATCGTTGACCACCATCCCCTTTCCCTTAGGATCCATCTCTTCGGGCGGTTAGTCCTTTAGATGAAGAGTACGGCTCCGATACCAATTGAGAGCACCTAGAGGGGGGGGGGTGAATAGGTGATCCTATAAAATCAAACACTAATAGCCACAAAAACTCAATTTAAAGTGTTAGTACGACTAAGTGGTTGAGAGATGAGTTCTTATGGACAAGACAATCACAGAGAAAGCAATCACAAGAGACACGCAATTTTTATCCCGTGGTTCGGCCAAGTAACACTTGCCTACTTCCATGTTGTGGTGTCCTAATGGACGAGGGTTGCACTCAACCCCTTTCAAGTGATCCAATGATCAACTTGAATACCACGGCTTTCTTCCTTATAGTCTTTTTCCTGTTTGCGAGGAATCTCCACAAGTTGGAGCCTCTCTCCCTTACAATATTGATCACAAAGAACGCACAAGAGTAAGGTTGGGAAGAGCAACACACACAAGACTCAAATAAGCAGCACAACTACGCACACAAATCACGACTTGAGCTCGAAACACAACGCACGGAGTTCACAACTCAAATGGAGCTCAAATCACTATCACAAAGAATCGAATGCGTGAAGTTGGAGTCTTGGAGTCTTAGGATGCTTAGTGAATGCTTGGGTTACTCCTCCATGCGCCTAGGGGGTCCCTTTTATAGCTCGAAGGCAGCTAGGAGCCATTGAAGATCAACATGGAAGGCTATCCTTGCCTTCTGTCGAGTGGCGCACTGGACAGTCCGGTGCGCCACCGGACAGGTCTTGTAGACGGTCCAGTGCTTGATCTCCTTTCAAATTTGGCATATCCGACCGTTGCTCCTCTGGGCTGATTGGCGCACAGGACACTGTCCGGTGCACCAGCCGACCGTTGGAGCAGTCCACGTGTCGCGTAAAGATTGCACGGCCGACCGTTGGTGCAGGCGACCGTTGGCTCACCGGACAGTCCGGTGAATTATAGCCACGTCGCCCCTTTGCTTTTCCCGAGGGCGACGAGATCGCCGCAGATGACTCACCGGACAGTCTGGTGCACCGCCGGACCGTCCGGTGAATTATAGTCATACGCTGCCGTCGAATCCCGAGAGCGGCATTTTCACCGGAGACCAGCCTAGCGCACGGACACTGTCCGGTGTATCACCGGACAGTCCGGTGTGCCAGGCCGAGCTGGACTTCGGCTGCACACAACCAAGACTTTTGCAATTCATTTCTTTTCTTCTCTGCTCTGTTTCTAACACTTAGACAAATACATTAGTATACAAAAACCAATTACTAAGTCTAGAAACATACCTTGTTATATGATTTGCACTTTTTGCTTATTTGGCACATAGCAACTCACTTACTATGTGTTGGACACTTAATCACCAAAACATTATAGAAATGGCCCAAGGGCACATTTCCCTTTCACCAAGGCAGTGGAGTTCATACAAGACATAATATTCAGTTTTGGGATACCGAATAGCATCATAACTGACCTGCGAACAATGGAGTATCCAGATCAAGTATGCATCAGTAGCACACCCAAGAGCCAATAGTCAGGTGGAAAGGGCCAATGGAATGATACCGGAAGCACTTAGGAAGAAGGTGTTCGACAAAAAAGAAAAGTTTGCAGGAAAGTGGATCAGAGAATTACCCTATGTGGTTTGGAGCTTAAGAACTCAACCTAGTCGAGCCCTGCACGAAAATACCTCGTTCTTCATGGTCTATGGTTCGGAAGCAGTGCTACCCGCCGACCTCAAGTTCGGGGCGCCAAGGCTAGTCTTCGAAAGCATAGCTGAAGCAGAAGCTACCAGGCTAGAGGATATTGATGTACTAGAGGAAGAGCGATTGAACACAGTAATTCAGTCAGCCAGATACCAGTAGACCTTGAGGCGCTATCATGATAAAGCTATACGACATCGATCCTTTGTAGTGGGAGACTTGGTCCTTCGCCGAATTCTAACGGGGGAAGGACGGCACAAGTTGTCACCACTATGGGAAGGGCCATCCATTGTATCGGAGATCACTTGGCCAGGATCATATCGGCTTACTCAAATGGACGGTACAGAAGTGGGGAATTCATGGAACATAGAGCATCTTAGAAAGTTTTACCCTTAGCAAGACCTCGAAAGCTATCAGAGCAACATTGTACTCTATAATGGGAGAATACATCATCAATAAAGTTTTCATTTTCAAGGGCATTCAAACTGATAACTATCACTTGACTTCGATTCAATTGAACTTGGAATCAACACCCTTACTTGACTTAGGGTGACCACTATACCCTACTAATGGAGCAATCGGCTTAAGTCGATGACGACTTAAGACGGTGCAACATGCTCGCGCTTACTTGACTTAGGGTGACCACTATACCCTACTAATGGAGCAATCGGCTTAAGTCGGCGATGACTTAAGACAGTGCAACATGCTCGCGCTTACCTGACTTAGGGTGACCACTATACCATACTAACGGAGCAATCCGCTTAAGTCAGCTACGACTTAAGACGGTGCAACATGCTCGTGCTTACCTGACTTAGGGTGACCACTATACCCCACTAACAGAGCAATCGGCTTAAGTCAATGACGACTTAAGACGGTGCAACATGCTCGCGCTTACCTGACTTAGGGTGACCACTATACCCTACTAACGGAGCAATCGGCTTAAGTCGGCAATGGCTTAAGACGGTGCAACATGCTCGCGCTTACTCTACTTAGGGTGACCACTATGCCCTACTAACAGAGCAGTAACCTTAGGTCGGCAACAACCTAAGACGATGCTACAGGTCCACGCTAACTTGGCTTGGGGGAACCACTATACCCTACTAGCAGGGCAATCGACTCAAAAGTCAGCACGATACATCTACCTATCCTAAGGCGACCACTATGCCTAACCAGCCAAGCGATTGGCGTAAGCCAGGGAAAGCTCCAAAACCAGCACGCTACATTTACTTTCATGATTGTTCAGGATGACTGGTATACCTTGGCAACAAAAACAATCAGTACTTCAGGAGAACAGGATGTTATAATTGTCAGCACCAAGGACAAGTTCTAGTGCCCTATCCGCAAAATATTCAAATATCACAAACACATAGAATTCATAGTACATTCAGTATTTCACAGGATGTTACTGCATCGAAACATCTCGGTTGGCAATGTTTTCCATGGGAGCTAGTGAAGAAGAAGGTCGACTCGAAGCATCGGGGGCAGCCTTAACGTCGGCAACAATGTCATTAGGAACCACTACGCCGGGCCTCCTCATCAAGATCCGCCCTGTGCGAATGGCCTTGTCCATAGCCTTGTCGCGCTGAGCCTTCAGAATGGCGTAGTTATCCTCTGAAACTTTGGTAGCCAGTCGAGCTGCCTCTAGCTCCTGGGCGACTAACTTCTTGGAGGCGCGCAGATCTTTAATGATGGAATCCTTGCTTGACACCAACTGTCTAAGCCGCAGGACCTCATCTTGGGACGCTTGCAGCTCGCGACGATGATGATCCAGATCTAACATAGTGAAGCGATGGCTCCTCTCCAAGATGGTTAAGGAATTACTGGCATCACGATATAACATATCCAGATTATCACGAGAAGTTGCGAGTGCTCGTTTCTCCTCCTACGAACAAGAAGCAACTTTCAGCATCCAGTAAACAGTAAGCACGACAAAGCCAACTAAGGAAGCTTACCTCATGTGCTGCCCTTTTGGAGTTAAGCTGAGCATTGAGAGAAGAATTCAAAGAACGCGCATCGTCCAGAGAAGCAGAAACCCGAGCCAGGTCGGTTTGACCTTGAGAATATTTCTCCTCAAGATCAGAGTACCGTCAGGTTGAGTCAGCTTGACTTTGAAGATGTTTTTCCTCAAGCTCGGAGCACCGCCGAACTATATCTAACAAGGCATCCAAAGAAGGATACATGGTTGAAAACAGGTCGATCAATCGAAACAGCTAAGGAAGAAACGAAGTTACTAACCAGCGTTTGACGCCTTCAAGTCAGCAATCTGTTTCTGAAGCAGCAATGAGTTACACTGCATTAGAGACAGAGCTCCTTCCAGGACAGTGGCACCGTGTGACCTTAACTGAGCAGACATTCCATCAACCAAAGCATGTGATCGAAGACAAATGAGTATAGGAAATATAATTTACCAAGAGGAACGACAAAATGCAAGAGATGACTCACCTGAAGATTGGAGAGGAATAATGGTAACCCCAAGTCAGGGGAGCTACTTCATAGCTCGACAAAGGAAGATCAACCGGAACAATTTGAAGAACGTTGTCAGGGGCGAGCTCAGCCCCACCAGCGGATACCAGACTTCTCGCATCTGGCTCGCCGATCTCCAAGGCGACTTGTTCACTCGAAGCCGAAGAAGCATTCATCGCCATCGCCCCATCGGATCGTGGTGGAGACGACCCGACATGGACGTCCATGGAGGTGTGGGAAGGAGAGCTCACTTGAACACCCTTGGGGCTGCGTTGCAGCTCGCGCCACCCACAAGAGCCGGATCACTACTGGCAACACCCTCGGGGGCTAGGTTGTAGCTCGCGCTACCCACCAGAGCCGGATCACTATCGGTGACACCCTCGGGGGCTGGGTAGCTGCCAGCACCACCCTCGAGGGTTGGGTCTTCTACAACAGCCACCTCTAAGGCTGAACGATCCTTTGTCACCTCCATGTCAGTCGGGCAATCTGGACCAGCGCCTCGGCATTGAAGACTGCCTTCCAAAGTCGATGACGCACGAGACACTGCTCGGGAGACCTCCAATCCCGCAGTTGGAATTTTCGAACAAATAACCATCATGTCATCAGCAGTCGGCTCCGATAGCATATCCTTAGGGACGACCTCCTCAAGAGCCTTATCAAAATCCGATATTGACAGTTCTTGAAGGCTGACAAGAGCTGACAGAGCTGGAGAAGGAATGTCACTATCCCCCTTACTACCTCTGTAATACCGGCTGTTCTTGTGAATCAGCGGGACTTCTTCTTCATCATCATCTTCAACAAATATACGGACGACAGCCGGTGCACGGTCACACCCATTGGGATCAACTTCAGCAGGACGGTCACAACCATTGGGTTCAACTTCAGTAGGACGGTCACACCCATTGGGATCAACTTCAGCATGAACACACCCATTGGATTCAACTTCAGCATGTACACACCCATTGGGATCAACTTCAGCATGGGCGCAACCATTGGGATCGACCTCAGGAAGGACCTCCGCTGGCACTTCATCACAAACTGGCACCGAAGGACCCACGCCATGATCCAAGCTCGATAGTCGCCGAAGCTGCCTCTTCTTCCTTTTCTCTTCAACGGGTGCAGTAGACCGGCTCACTCGGTGTGGACGCTTTGGACGGACCTCTTCGGGTTTTCGGATCCTCTCCATTCCAACAAGTTCTTGCCCGTCCATGATAGCCATTGGCTCGGCATGTGTCGAGTCAGATGATTCCCTAGCCAACAAGTTGAGCACAACATCTATCTCCTCGTCGTCCGTGCTAGCTGACATCTCGAAATGAATCTGTCTCTCACGTTCTGAGAGAATCCGGAGTGGGGCAATTAAAGCTTCAATGTCTTCAGGGGAGGGTCGCACTCTAAGACCCAGACCACCATCACGGGCAGGAGGATTAGACACAAACTCGAAAAAGGACCTATGCGATGGCAGGTTCCAGGTAGAATAAGCAACAGGAGCACCAGCGTTCGAAACTCTGTTGTCACACCCGGATTTAAGGAACAACGCCGGATGCATCTCATATATGCGCCAGAGAAGACAACACATATAATAACAGAGTGCATAGAGATAAATGTCATAACTATCATAAATGTACTTATTACATAGTGGAAGTCTTACAAAAATAAATGATAGAATAAGCGAACTAAATATTATTCCTGGCACCACAAAGCTGACTGGGAGACGCCACCTAGATCAAGTCGAATGCCTTGGTGTTAGGTGGCTCCACTTCGACCACCTGTTCTTCTCCTGTGGGGGGTGTGAGACAGCAAGAGTGAGCTCACATACGTTCATAGCTCAACAAGTTATGGGGAATAATGTGCATGAACTCACCAAAGGTGGGAGTTCATGTGAAGTGTAAGGCTGATCAACAAAGTAAAGGCTGAAGCTGAGCATTGCTTTTATAAGTTGGTCAAAATTTTATTAGCAGTTACTAAGTGTAAGTAAATACCAAACCTTAGTAAATAAAAGTAATAATAAAATAATCCCAAATGCGATGCAAATGAAAAATTGAGTTTTAATTCCATAGATTAATCATGTGAGGGTCCGAACTGCTCATGACCGTGAGCACGACTAGTATACCAGTTTTACACTCTGCAGAGGTTGCGTATCTTTACCCACAAGTCATGTTACCCATCTGCCAAGAGACGGCCAATCCCATACACCTCTACCGAGGAGGCGAGGCAAGGTAACACTACGAGGCCTTTATAAAGTTCCACTAGCTTCAGAAATCTCGCTACAGTTTATAGGAAGCTGCAGTGTAGGAATCCCTCGCCTGACCGCCATCGCAGCAAAATCAACCCAAGGACCTCCCTACACTGACCACTCCCCTACTTCCCTTGCCCCTTTCGGGTAAGGAAGTCATCCACTAGCTTCCTAGTTAATCAGCCAAGGGCGTCCCATTAAACCCTTGTGGTAGCTCTGTTTTCCCGGGTGGTCGCTCCATGTTCCCATTAACATAATGATCTTAACATGAACAATAATAATAAAAGATAATTAAAGTGTAATCATGAATAGTGTATCTTCATACCCAAATCCACATAAAGCAATAGCAGGTACTACCCAAAAATATTTCAGTGGTAAACAAAGTATAAAGATAACCAAAACTGGGGTAACCTATTGGATCCCTTCAAAATTAACCTATGCAGATCATTATAATTAACAAGAACATGGCTGGGAAAAAGTAAGTGATCAAGGGCACAACTTGCCTTCAATGAGCTCCTGCTCAGCTACTTCTATCTGCTGCTCACCAGGATCCACAGTCACATGCTCTTCTACTCGCCACAATACAAACAAGCACATTATATAGAGAAAATTAACATCACACCAAACATGTAAACAAAATACATAGTAATAATCTACACATTAAAATAAAAACCTAGGAACAGGAATCATAATTTTTGGAGTTATAGATTTTAAGATATGAATTTCCAAAGGTTTTATGTGCTTAAAATAGGATTAAGTGAGGGATTAATTTTTTTTACTGTTTTAATGACAAAATAGAGACTCTAAGTGGTAGAGAATAAAATTACAAAATTTTAGAAAGTGGAATGGATTAATTTGGAGCTCATATGAATTTTCTATGAATTATTAAAGCTCTAGCACTTATTTTTGTATTAAAAAGCAATTTCTAATTAATTCTTCTCTGATTTTCAATGCTCTGGACTGGGCCTCGTTAACAGGGAAACCCAGGGGCACTGGCACAAAATTTGCTCAACTCATACTGCACCACGGTTGGACTACGGGTTGACTCTATAGAAATAGAGGGGCCTATGTGCAAATCTGCGCCCGCGAAGGGGTACGGTGCGCTCACAGCCTTCCGATCTCAAACTGAGCGCTAGGATTAGATCATCCAACATAAACGCCCCAATGCCATCACTGCCACCGACGGAAAAATCGACGGCCCTGATTCAATGAATCCGAGACTACTCACATCCCCTCCGATACAGATCCTACGGTCGCAATGGGTTTAACGAAGGGGTACTCTCATAGCCTAATCTGGACCACCCTCGACGCATCCAACGGTCCCGCGAGCGCCCACCCAACCAGAGCGACGCACGGCGGTGCCACACCCTAGTCACGGCGGCGAGTCACCGACGAAGGACCACAATGGCTGCCCCGTGCTTCCCCAAACCCAATAACCGGTGAAAAATGGAGTGCACGACAAAGCGAAGTTATCTAGGGGCTTACCGGAGGCAGGGGTGATGTTAGGGGAGCCGTCCACGGTCCGCAGCGGCCCGGCGCTGATCATCCCTGGCGGCGACAAATTCGTGGGCTCTCAGTTGCCAACTCCACCCGGCAAGCACGATGTTACCGATAGAGAGTGGATCCGAAGCGCCCCGAACCGAAAGGATGGCTCGACGGCGGCTATCGCGAGGTAATGCCGGGACGCAAGGTCGGCGGCAATGGTGGCTAAGCGCATGGCAAGAAACTCCCTGGCTTGCGCGAGGAAATGCAGCGGCGGTACTTATCTCTGGGTGCCATGACCCTACTGTTGCACGGCTGGCGCAACAACCCGCGCACCGAACGACGAGGTCAACCACGGCGCGCGATTCTCACGGGAAGGGAAACAGTGGCGAGTCCGCGCGAGTCTGTTGCGATGGAGAGGGGAGTCCTGACGAAATGGCCCCACGCGATAGCGAAGAGATGAGGGCGTGCGAGAGATAGACGTGCCGCGGGGAAAATAGCCAGCTGACAGAGCGGCCCCACTTGTCGGCGCAAGCGTGAGGTGGGAGAGTTGGGCTGCGCGGGTTTGAATTTCCTGGTGGGCCGAATTGGCGCAGGGAGCCCACCTACTCTTTTTCCTTTATTCTTTTTATTTTATGTTTCTCTTTTTCTCCTTTTCAAATTCAAACTCCTTTCAAATTTAAATTTCCATTCTTGTGGAAAATTTAT
This sequence comes from Zea luxurians, assembly GCA_029449295.1. Lineage (NCBI taxonomy): Eukaryota > Viridiplantae > Streptophyta > Magnoliopsida > Poales > Poaceae > Zea > Zea luxurians. Next base: position 2,923,205 of record JAOPSE010000129.1, on the reverse strand, counting down.
CCTCAATTTTATATTATGCCATGAACAGTATCAATTTGGAGATATATTCATATATACATTGTTTTTATCTTAAATCTTTAGACATCTTCTCTTTTTCTAACTTCTATAATTTCTTTTATATTCTAAATTTCCCCTTAGGAATTTAATATATTTCTTGTCACATTACTTTTATATTGCCACAACATGCACACAAAATAAAGAACCAACATGATGCACATTTTTGTGGTAAGTCTTTTATTAATTATTTATTTATTTTTGAATATGGTGTTCACATGTGATGATAAGTAGGTTCAACACACACATAAAATATAGGAAAATAACTTTTCTCTCTTCTTTTTTTATCTATTACAAATTGGGTCTTACAAATCCTACCCCCATTAAAAGAATCTCGTCCTCAAGATTTAGGAAGAACTAGAGAAAAGATGGGGAAAATCTATGCGAAGCTCTTCTTCTCTTTCCCATGTTGCTTCATCTTCTACATGGTGACTCCATTGCACTTTGCACATCTTTATCACCTTATTCCTTGTAACTCTAGTCAAAGTGTCAAGAATCTTGATCGGATACTCCGTGTAAGTCAAATCACCCCGAACACTGAGCTCTTCCATTGGTAACTGTTCCTCAGGGACACGGAGACACTTCTTCAGTTGAGATACGTGGAACACATTATGCACATCAAATAGATTATCAGGTAGCTCGAGTTGATAGGCCATCTCTCCAGCTTGCCTAAAAACTCAGAATGGTCCAATATAGCGAGGGGACAATTTGCCCTTGACTTTAAATCTCCTCATTCCACGAAGTGGTGACACCTTGAGATACACATAATCTCCTTCTTCAAATTCCAGTGGTCTCCTTCTATTATCCTCATAGCTCTTTTGCCTGGTTTGAGCTACCCTCAAATTCTCTCGAATGATATGGACTTGTTCTTCTGCCTCTTGAATCAGTTCAGGACCAAAGAACTGTCTTTCTCTAGTCTGATCCCAGTATAGAGGAGTCCTGCATTTCCTGCCATACAAAGCCTCAAACGGTGACATCTTCAAACTGGCCTGGTAGCTATTTTTATATGAGAACTCAACATAAGGTAGACTCTTGTCCCAACTACTACCATGCTGAAGTGCACAAGCTCTCAACATATCCTCCAACACTTGATTAGTCCTTTCAGTCTGTCCATCAGTCTGAGGGTGGTAAGCCATACTAAAATTCAACTTTGTACTCATATTCTCATGAAAGCTTCTCCAAAATCTTAAGGTAAAATGTGAACCTCGATCAGACATGATCTTATTTGGTACTCCATATAAACACACAATCCGAGCCATATATAACTCTGCCAGTTGAGAACCTTTATAAGTAGTCTTAACAGGAATGAAGTGAGCTACTTTAGTCAATCTATCCACAATCACCCATATAGCATCATATCCTTTCTGGGTGCGAGGCAATCCAGTAATAAAATCCATACCAATCTCTTCCACTTCCACTCGGGTATCTTTAATGGGTATAATAGTCCAGCTTGTCCTTGGTGTTCGGCCTTAACTCTTTGACACACCTCGCACATAGCCACATGTGTAGCCACATCTCTCTTCAATCCATACCACCAGTACTTCTGCTTCAAATCCTGATACATCTTAGTGCTACCAGGATGAATAGAATAATCTAAGTCATGGGCTTCCTTCAGTATAGTCTCACGAAGGCTATCAATCTCAGGAACACATATCTGATCCTTGAACCATACGGTGCTTTGCTCATCCTCCGTGATTTCTGGACCTCTACCTTTAGTAATAAGATCCTTGATCTCTTGTATCCTAACATCGCCAATCTATCCTTTGCGGATTCCTGGCTCCAAGGTAGGTTCCACTTCAATAGTAACTCCTTCAATGTGAGCAACTATCCCCAGGTTAAGTCTCCTGAAATCCTCAACAATCTCATCGGGTAGCTGGGCAACAACAGCTGAATGAACATGTTCCTTTCGACTCAAGGCATCTGCAACCAAATTTGTCTTGCCCGGGTGATAGTGAATCTCCAAATCATAATCCTTAATAAGCTCTGACCAACGGCGTTGCCTAAGGTTGAGATCCTTCTGAATGAATATATACTTCAAACTCTTATGATCCGCGTATACTTGACACTTGGTTCCCATAATATAATGTCTCCAAATCTTAAGCGCATGCACAACGACTGCCAGTTATAAGTCTTGAGTGGGGTAGTTCAACTCATGTTTCCGCAACTGACGATACGCATAGGCAATCAGTGTCCTTCTCGCATAAGTACGTATCCCATGCCTTGGTCGCATGCATCACAATATATGTCAAATCCCTTCTGTAGATCTGGCATAACCAATACTGGGGGTGACATCAATCTCAACTTCTGTTGGTTAAAACTATCTTGGCACTTCTCGTCACACTTAAACTCTCTTCCCTTCTCCAGAAGCGAGGTCATAGGCTTAGCAATCTTAGAAAATCCTTCAATAAATCTCTGATAATATCCTGCAAGTCCCAAGAAAACTCTAGATCTCCGTAACTGTAGTGGGTATGCTCCATGCCATTATCTCCTTGACTTTAGCAGGATCCACTGCTATTCCTCCATTAGAAATAATATGTCCAAGGAATGGCACCCTGTCAATCCAAAACTCGCACTCGCTAAACTTGGCGTAGAGTTGATTATCTCGTAGCTTCTGTAGCACCAACCTTAGATGTTCTTCATGATCGCTTTCACTCTTAGAATAGATAAGAATATCGTCGTTGAACACCACGACAAATCTGTCCAAATACTAAATAAACGCCTTATTCATCAAATTCATAAAATAAGCTGGTGCATTGTGAAAGGGAATTAGGCTTGCACCTATTTCCCAATTGATTTTGGTGGTTGAATTGCCCAACACAAATAATTGGACTAAACAGTTTGCTCTAGTCTATAAGTTCTACAGGTGCCAAAGGTTCACAATAAGCCAATAAAAAGACCAAGAATGGGTTCAATAAAAGAGAGCAAGGGATAACCGAAGGCACCCTGGTCGGGCGCACCGGATAGTGTCCGGTGCACCACCGGACAGTGTCCGGTGCACCAGGGAACTCTACATCCAACCCTTCACCTTCGGGAATTTTCAGAGGAGCTTCGCTATAATTCATCGGACTGTCCAGTGTATCACCGGACAGTGTCCGGTGCTCTAGAGGAGAGCGACTCTGAACTCGCCAGCTTCGGGAATCCGCTCCGCTATAATTCACCGGACATGTCCGGTGCACACCGGACTGTCCGGTGAGCCAGCGGAGCAACGGCTACATCAGCACCAACGGTCACCTGCAGACGCATTTAATGCGCGCCAGAGCGCGCAGAAGTCAGGCACGCGCGAGACGGCGCACCGGACAGTCTACAGTACATGTCTGGTGCACCACCGGACAGACAGGCGACCCCACCAGTCAGAGCTCCAACGGTCGAACCCTAACGGCCGGGTGACGTGGCTGGCGCACCGGACACTGTCCGGTGGCACACCGGACTGTCTGGTGCGCCATGCGACAGCAGCCTTCACCAAACGGCTAGTTTGGTGGTTAGGGCTATAAATACCCCCAACCACCCCACATTCAAGTCATCCAAGTTTCTACACTTCTACACCTTACAAGAGCTATAGCATTCATTACAAGACACACCAAAGAGATCAAATCCTCTCCCAACTCCACACAAAGCTTTAGTGATTAGTGAGAGAGATTTGTTGTGTTCATTTGAGCTCTTGCGCTTGGATTGCTTCTTTTCTTTCTCATTTGTTCTTGTGATCAAAACTCAATTGTAACCGAGGCAAGAGACACCAATTGTGTGGTGGTCCTTGTGGGGAAGTTTTGTTCCCAGTTGATTTGAGAAGAGAAGCTCACTCGGTCCGAGGGACCGTTTGAGAGAGGGAAAGGGTTGAAATAGACCTGGCCTTTGTGGCCTCCTCAACGGGGAGTAGGTTTGCGAGAACCGAACCTCGGTAAAACAAATCCTTGCATCTCACTTCTTCACTCACTCACGATTTGTTTTTACACCCTTTCTCGGACTCGTTTATATTTCTAACGCTAACCCGACTTGCAGTTGTGATTAATTTTGTAAATTTCAGTTTTGCCCTATTCACCCCCCTCTAGGCGACTTTCACATTGGTTAATCCAAACGGCATAACAGTGAACTCATATAATCCATATCGGGTTGAGAAAGCCGTCTTAGGAATATCCGATGGTCTAATCTTCATTTGATGGTATCCCGATCGGAGGTCAATATTCGAGAATACCCTAGCACCTCTCATCTGATCAAATAAATCCTCAATACGGGGTAATGGATACTTGTTCTTCATAGTGACACCATTAAGGGACCTTTAATCCACGCACATCCCTTGCAATCCATCTTTCTTCTGTACAAACAAAACCGGTGCTCTCCAAGGTGAAGACTCGGACGAATGTACCCAGCCTCTTGCGACTCCGTTAAGTGCTTCTTGAGTTCTTTTAACTCTTCTACAGACATCCTATATGTCCATTTAGAAATAGGAGCAGTTCCAGGTAAGAGATCTATGACAAACTCAACTTCCGTATCTGGTGGCATCCCTGGTAACTCCTCTGGAAAGACATCCGGAAAATCCTTAACCACACGGATGTTGTCACCAACAAACTTCCCATCGACTAAGAATGTCGCTAGTTTGGTGGCGATAGTTACTGCAATTCCAACTTCAAATCTTTCTCCTTTGGAACTGGTGAGTTCTATGGTTCATTTAGCACCAGTGTATAAACTGCCTTTACCTTTCTTAACCACGACATACTAAGGATCACGTCTATAGTGCTCTCTTCTAACACTATAGGGGTAGCCCATTTGGGTTAGAAACACAGGGGACGAAAGAAAGGATTGTAGACAAGGCAGTGATTATGAAGCATGTTACTTTGGGGGATTTATTAGCTAAGTGTATCACCAACTAAAGCTAATTCATTACCTTACAATCAACCAACATTTTTAATAGATAAAATAATTTTAATTTTTGTCTTAGGTCTCCTATCTCTTAAAAAGGTCATAAATGTAGGATTCCAAGGTGTGAAATCCATCTTGTCTCAGAGTAGAAAAGGTAAGAATCATCAGAGTAGAATAGTAGAAGGTGAGATAGGATCAAGATAAGTATAGAGAGAATCAGAGTAAGGTAAGTATAGAATGAATCAGAAGAGGGTAAGTAGGGAAGGGTTTTGTCCATTTCTATCTAGGTTTCGTCCTACAGTCAACATTTGCTCTGATACCACTTTTGTCACACCCGGATTTAAGGAACAAAGCCTGGTGCATCTCATATATGCGCCAGAGAAGGCAACACATATAATAACAGAGTGCATAGATATAAATGTCATAACTATCATAAATGTACTTATTACATAGCGAAAGTCTTACAAAAATAAATGATAAAATAAGCGAACTAAATATTATTCTCTGGCGCCACAAAGCTGACTGGGAGACGCCACCTAGATCAAGTTGAATGCCTCAGTGTTAGGCGACTCTTCTTCGACCACCTATTCTTCTCCTGTGGGGGGTGTGAGACAGCAAGAGTAAGCTCACATACGTTCATAGCTCAACAAGTTGTGGGGAATAATGTGCATGAACTCGCCAAAGGTGGGAGTTCATGTGAAGTGTAAGGCTGATCAACAAAATAAAGGCTGAAGCTGAGCATTGCTTTTATAAGTTGGTCAAAATTTTATTAGCAGTTAAGTGTAAGTAAATACCAAACCTTAGTAAATAAAAGTAATAATAAAATAATCCCAAATGCGATGCAAATGACAAATTGAGTTTTAATTCCATAGATTAATCATGTGAGGGTCCGAGCTGTTCATGACCGTGAGCACGGCTAGTATACCAGTTTTACACTCTGCAGAGGTTGCGTATCTTTACCCACAAGTCATGTTACCCATCTGCCAAGAGACGGCCAATCCAATACACCTCTATCGAGGAGGTGAGGCAGGGTAACACTACGAGGCCTTTACAAAGTTCCACTATAGCTTCAGAAATCCCGCTACAATTTATAGGAAGCTCCAGTGCAGGAATCCCTCGCCTGACCGCCATCGCAGCAAAATCAACCCAAGGACCTCCCTACACTGACCACTCCCCTACTGCCCTTGCCCCTTTCGGGTAAGGAAGTCATCCACTAGCTTTCCTAGTTAATCAGCCAAGGGCGTCCCATTAAACCCTTGTGGTAGCATTATTTTTCCGGGTGGTCGCTCCATGTTCCTATTAACATAATGATCTTAACATGAATAGTAATAATAAAAGATAATAAAAGTGTAACCATGAATAGTGTATCTCCATACCCAAATCCACATAAAGCAATAGCAGGTACTACCCAACAATATTTCAGTGGTAAACAAGGTATAAAGATAACCAAAACTGGGGTAACCTATTGAATCCCTTCAAAATTAACCTATGCAGATCATTATAATTAATAAGAACATGACTGGGAAAAAGTAAGTGATCAAGGGCACAACTTGCCTTCAATGAGCTCCTGCTCAGCTACTTCTATCTGCTGCTCACCAGGATCCACAATCATAGGCTCTTCTACTCGCCATAATACAAACAAGCACAGTATATAGAGAAAATTAACATCACACCAAACATGTAAACAAAATACACAGTAATAATCTACACATTAAAATAAAAACCTAGGAACAGAAATCATAATTTTTGGAGTTATAGATTTTAAGATATGAATTTTCAAAGGTTTTATGTGCTTAAATTAGGATTAAGTGAGGGATTAATTTTCTTACTATATTAATGACAAAACAGAGACTCTAAGTGGTAGAGAATAAAATTACAAAATTTTAGAAAGTGGAATGGATTAATTTGGAGCTCATATGAATTTTCTATGAATTATTAAAGTTCTAACACTTATTTTTGTATTAAAAAGCAATTTCTAATTAATTATTCTATGGTTTTCAACACTCTGGACTGGGCCTCGTTAACAGAGAAACCTAGGGACACTGGCGCAAAATATCCTCGACTCATACTGCACCGCGGTTGGACTACGGGTTGACTCTATAGAAATAGAGGGGTTTATGTGCAAATCTGCGCCGGCGAAGGGGTACGGTGCGCTCACAGCCGTCCGATCTCAAACTGAGCGCTAGGATTAGATCATCCAACAGAAATGCCCCAACGCCATCACTGCCACCGACGGAAAAATCGACGGCCCTGATTCAATGAATCCGAGACTACTCACATCCCCTCCGATACAGATCCTACGGTCGCAATGGGTTTAACGAAGGGGTACTCTCATAGCCTAATCTGGACCACCCTCGACGCATCCAACGGTCCCGCGAGCGCCCACCCAACCAGAGCGACGCACGGCGGCGCCACACCCTGGTCACGGCGGCGAGTCACCGACGATGGACCACGATGGCTGCCTCGTGCTTCCCCAAACCCAATAACCGGTGAAAAATTGAGTGCACGGCAAAGCGAAGTTATCTAGGGGCTTACCGGAGGCAGGGCTGATGTTAGGGGAGCCGTCCACGGTCCGCAGCGGCCCGGCGCTGATCATCCCTGGCGACGACAAATTCGTGGGCTCTCAGTTGCCAACTCCGCCCGGCAAGCACGGGGTTACCGACAGAGAGTGGATCCGAAGCGCCCCGAACCGAAAGGATGGCTCGACGGCGGCTATCGCGAGGTAATGCCGAGACGCAGGGTCGGCAGTAATGGTGGCTAAGCGCACGGCAAGAAACTCCCTGCGCTTGCGCGAGGAAACGCAACGGTGGTACTTATCTCTGGGTGCCACGACCCTACTCTTGCACGGCTGGCGCAACAACCCGCGCACCGAACGGCGAGGTCAACCATGGCGCGCGATTCTCATGGGAAGAGAAATAGTGGCGAGTCCGCGCGAGTCTGTTGCGACAGAGAGGGGAGCCCTGACGAAATGGCCCCACGCGGCAGCGAAGAGATGAGGGCGTGCGAGAGATAGACGCGCCGCGGGGAAAACAGCCAGCTGATAGAGCGACCCCACTTGTCGGCGCAAGCGTGAGGTGGGAGAGTTGGGCTGCGCGGGTTTGAATTTCCTGGTGGGCCGAATTGGCGCAGGGAGCCCACCTACTCTTTTTTCCTTTATTCTTTTTATTTTATGTTTCTCTTTTTCTCCTTTTCAAATTCAAACTCCTTTCAAATTTAAATTTCCATTCTTGTGGAAAATTTATCCTCAATTTTATATTATGCCATGAACAGTATCAATTTGGAGATATATTCATATATACATTGTTTTTATCTTAAATCTTTATATATCTTCTCTTTTTCTAACTTCTATAATTTCTTTTATATTCTAAATTTCCGCTTGGGAATTTAATATATTTCTTATCACATTACTTTTATATTGCCACAACATGCACACAAAGTAAAGAACCAACATGATGCACATTTTTATGGTAAGTCTTTTATTATTTATTTATTTATTTATTTATTTTTGAATATGGTGTTCACATGTGATGATAAGTAGGTTCAACACACACATAAAATATAGAAAAATAACTTTTCTCTCTTCATTTTTTATCTATTACAAATTGGGTCTTACATCTGCCCCTCAGGATCATATCCAGTCGGCTCAGCAGATCGGCAGTGGGAATTCTCTTGTTTGTCACCCGGGTACCATCATTGATGTCGCTGTACAGATATGCAGGGTATGTCGTGTCCTTCAAAGGCTGGATATTCTTGAATACGAAATCGGCAACCACAGTTTCGGCAGTCAGACCTTTCTCCTTCAGCAAACAGATCTTAGCAAGTAGAACTCTGGCCTCCGCTACCTCCAAGGGAGTTGGAGACTCAACCCAGCTCGGAGTATGTACATCTGGTTGCCTCCTCGACCGAGGGGGGAGGGACTCGCAATGATTTTCCACAATAAACCACTCAAGGCGCCACCCTTTAATGCTATCCTTAAGAGGAATATCAAGGTATTCTATCTTCCTCCCGCGACGCATCTCCAAACTTGCACCACCAACGAGCCGATGGTGCCCCCAACCATCCTAGGCCGACAATGATACAAATACTTCCAGAGACCAAAATAGGGAAGAATCCCGAGGTAGGCCTCACACAGATGCACGAAGATAGAAATTTGCAGGATAGAATTAGGGTTCAGATGGGTCAAGTTCAGATCATAGAAATCAAGGAGGCCGCGGAAGAAGGGAGAAATAGGAAGAGCAAGGCCACGGATAAGAAAAGGAACATAGATGACAGACTCATGGGTACGTGTCTTCTATCGGAACAGTGACCCCACGGCAAATCCCCCAAGAGCAGAGCTGTTTTGGAAGAAGAACCCCAACATCAACAAGATGAAGAAGATCTGACTTCGAAACAACAGACATGTGGTTACCTGCGAACGACAACTGACTGTTGGGGTCGATGGAAGGAATGATTGCCGCAACAGAGCTCTGGTTCTTCCGCTTCGGCGCCATTGCAATCTCGCCGCCGGGACAAAGGGGAGCGGAATTTCAGAGAAGCAAAAAAGTGGTTCGAGGCGGAAATGCGAAGTTAGGGCTCAGAAATCAAAAGCGCATGTCGACATGAGTATAAATGGGGTTTTCCCGGGTTGAGCGCCATTTCTGAAAAGGGCCAAGTCATCACTCGGGAAAACGAGACTTCCAACATAACTCGGTCGTTATCTCTAAAACGCCGATAGCGTCAAACATAACTCGGTTGTTATCTCTAAAACGCCGACAGCGTCAAACATAACTCAGCCGTTACTTCTAAAACGCCGACAGTACCAAGTATCACTTAACTATTATTTCTAAAAACGCTAATGTCATCGGTTATCGCTCGGTGATTATTTCCAACAACGCCGGCAACGTTAGATACATAAGCGAACTATCAAACACTTATAAAAAAGAGGCAATATTCATTCAGACCGACCAAGGTTCTTCATTACATAGAGGAGGGAAGTTTTCACAAACTTAAAGACTAACTCATTATGAGTCGGCCTTTTCTTCCCTTTTTACTACATTACATTACTACATTACTTACATTACACTATACTACTAACTACTACTACATTATTTCACTACTACTACTACTAATTATCTATACTAATATTTAAGCCAGTGGTACTTTGCCACTGGCCCTGCTGCTGCTGCCACCCTTGCCGTTGCCATCGTCGCCGCCCTTGTCGCTGCTGTTGCTTCCGCCACCGTTGCCGTTGTTGTCGTCGCCGCCGCTCCCTTCCTCGGATGAGTCGGAAGAGTTCTCCTCGTCCGAGGAGACCTCCGACTCATCCGAATCCTCAAGCCCGGCGCGCTCGACGGACAGGATGTACGTCCACACCTTGGCGGCTATCCCCTGGGAGTCGTCCGAGTCATCGGACGATGCCGGGGGAAGCGTAGACCGGGGAACCCTCGGACTCTGAGGAGAACTCCTCCTCCGAGTACTCGAAGTCACCAAAGTCATCCGATGAAGGACTCAGTTCGCGCTTCTGTTTGCTGCCGGAGCAACGCGGCGAGTGTAACACCCGGTTTTAAAGGACAAAGCCGGGTGCATCTCATACATGCGCCAAGAAGACAACATATATAATAACAGAGTGTATAGAGATAAATGTCATAAAACATCAGAGTATTTATTACATAGCGGAAGACTTATTACAAAGTAAAAGGATAAATGTAAAACAAACTAAGGATCGATGGCGCCAATGTCGACTGAGAAACGCCACCTAGATCAGATCGAACTCCTCAGTGTTAGGTGGCTCCTCCTGAAACACCTGCTCTTCTCCTGTGGGGGGGGGGGTGTGAGACAGCAAGAGTGAGCTCACATACGATCATAGCTCAACAAGTCGTGGGGAATAATGTGGCATGAACTCACCAAAGGTGGGAGTTCATGAAGTGTAAGGCTGATCAATGAAATAAAGGCTGAAGCTGAGCATTGCTTTTATAAGTTGGTCAAAATTTTATTAGCAGTTACTAAGTGTAAGTGAATACCAAACCATAGTAATAATAAATAAAAGTAATAATAAAATAATCCCAAATGCAATGAAATGACAGGTTAAGTTTAAGTTCCATAATTTAATCATGTGAGTGTCCGAGCCGCTCATGACCGTGAGCACGGCTAGTATACCAGTTTTACACTCTGCAGAGGTTGCGCATCTTTACCCACAAGTCGTGTTACCCATTTGCCACGGAGTTGATTAGACTCCATACACCTCTACCTAGGAAGCGAGGCAGGGTACCACTACGAGGCCTTTACAAAGTTCCACTAGCTTCAGACTACCCGCTACAGTTTATAGGAAGCTCCAGTGCAGGGTTCCTGGCTGACCGCCATCGCAGCAAAATCAACCAGGGACCTCCCTACACTGACCACTCCCCTACTGCCCTTGCCCCTTTCGGGTAAGGTAGCCCTCCCCTAGCTTTCCTAGTTAATCAGCCAAGGGCGTCCCATTAAACCCTTGTGGTAGCACTGTTTTCCCGGGTGGTTCTCCATGTTCCCATTAACATAATGATCTTAACATGAACAAGGAAGAATAAAACAGATAACAATAAATAGTATAACAATGAGTGATGAATATCTCTATACCCAAATCCACATAAAGCAATAGCATGTACTACCCAAAACTTTAGTAGTAAAACCAGTGGTAAAACAAGGTATAAAGATAGTCAAAATCTAGGGCATCCTATTGGGTCCCAGCAAAATTATCCTATGCAGATCATTATGAATAATAAGAACATGAAGGGGTAAAAGAAGTGATCAAGGGCACAACTTGCCTTCAACGACCTCCTGCTCAGCTATCTCAACTTGTTGAACCTCAGTTTCCACAGTGGCTTGCTTGTCTATTCGCATCAACCCAATACATACATAGTATAGCCAAAATCAACATCACACCAAACAGATTAATGAAATATACAGTAAAAATCTACACATTAAAATGAAACCATAGGAACTGGAATCACTAAATTTGGAGTTATATATTTCAAGTTATGAATTTCTGTAGCTTTTATGTATTTAATACAAGATTAAGTATTAGATGAATTTAAATGAGCCTTTCATGCCAAAACAGAGGCACTAATGGGTAGACAATATTATTACAAAAATTTAGGAACTGGAATGGAGTGATTTGGAGTTAGTATGAATTTTCTATGAATTTATTAAATTCCAGTAATTATTTTCATATTAAAAACCCATTTTCTATTTCATTTATTCAAATTAAATGATCTCAGGACCGGGCCTCAATATCTATGAAGCACAGGGGCTAGTGCGTAAGAAATCCTAAGACACAGGAAACCCCCAGGTGGACCGCGGGTTCATAACACAAAACCCCAGGGACTCATTAGCAATTACGACACGACGAAGGGGTACGGGGTTTGAATCGGCCGTTGGATCCAGAACTCATGGCCAAGATTAGATTCTGCCGTGGCTAACCCGGGGTGCAACCAGAACCGATAGATCAAGAATCAACGACGAGGATCCTAGATCTAATTCCATTCGTCCGATTGGCGATCAACGACCCTGATTTAATGTTGCGAAGAGGTATCCTCTGTCTCTAATCAGAGCCATCAACCCTAGGATCAACGGCACACGCCACCCCATTGGTACCCCGTGCCAACAGTCGCCGTACTTGGGTGGCGGATCCCCTCCAACGGCGGCGAGTCCACCGGAGTTCTGCCATTTGGCGCTATGGGGGCCTATTCTCTATCCCGAATCGTGCTTCGCGAAGGAAATAATAGGGCGAACTACATGAGAAGCAACTCACCAGAGTTAGGCGCTGCGAGCACCAATTTTCCAGCAAGGGTAGAGAGCAGGCGGTCTTCCGCCCCCGGCGAGAGATTCAGCGACCACCGCCGGTGCTCCAGGCGCGGAATCACCCTGCTCGACTCCGACGTACCGAGACGAACAATCCGGTGTCTTCCACAAGTCGAGCGCGAGAACGGTGGGTCGTGGCGTGGTGCAGCAATGGCCAAACTGCGACGGTGAGAGGAAGATACTCACAGCGGCAGGAAGTGGGGTGCAAAGGTTTTGAGGTACACGCTTTATGCTTACTAGGGAGGTTGGCGGGGCGGCTGCGAGGCCACGGGTGGCGAAAAGCCCGCGGAGCTGTTACAGGGGGCGTCGCAACGGAGTCCGCGCTTGCGGCGGAAGATCTACTGTGCAACACCGGGTCAAAGACTGGCTAGTGGGGCCCTCGACGCTAGATGCGGAGGTCCGGTAGCGGCTACGTGGAGAGCGTTAGAGCGTGGCCCCGCCCGTCGGAGTGAAACCGCGCGCGGTGAAGAATCCTAGGCCGCGCGGGTGAGAGGGGAGGAAGACGACCGTGTCGTGCGGGTAGAAGAAGCACTGTACAGGTGGGCCCGCGGAAGCAGCGAAATGATTCTTCACGTGGTAATGGACGACTGACTGGCATGGCCCACACATCGGCGACAACTGCACCACCCACGCGACTGGCAAACAGACCCGAGGTGTCAGCGCTTGAAGTCCTGCCTACGCGCCCAGGGTCACTTGGCCAGGGGCCCACACGTCAGCTTGGCGGGTGGAAAAAGAAAAAGGGGAAACAGAGTGGGCCGCGCGAGGGAGTTTCCTGAGTGGGCCGAATAGAGTGAAGTTGGCCCATGAATCCTTTTTATTCTTTTCTTTTTTTATATTTTCTGTTTTCTTTTCCTTTTCTCCATTTTCTAATCCAATTTGGATTCATGTTTTAAATTCAAACTTTGTGGCCACATTTACACTATGTTTGTTCAGTTAAAAGTAGTAAGCCTAAGGATATTTATATTTTTATATTTCTATGTCATTCCTATTCTTCTTATTTTCAAACCCCTAAATTTTAATTTAGGGATCAATTCGACCTTTAGAATCATTGTTTTATTATTATTATTAACATTATTATTTTATTTAATGCACAAACAATAAAACTCCAACATGATGCAATTTTTTATCATTTGTTGGAATTAACCTCTAAATTTTGTGTATGCTCTTTCTATGATGCAAATGAGACATACAAAATTGAGAATAACTCTCTATTATTCTTGGTATACAACTTGGAGTATTACAAATCCTACCCCCCTTAAAAATAATCTCGTCCTCGAGATTTAAGAAGATCTAGGGAAAAGGTGGGGAAAATCTATGCAAAGCTCTTCTTCTCTTTCCCAAGTTGCTTCATCTTCACCATGGTGACTCCATTGTACTTTGCACATCTTTATCACCTTGTTTCTTGTAACTCGAGTCAAAGTGTCCAGAATCTTGATAGGGCACTCAGCATAAGTCAAATCCTCTTGAACACTAAGGTCTTCCAGTGGTAGCTGTTCCTCAGGTACCCTGAGGCACTTCTTTAGCTGGGACACATGGAACACATCATGTACATCTGACAGATGATCGGGTAACTCCAGTTGATATGCAACTTCACCCACTCGCTTTAAGATCGAGAAGGGTCCAATAAAGCGAGGGGACAACTTTCCTTTAACTTTAAATCTCCTCATACCACGAAGTGGTGACACCTTCAAATAGACATGATCACCCTCCTTAAACTCCAGTAATCTTCTCCTATTATCAGCATAGCTCTTTTGCCTGGATTGTGCAATTCTCAAATTTTCTCTTATCATTCGAACTTGCTCTTCTGCCTCTTGAATCAATTCAGGCCCAAAGAACTGTCTTTCTCCAGTCTGATCCCAATATAGGGGAGTCCTGCATTTCCTGCCATACAAAGCCTCAAATGGTGACATCTTCAAACTGGCCTGATAGCTATTATTATAAGAAAACTCAGCATATGGTAAACTCTTCTCCCAACTGCCACCATGCTTAAGAGCACAAGCTCTTAACATATCTTCTAGCACTTGATTAGTCCTCTCCGTCTGTCCATCAGTCTGGGGATGGTAAGCGGAACTAAAATTCAACTTTGTATCCAAACTCTCATGCAACTTCTTCCAAAACCGAGAAGTAAACTGTGATCCTCGATCAGACATGATCTTCTTAGGCACTCCATGTAAACAAACTATCCGAGTCATATACAATTCTGCTAGCTTGGCTCCCGTATAATTAGTCCTCACAGGTATAAAATGAGCCACCTTTGTCAATCTGTCCACAATTACCCAAATAGAGTCATATCCTGCTGGAGTGCGGGGTAGTCCAACAATAAAATTCATACCAATTTCTTCCCATTTCCACTCAGGTATCTTCAATGGGTGCAATAATCCAGCGAGTCTTTGATGTTCAGCCTTAACTCTTTGACATACATCACACTTAGCCACATGAGCAGCCACATCTCTTTTCAGACCATACCACCAATACTTTCGCTTCAAATCTTGATACATCTTAGTGCTTCCAGGGTGGATGGAGTAATCAGAATCATGAGCTTCTTTCAATATAGCCTCACGGAGGCTATCGATCTCTGGGACACATATCCGATCTTTGAACCATATAGTACCTTGCTCATCCTCCGTGAATTCCGGAACTCGACCTTCCGTAATCAGATCTTTAATCTCTTGAATCTTAGCATCACCAACCTGACCTTTACAAATCTCTTGCTCCAAGGTAGGTTCCAACTCAATGGTAACTCCTTCAGTATGAGTAACAATCCCCAAATTGAGTCTCTCAAATTCTTTTGCTAATTCGTCGGGTAGTTGGACAACGAAAGCGGAGTGAACATGCTCCTTCCGACTCAAGGCATCTGCAACCAAATTCGCCTTGCCTGGGTGATAGTGAATCTCCAAGTCATAATCCTTAATGAGCTCCAACCAACGGCGTTGCCTAAGGTTGAGATCCTTCTGAGTGAATATATACTTCAAACTCTTATGATCCGTGTATACTTGGCACTTAGTTCCCATAATGTAGTGTCTCCAAATCTTAAGTGCATGCACAACTGCAGCTAGTTCCAAGTCATGAGTGGGGTAGTTCAATTCATGCTTTCGCAACTGACGAGATGCATAGGCAATCACATGACCATCTTGCATAAGCACACATCCAAGTCCTTGGCCACATGCATCACAATAAATGTCAAATCCCTTCTGCAGATCTGGCATAATCAATACTGGAGGTGACATCAATCTCTCCTTCAATTGATCAAAGCTTTCTTGGCACTTCTCATCCCACTTGAATTCTCTTCCTTTCTCCAAAAGCGATGTCATAGGCTTGGCAATTTTAGAGAATCCTTCAATAAATCTCCGATAATATCCTGCGAGTCCCAAGAAACTCCGAATCTCCGTAACTGTAGTGGGCACTCTCCACTCCATAATCTCCTTCACTTTAGCAGGATCCACGGCTATTCCTCCATTAGAAATAATATGACCAAGGAATGGCACCTTGTCAATCCAAAACTCGCACTTGCTGAACTTAGCGTAGAGTTGATTATCTCGTAACTTCTGTAGCACCAACCTTAGATGTAGTTCATGATCACTTTCATTCTTTGAATAGATAAGAATATCGTCGATAAACACCACGACGAATCTGTCCAAATAATCCATAAACACTTTGTTCATCAAATTCATGAAATAAGCCGGTGCATTGGTTAATCCAAATGACATAACAGTAAACTCATATAATCCATATCGAGTCGAGAATGCTGTCTTGGGAATATCCGAGGGTCTAATCCTCATCTGATGGTAACCGGATCGGAGATCAATCTTCGAGAATACTCTAGCACCTCGCATCTGATCAAATAAATCCTCAATACGGGGCAACGGGTACTTGTTCTTCACCGTAACATCATTAAGAGATCTATAATCCACACACATCCGTTGCGATCCATCCTTCTTCTGCACAAATAACACCGGTGCTCCCCAAGGTGAGGAACTTGGACGAATGTAACCAGCCTCTTGTAACTCCGTCAACTGCTTCTTTAGTTCCTTCAACTCTTCTACGGACATTCTATATGGCCGTTTAGAAATAGGGGCGGTTCCAGGTAAGAGATCAATAACAAACTCAACTTCTCTATCAGGTGGCATCCCTGGTAACTCCTCTGGAAAGACATCCGGAAAATCTCTAACCACCCGGATGTTGTCACCAACAAACTCCTCAGGCATAAAGAACATTGCACGCATGGATGAGGAGGTCACTGCAATATTAACTTGAAATCTTTCTCCTTTAGTGGTAGTGAGCTCTATGGTACCTCTACCACATGCTATAACGGCCTTTGCCTTTCTTAGCCATGACATACCAAGGATCAGATCTATACCGCTTGACCCTAATATTATAGCAGTAGCTCCAAATTCTCTACCCATAATGGTCAATGACAATCTACGTGTCATTTGATTCGCCACAACAGGCCCTTTAGGTGTAATTACTCTCATGGGTTTTCTCATATTGTCCAACACATATGCCCAAACCAAAATCTCAGCATGACGCATAATTTTATTAGCAACACATGGGGTCAAATAGACCTTTTTATTCCTCCTAAAATAGTATCATACCGAATACTAACTAAAGGAACATGTAGATCTTACAAATAGTAGTAATTTATATATATGTTTATGTAGCTTGGTGGAGCTGGTGGTGGTGGAGATGGTGGTTGTTGTCGTTGTCTCTCCAACCGTGATTGCCTCATTTCTTGATGTATCTCCAGACGGGCCTGACGTATTTCCTCGCGTTCTTGTCTTATCTGGTTTTGCATTTCGGTCATCATGTCTGTCAATTGTTGTATTACCAGCCTTTGGGTTGCAATCACTTGATCGATTTCAACAGGTGGAGGATTTGGAGGATTCATTTCTGTTTGCTGTTGCGTGATAATCTTTCCTTTCCTGGTATTGACCATCTGAGTTAGATACGTATGGTAAGAGAGAGCGGTAGCCAAGGCAGTAATTACGACTCATGTTACTTTGGGGGATTTATTAGCTAAGCAGATTAGTGTGTTATCCACTAAAGCTAATACATTACCTTATGGTGGTACATGCTAAGATGCCCATATATAATATTTCAATCAATCAAAGAAGCAAATCAGGCATTTGGCATCAGAACAATCAACCAACACTTTTAAAATAGAAAATAGTTTTGATTTGGTCTTAGGCCTCCTATCTCTTAAAAATGTCATAGGGGTAGGGATTCCAAGGTTTGAAATCCATCTTGTCTTAGAATAGAAAAGGTAAGAATGATCAGAGTAGTAGAAGGTGAGACAGGATCAAGATAAGTGTAGAAAGAATCAGAGTAAGGTAAGTATAGAATGAATCAGAATGAGATAAGTAGGTAGGGGTTGTCCATTTCTATCTAGGTTTCGTCCTACAGTCAACATTTCCTCTGATACCACTTCTGTAACACCCGGTTTTAAAGGACAAAGCCGGGTGCATCTCATACATGCGCCAAGAAGACAACATATATAATAATAGAGTGTATAGAGATAAATGTCATAAAACATCAGAGTATTTATTACATAGCGGAAGACTTATTACAAAGTAAAAGAATAAATGTAAAACGAACTAAGGATCGATGGCGCCAATGTCGACTGAGAAACGCCACCTAGATCAGATCGAACTCCTCAGTGTTAGGCGGCTCCTCCTGAAACACCTGCTCTTCTCCTGTGGGGGGGGTGTGAGACAGCAAGAGTGAGCTCACATACGATCATAGCTCAACAAGTCGTGGGGAATAATGTGGCATGAACTCACCAAAGGTGGGAGTTCATGAAGTGTAAGGTTGATCAATGAAATAAAGGCTGAAGCTGAGCATTGCTTTTATAAGTTGGTCAAAATTTTATTAGCAGTTACTAAGTGTAAGTGAATACCAAACCATAGTAATAATAAATAAAAGTAATAATAAAATAATCCCAAATGCAATGAAATGACAGGTTAAGTTTAAGTTCCATAATTTAATCATGTGAGTGTCCGAGCCGCTCATGACCGTGAGCACGGCTAGTATACCAGTTTTACACTCTGCAGAGGTTGCGCATCTTTACCCACAAGTCGTGTTACCCATTTGCCACGGAGTTGATCAGACTCCATACACCTCTACCTAGGAAGCGAGGCAGGGTACCACTACGAGGCCTTTACAAAGTTCCACTAGCTTCAGACTACCCGCTACAGTTTATAGGAAGCTCCAGTGCAGGGTTCCTGGCTGACCGCCATCGCAGCAAAATCAACCAGGGACCTCCCTACACTGACCACTCCCCTACTGCCCTTGCCCCTTTCGGGTAAGGTAGCCCTCCCCTAGCTTTCCTAGTTAATCAGCCAAGGGCGTCCCATTAAACCCTTGTGGTAGCACTGTTTTCCCGGGTGGTTCTCCATGTTCCCATTAACATAATGATCTTAACATGAACAAGGAAGAATAAAACAGATAACAATAAATAGTATAACAATGAGTGATGAATATCTCTATACCCAAATCCACATAAAGCAATAGCATGTACTACCCAAAACTTTAGTAGTAAAACCAGTGGTAAAACAAGGTATAAAGATAGTCAAAATCTAGGGCATCCTATTGGGTCCCAGCAAAATTATCCTATGCAGATCATTATGAATAATAAGAACATGAATGGGTAAAAGAAGTGATCAAGGGCACAACTTGCCTTCAACGAGCTCCTGCTCAGCTATCTCAACTTGTTGAACCTCAGTTTCCACAGTGGCTTGCTCGTCTATTCGCATCAACCCAATACATACATAGTATAGCCAAAATCAACATCACACCAAACAGATTAATGAAATATACAGTAAAAATCTACACATTAAAATGAAACCATAGGAACTGGAATCACTAAATTTGGAGTTATATATTTCAAGTTATGAATTTCTGTAGCTTTTATGTATTTAATACAAGATTAAGTATTAGATGAATTTAAATGAGCCTTTCATGCCAAAACAGAGGCACTAATGGGTAGACAATATTATTACAAAAATTTAGGAACTGGAATGGAGTGATTTGGAGTTAGTATGAATTTTCTATGAATTTATTAAATTCCAGTAATTATTTTCATATTAAAAACCCATTTTCTATTTCATTTATTCAAATTAAATGATCTCAGGACCGGGCCTCAATATCTATGAAGCACAGGGGCTAGTGCGTAAGAAATCCTAAGACACAGGAAACCCCCAGGTGGACCGCAGGTTCATAACACAAAACCCCAGGGACTCATTAGCAATTACGACACGACGAAGGGGTACGGGGTTTGAATCGGCCGTTGGATCCAGAACTCATGGCCAAGATTAGATTCTGCCGTGGCTAACCCGGGGTGCAACCAGAACCGATAGATCAAGAATCAACGACGAGGATCCTAGATCTAATTCCATTCGTCCGATTGGCGATCAACGACCCTGATTTAATGTTGCGAAGAGGTATCCTCTGTCTCTAATCAGAGCCATCAACCCTTGGATCAACGGCACACGCCACCCCATCGGTACCCCGTGCCAACAGTCGCCGTACTTGGGCGGCGGATCCCCTCCAACGGCGGCGAGTCCACCGGAGTTCTGCCATTTGGCGCTATGGGGGCCTATTCTCTATCCCGAATAACAGGGCGAACTACATGAGAAGCAACTCACCAGAGTTAGGCGCTGCGAGCACCAATTTTCCAGCAAGGGTAGAGAGCAGGCGGTCTTCCGCCCCCGGCGAGAGATTCAGCGACCACCGCCGGTGCTCCAGGCGCGGAATCACCCTGCTCGACTCCGGCGTACCGAGACGAACAATCCGGTGTCTTCCACAAGTCGAGCGCGAGAACGGTGGGTCGTGGCGTGGTGCAGCAATGGCCAAACTGCGACGGTGAGAGGAAGATACTCACAGCGGCAGGAAGTGGGGTGCAAAGGTTTTGAGGTACACGCTTTATGCTTACTAGGGAGGTTGGCGGGGCGGCTGCGAGGCCACGGGTGGCGAAAAGCCCGCGGAGCTGTTACAGGGGGCGTCGCAACGGAGTCCGCGCTTGCGGCAGAAGATCTACTGTGCAACACCGGGTCAAAGACTGGCTAGTGGGGCCCTCGACGCTAGATGCGGAGGTCCGGTAGCGGCTACGTGGAGAGCGTTAGAGCGTGGCCCCGCCCGTCGGAGTGAAACCGCGCGCGGTGAAGAATCCTAGGCCGCGCGGGTGAGAGGGGAGGAAGACGACCGTGTCGTGCGGGTAGAAGAAGCACTGTACAGGTGGGCCCGCGGAAGCAGCGAAATGATTCTTCACGTGGTAATGGACGACTGACTGGCATGGCCCACACATCGGCGACAACTGCACCGCCCACGCGACTGGCAAATAGACCCGAGGTGTCAGCGCTTGAAGTCCTGCCTACGCGCCCAGGGTCACTTGGCCAGGGGCCCACACGTCAGCTTGGCGGGTGGAAAAAGAAAAAGGGGAAACAGAGTGGGCCGCGCGAGGGAGTTTCCTGAGTGGGCCGAATAGAGTGAAGTTGGCCCATGAATCCTTTTTATTCTTTTCTTTTTTTATATTTTCTGTTTTCTTTTCCTTTTCTCCATTTTCTAATCCAATTTGGATTCATGTTTTAAATTCAAACTTTGTGGCCACATTTACACTATGTTTGTTCAGTTAAAAGTAGTAAGCCTAAGGATATTTATATTTTTATATTTCTATGTCATTCCTATTCTTCTTATTTTCAAACCCCTAAATTTTAATTTAGGGATCAATTCGACCTTTAGAATCATTGTTTTATTATTATTATTAACATTATTATTTTATTTAATGCACAAACAATAAAACTCCAACATGATGCAATTTTTTTATCATTTGTTGGAATTAACCTCTAAATTTTGTGTATGCTCTTTCTATGATGCAAATGAGACATACAAAATTGAGAATAACTCTCTATTATTCTTGGTATACAACTTGGAGTATTACAGCGAGCCCTGACCTTTCTTATCCTTGCCGATGGCTAGATGGAAGAGAAGAGAAGGTTGAGGAAGAAACAACGGATGATCAAGGGATGTGTGAAAACAACGACGGAGCAAAGAGGCTATTTATAGAGGCCGGAAGCAACTGTTCACCTCCTACCACGCCCACCGAACAGTCGCAAGTATTCAATAAGCAATTCAAATCGCCTGAAGGCAAGTCAGGCAGCAGACGCCGCTTCACGTAACACGACACCATTTGGACTAAGGTCAACTGCTGGGGCAATATGATTAAGCCCATCGGTCGCGTCAAGTTACTACTCCAGGACAATGTGCTAAACACTTTGTGTACCAAGACGTCCCTTAGTCACACCCATTGGAAAACACCCATTGAGTGGGGGACGACCAGGAATTTTCAATAGAATTTCTGAAGCAGTCACATCCATACAGTATACGCAATGAATGTGTTAAGATAGAAAGAAGATATCGATAGAGATCAAAGGAAAGCCAAATATAGCTACTGAACTGCAAGTCTAGTCAGCAGAAGCATTGAAGCACAAAGCGAAATGAAGACCAGCCAAGAGCCATCTACCAGACGTTCAATCTGTCGCCGATCAAATAAATTTCAAACCTAACAGGATATGGGCAGACCACGCTGCTGAAAAGCATGAGATGAAGACAAAATGATGATCTCTAAAGCATAAGCCGATGATAAAATGCTGATTTCTAAAGCATGAGAAGAAGATAAAATGATGATTTCTAAAGCATGGGATGAAGATAAAATGATGATTTCTAAAGCATGAGATGAAGATCTTTGAGTGGATTATTTTCAATAATCCACTCAAAGCTCGGGGGCTACACCCATTGTGTGCACCTCCGGTGCACCCAATGAATCCTTAACCCCAAAGAACAGAATGCTAATCTCTAAAGCGTGAACCGATGATAAAATACTGGTTTCTAAAGCATGAGATGAAGATAAAATGATGATTTCTAAAGCATGAGATGAAGATCTTTGAGTGGATTATTTTCAATAATCCACTCAAAGCTCAGGGGCTACACCCGGTGCACCCAATGAATCTTTAACCCCAAAGGACAGAGCGCTGATCTCTAAAGCATAAGTTGATGACAGAATACTGACTCCTGAAGCATAAGGCTAAGATCGTTAAATGTACCAAAGGAGGACAACAGAAGATTGTTTTTTTACTAAAGTCATTCAGAGTTTAGAAGCAACACTCAATAGACACGTTTCCCAAGCGCTCATCACCGAAATGGAAATCGAAACCGCAAGTTGGACCTATAATCTTCGGGCTGATTATTTCAAAATCAACTCAAAGATTGGGGGCTTGTGGGGGACATATATCCCCCAGTTCCACTAGAAGGTTAGAAGGCCTCGCAAACGGTTTTGAGCTTACTATCTTGCAAGGCCATCCCTTCGTGGGCCAGGGGAGAACTGCCGGCGAAATAGGCCGACACAAGGAATGAACAAGCGCGGGCCAAGGCGGTTCGTGGGGTTTTGAGCATTATCCGAAGCTCTGATCCGATTCTCCCGCGCGACCACCCTGGACATCAGAACTGAGTGAGAATAAGTCGACAAGATTGTAGGAAGATAAGTTCGGTCGATTCACTATTACTTAGGCATGCAACGTTATCGTACGCATATGTAAATGCCCCACGGTCGGATATATAAGGCCCAGGGGCACCCTATCAAAAGACAGGTCATTCATCAGCCATCTACTCCGTTCTCTAGCATCCTTCATACTAGAGAATCCCCCTATAACCCACCACATAAAGATCCACACCAGGAAGTAGGGTATTACGCCTCTCCAAGCGGCCCGAACATGTAGAAAATTGTCTACCGTCTCTCGTGCGCTTAGCACGAACCATCGAGCTACAGTCAGCAACACCGTTCTACCCAAAAGCACCTCGAGAGGTAATCCCGGGTGCGTGGTCGGATCCCAAACACCGACAGGGCGGGACACAGTCATGCTCGCCCGAGGCCATCCTCGGGTGGGAGACACATGTTTTTATGATTGATATTTATAAAGGGCACTTCTTTGCAATCCTAATGACTGATAGTTTGCAGGTTCTTATTCCATGGAAATTCAATGGTTTAAATGAGGTAACTAGTCTACCACACCACTTCAAGAACATAGATGTGCGCATGTAATAGATATGTAACAAATAGTTTGTGTTCCGTTTCAACGCACGGGCACCATACTAGAAGGGTATAAGATAGGAGAACTGCTAGAGATAGCGTAAGGTTGTATATATAGTTGTGTAAACATTGTTTTGCACTATAGATAGCATAATTTATAATATAGAGTTTGAAAACATATTATGTCATAGGAGATGAGATATGAGAGCTGCAGAGATAGCCTAAGGTGTCTGGTTGTAGGAACTCATACTAAATGTTATAATGTTTGTTACAAATATTAAACATAGTTTACTTATATAAAATTAAATACACAATTGAAGTCTAATTCTAAAACTAAATACAGAACTGAAGACTAAAGGGCGAGACAAAGGTAGAGGCCTTGTATAAACATGTTTAAACGTGGGGCCGAGTTAAAGTCGAATCATGTGTCATTTATCACGGCCCATACTCAACCTGCCTAGCATGGGGTCGGGTCGACCCGTGCTTTCCTGTTTGACGTGTTAGGTCGAATTTTTAGCGGGGTTGGTCGGGTTTTATCAAAAATTATGGGCTGTACCCACCCATTGCATTGGTCGATCAGGTTTTTTTCGAGCCGATGTGGTCGGATGGTCTATAATCATGTCTAGGCTTGCTCAAAGAGCTATAGCCACAAGCTAGAACGAGACTTCCAAGGAAGGATGACATCAAGCGCACAGCTATCATCGATCGCCCATGATCGAAAAAGAAGAGAGAGAAAATTAGCTATTTGCCATGTTCAACAGTGAGGTTCGTAAATTTGGTATTTTCGTTGTTAGCTTTGTAAATTTGTCATGTAGTACGTGTGCTTCACTTTTCATACCCTCCAAGCGAGGCATTTGCTGTGCTCTGACAATGTCGTTGTTTCAGCATGAGATCGACACTCAGCCTTGCTGTCCTGCTAGATGCTTTAGAGTCTACGACTACGAGTATGTAGTGTACAAATCTGTGCACTCGTCTTGTACTATACAAAATCTAAACACAAGCAGCGCACCGACCCACCAGCTCCGCATCACGGTTGCCTGGTCACCAGAAGCTGTCCAGGTAGTAGTCTCTGGCAGCCTCGTCGCCGACGCCGATTCCGGAGAAGCCGGCCGTTGTTCGGGTCGCGTGCGAGCACGACCTCCTCGGCGCCTGCTCGTGCTCGGCGTCCGCCGCCGTCCGCCGCTGCCTCGGCGCGCTGTGGCATCGCGTCCTGGCCGCGGACGACGCGGTGCCGGCCATGTACCGCGGGCTGACGAGCCCGTCCCTGTCCCGCCGCCGCGGCGTGCTGGCCAGGCCGTGCTGGTCGACGCTCTTGGCGGGCGAGGAATCGTGGGACGAGGCGATCCGGGGCGTGCCCGTCTGCGCAGGCTTAGAGCCCCGGGAGTCGCGGGTGCTCCGCCGGTACGAGAGCCGCGCGGGCTGCTGCTTGCCGCCGGGGAGCGGCGAGCACGACGGCGTCGGCGCCGCGTGGCGGTGACGCTCTGCTAGTAAGTGGTTCGGGTTGTACATGTAGCTGCTGGTGGTGATCCGTGAGGACCGGGAGCGGAGGTAGCCCGTGTCGTCCATCTCCACGATCCGCGGGCTGCGCTCGTAGTTGGAGTCCGTGCTGTCGGACAGCCTCCGGCGGTGCGCCGGCGGCTTCATCTGAAGGTCCCGAGCAAAGATCCTCTCCTGCACGTACGGCAAACTTGATCAACACGAACATCGTTAATCATGCAGCAAACAAAGGGGAAAAAAAACAAACAACATATGGATTACTTCTTGTTCCATGGATTTGCGGAAGGGAGCATTCTTGGCGGCGATGGAATCGGCTTGCAGGCGCATGAGCGTCTGCAACCTGTGCAGTGTGATGGCTGCCTGCTTCCTGACCAGGTAGCCCCGCACCAACGCCTGGATCTTGACGAGTGACCGGAGCGCTCGAAGCGCTCTCCTAGCCTGAGAGACACCAATGATAAATCAACTGCTATCAAGAAGCTAGGAACAGATCGATGAGAACGAGAGGGGACGGGACGATCGATCGTTACCAGGTAGCCTCTGAACGTTTTCTGGATGACGATCGCGGCACGGCGTTGTCGAGCTCCCGCGTCATGGCCTCCGGTCGTCCTCCGCCTCTTCTCCGCCTCGAGTCCTCTGTGCTCCTCCTTCCTGCCCGTCAGTATCCACTTGAGCCATCGCACGACGCGCCTCATGGTCATGCTGCGGTGGTTCTCTGACTGCGCACGACGACGAAGAGAAGAGAGCAGCCGCAGCCCCTCTCTGTGAAAACCACTCGCGGATCAGATCAGCCTCTCTGAAATCATCGGAGAAAAGGGCAGCGGCAGCGGCGATCGGTTAGGCCTCCGAAACCACCTGCTAAACTTTAGCGTGCTAATTTTAATATATATGTATATTACTATATCCAAACTGAGCAGCTAAATTCAGCTAATAAAAAAATAACTGGTTAAACCTAGCTAAATTACAAAAAGATCATAGTACTCCTTTTATATTAGCTAGTTTTGAATAATTGAATGACAACGTAATGAAAGGTTTAACAAATTTACTAACTACTGGATAGGCCGGATGAGATCGATCGTATTACATTACATACACCTGAATATTATATGTTATACTATTTGAGATGTATCGATGATTTAAATTATAAGGACAAATTTGATGGTGTGCTCCACACCGTATTACAATGAAAGGTTGTAAGAGCAGTGTCTGGCCGGGACTGCTAAAGAAAATTATCGTTTCCTTGCGCCACGTGGCACGTACGTCCGACTGAACGGTCAACGACCCAGAGACGAGACAGAGGCTTCTGGGCTGGGCTGGGCTGGGACGGCCACCGCCGGGAGCGGGAGAGCTGCAGGGATGCGCGGCGCAGGCAAGTCTCCGTGCACGCATTGCCAGTAGCCAGCCGATCCACCGACGTACGTGACCATTTTCTTCAGCCTACCAGCACAGTATCATTCATCACCATACGTCCATCACGACGCTTCTTTTGTCCTACAACTACACAACCACTGCACCGAGATCTTCAGAACTAATTGAGATTATCTATCTGCCTCAGTATTGGTCTATCGTTGAAACCAAATTGAGATTATATATCAAGTAACAAAGTGTTGAAACATTTTTCAGGCGTCAATCACTCAACACGAACCGTGGTATGTTCACACCTTTTTCAGGCGTCAATCACTCAACACGAACCGTGGCGGTGCTTTCTGCACAGGGGCGGACGGTCCGTGGCCAGGCGTAGGGCTAAGGTTGCCTGCTTGACGGCCGAAAGGTCCGCGCGTGCACAGGGGGCGGCGAAGGTCGCCGGCGGCGCCTGGATCTCGCTCCCGAGAGGGACCCCGATGGGGAGGAGAGATCCTAGGTGATGTCTAGGCTCGGGCAGACCGACCTAGACTCCTCTAATCGACGTAGAGTCGAAGAGAAGCGGAGAATTTGGGGATTGAGAGGCTAAACTTGAACTAGACTAGAACTACTCCTAATTGTATAGGAAATAAATGCGAAATAAAAGTGTTATTGATTCGATTGATGGTTAAATCGGTCGTATTCCTCTGCTTTTATAGAGGAGGGGCTGGACCCGTTACCAACAAAATTTCGAGTTAATCCCATGATTCTTGCCAACAAACACATCAAAAAACTCGGAACCCTAATCTGTTCTGCGAGCGCGTGGACCGTCCGGCCTCAAGGCCGGACCGTCCGGTGCTCTTTTTGGTGCTCAACATATGCCCCCTGCCTTTTGGTGAAGCTGAGCAAACCAAAAGCAACTAACTCGATGTGATTACATCGGTTCTTTTAGACATCTTGCCACATACTAGGATGGTACTGTTTGAGGAAACACCTATTCAAAGCCTTGGGTAAATCTTTGCCTTGTAATGTTTATAATAAATAGGCGTTACCAGATATTACCTGTTTTACTTTATAAGGACCCTCCCAGCTTGGCGACCATTTTCTAAACTTCCGGTCTTTGTTCCTTAGAGGCAAGATGGTCTTCCACACTAGGTTCCCTACTTGAAATGACTTTGCTTTGACCTTCTTGTTGTAGGCCCTGGCTACCATGATCTTGTCCTTTTCTATTGCTCCCAAAGCTATCACCCTCTTGTCGGTCACCTCATCAATATTGTCCATCATTGAATTATAATAATCAATGACAGTTAGATCATTTTGTCTGGCAAACCTGACAGCATTTAAACTTATTTCCACAGACAACACTGCTTCCTGCCCATAGACAAGCTCAAAAGGAGATACTTTAGTAGCACTATGTTTAGATATTCTGTGAGCCCATAAAGCTTCGGACAAAATCTTATGCCAATGCTTAGGATTATCGGATATCTTCCTTTTTATCAAGTTAATCAATGTTCTATTACTAGACTCGGCCTGTCCATTGGCCTGAGCATAATATGGAGACGAATTGAGCAACTTAATTCTATATAATTCAGTAAATTCACGTACATCCTTTGACATAAAAGAAGTCCCTTGATCTGTAGTCAAGGTCTGGGGAATGCCGAATCTATGAATAATATGCTCAGTTATGAACTCAATTACCTCCTTATGTGACATGTTCCTCAGAGCAACGACTTCAGTCCATTTGGTAAAGTAGTCAGTGGCAACTAACACGAACTGATGCCCCTTTGATGATGAATGATGAATTTATCCTATAAAGTATAATCCCCATCCTCTGAAAGGCCAAGGCTTGATGATAGGATGTAATTCGGCTGCAGGGACCAACTGTAGGTCACCGAATTTTTGACACACTTGGCATCCTTTGTAGTACTTGAAACAATCAGCTATCATATTAGGCCAATAAAAACCAGACCTTCGCAACAACCACTTCATCTTTAGAGCCGATTGATGGGTACCACAAATTCCTTCATGTACTTCGGCCATGGCTAATATAGCATTACCTGGGCCCAAGCATTTAAGCAGGACATCGTTGACTGTTCGGCGGTAGAGTTCATCACTCATTAAAACATACTTAAAAGTTGTACGCCGAATGTTCTTATCCCTCCTAACACTGGGATTTTGTAAATAATTAATTATGGATGTCCTCCAATCACTTGTATCGGCTTCATTATCAGCTGAATCAATTAGAAGGACTTTCCTGGTAACCCCGGACAGTCCGGAGCTTTCACTCGGACGGTCCGCGACCTGAGAAATTGGCCTTATACCGGTTATCAGATCTTCAGTGTTATGAAATTTCCCTCGCTTTATCCGATAACCTGACGCATCTTGTGCCAAATTGTTAGCCTTGTGATTCTCAACTCTAGGAATGTGCCAAATGCTGAATTCGTCAAGAGAATGAATTATGTCCCAACACTTCTCAAGGTAACTATTTAGAGTACCACACAACATTGATATTCTCCCAAAACCTGTTGGATGACCAGTTGAGAATCACCAAATACCTTCACATGTTTTACTCCCATACTACTTAAGAGCTCTAAACCGAATAGAAGAGCCTCATATTCAGCTTGATTATTAGTACAATAAGCTTTCAATTGGCTAGAGAAATCGAAGAAGACATTACTTGGTGAAACAAGCACAATGCCAATTCCTTGTCCTTCATTGCAAACTAATCCATCAAAATATAAAGTTCAAGGAGTAATAGTGAGGTATGATGTGTCTAGCTTATGAGTACCATCAACCCAATGTTCTACAATAAAATCTGCTACGACCTGGCCTCTCATATATTTCAATGGTTCATAGGCCAAGTCATATTCTATAAGTGCATAAGCCCACTTACCAATTCTACCACTCATAATTGGGTTATGCAACATGTATTTGATCACATCGGTTTGACCAGAAACAGTGCAATGACTAGACAGTAAATAACATCTACATTTGGTGCATGCATAAAACAAGCATAAGCATAACTTCTCAATAAAAGTGTACCTTGTTTTAGCATCCACCAACCTTCGACTTAGATATGTCACCACATGCTCCTTTCCTCCAGTTTCTTGTGTCAGAACAGCCCCAATAACCTTACCTTCAGCTGCAATGTATAATCGGAATGGGACTCCTACTTGTGGTGCTTTTAATACGGGAGCCGAAGACAAGTATTTTCTGATGAGATCAAATGCTTCCTTCTGTTCTACCCCCAAGTGAATTCGGCATCATTCTTAAGCCGAAGGATAGGGGTGAAGGCATCAATCTTCCTAGCTAGGTTAGAAATAAACCTTCGTAAATAATTTATGTTGCCGAGAAACTTCTGCACTTCGACCTTATAGGTCGGAGGTCCCACGTTCCGAATAGACTTGATTCGGTCAGGGTCTATCTCTATACCATGTTCATGGATGATAAATCCTAAAAACTTACCAGCCGACACTCCAAAAGCACATTTACGTGGGTTCATTTTCAAACCATACCGACACATTTTATCAAAGGCTTTGTGCAAATCAGCTATATGAGAACTAAACTCAGCCGATTTTACTACAATATCATCAATGTAGACTTCCATAGTGTTTCCCAACAACTCGTGAACGATCAAATTCATAGCCCTCTGATAAGTAGCACCAGCATTTTTCAGGCCAAATGTCATGACAACCCACTCAAATAAACTAATGAAGCCTGGACATATAAAGGTCATTTTAGACGCATCTTCTTCGGCCATAAAAATCTAATTATATCTGACATTACCATCAAGAAAGGTAATAATTCTATTCCCTAACGCATTATTGATTAATGTGTCGGCTATGGGCATGGGATATTCATCTTTAGGAGTTGCTCTATTTAAATTGCGAAAATCAATGCATACTCTGAGCTTACCTGACTCATTCTTGTCCACCGGCACAATATTAGATACCCACTCTGCGTATTTGCAACGTCTAATAAAATTAGCTTCTAGCAGCCGGTGAATTTCGTCCTTGATTCGTGGGAGAAGGTCTGGACAAAATGTTCTAGCTTTCTGCTTTAAAGGTCTGAAACTGGATTTAATGGGCAGCCAATGTTCTATGATCTCACGGCTTAATCCCGGCATCTCAGTGTAATTCCAAGCAAAGCAATCTGAATATTCTTTCAATAGACCGATCATTTCATTTCTAGGATCGGTCTCCAGGGTCTTGTTTACAAAATTCGGCCTTAGAGTTTTACCATCTCCTATGTCGATCTCCTCCAAAGGATCGGCCGATGTAAACCCCTGTCCTAGTTTATCGAGATTTCTGAATTCCTCTATCATGTCCCTCACAGAGGAATCAGATGATCTTTGTGTGATGGCGGACTCTCTAGTCTTGGGGGCCGGATCATCCGTGATACTGTCTTTACGCTATGGTAGATGTTCGGTCTTAAAGACCGAACTGTTTTGTGAAAGACCGGACCATCCGGCCTCAGAAGCCGAACTGTCCGTGACCAAGGACTCATGAATTTTGTGTGTACTCATCATTTAAACTTTATTTAGGATTTAGCCGATTCTCCATCGGCTCTAGCATTACAGGAATGAAACCCTTCTTATCTATACTTATGAACCGGTAATCAGAAAAATCTACTCCTGTGAGACATGTAGCAGTCTCATAAGTCTAGAGTACAGGGGCATCAGTCACCGCGATACAGGCCGATACATCAACATGTACTTCTTCTACATCATCGCCTACCCATTGTATTAACATTTGATGTAATGTAGAAGGTATACATTGGTTGGCATGAATCCAATCTTTGCCTAGGATTAGACTGTAATTTCCTTCTACAACAGCGACAAAGAATGCAACAGCAAGGGTCTTAGTCCCGATGGTTAATTCAACGGACGTGACTCCCCTGGCTTTGATCGAACTATCAGTTCCAATACCGCTGAGGGTCATGTTGGTCTTGAGAAGTTCATCATCTTGTCTACCTAATTTTTTGTACAATGAATAAGGCATTAGATTTATAGCCGCCCCTCCATCTACCAACATTTTAGCAATCGGTATCCCATCAATGTGACCACGCACGAAGAGCAGCTTTAAATGGTTTACCGATTCCTTTGTGTTGGGGGCCTTCGTCTTTCGAAGGTCCTCAAAAACATGATTTAACAATGTTTCCAGAGTTGTAATACATGAACAGGTACCTTCGGATTCGAATCAGAACCACAGTGAGAGAAGCACGAACAATACGAAGATTGATGCAGCGCCGAAGCTACGCGCAAGGGAGCTTCGGCATGACAACAGGAAAGGGAACCGACTTAAAGGGGAAAAGGCTATTTAGACCCCGATGAGTTACCTTATAGTCATTAGCAAATGTAAAGGGCATGAATGTAATTTCACGTGGGCTGCGTCCCATGCCTATAAATAGATGAACAGTACCCCGTACTGTTCACGCTGACTTGGCGTTTGCTTTTGCATCACGCTCGTACCTTTGCTGTCTATCAAGTCGAAGGTATCAAATGTAATTCAATATTGTTTTTATTTTCTCATGATAATATAATGGAGATGAATCTATAATGCTATATGATTGTTTATGTTATCTTTTGTATTTTACACGCTTCTCCTATTATCGACTTACCTTCGATATTCGAAGGTATGTCCTTCATAACCTTCGTCTAAAGATCATTATATCCTAAGGGAAATAATGTTTTGAAGGACGAAGAACGTTAATGTTTAACATTTTATGTTGCCTTGTTCTTGATTCATAGCATTTGAGAACAAGTCACCAACATTGGCGCCCACCTCCGGTGAATCCATTTCGACCACCTTCGGCAAGCACTGACCTTCGTCATGCCACCGAAGAAAGCTTCAGCGACAGGGGCTGCCGCTCTGCAGTCACTGGACCCAAACCAGGAGACCCTTTCTCTTCGAGAGGCCCGAAGCCAGAAAAGGAAGGCCACTAGTCCAACACTCTAGGAGGAGGAGTTGGACTAAGAAATCAGAAACATGGAGATGCTTCATCAACAAGTACAAAGGAAGAAGGAGAAGATGGCTCGACTAGCCGATCTTCAAAGGCAGATTGACGAAGCCACTGAAGAAGTACGCCATCTTGCCCAAGACGTACAAGAGCGAAGGCCCCAACATAGGGAGCTTCACCAAGAAGGCTTCTTCAACGAGGATGGATGGTATGATGATTTTAATAATGATACCTTTACCTTTGACGATGCTTCTCCCTTGGCAGCAGAACTGCATGCTATCCCATGGCCTCCATCATACAAGCCACCTCAGCTCCCCATGTATGATGGACATTTAGATCTGAAGCAGTTTTTGATGAGTTATGAAGCAACTATATCTTCATATGGAGGCAATGCAGCTGTCATGGCCAAGTTCTTCGTCATGGCAGTTATGAATGTGGCCCAAACGTGGTATTCTTCTCTTCGGCCAGGAACTATTACTTCATGGCAGAAGCTTAAGGATATGCTGGTGACAAGTTTCCAGGGCTTTCAGACGAAGCCAATCATAGCTCAGGCTCTCTTTCAATGTACACAAGATCATGAGGAGTATCTTCAAGCATACGTCCGAAGGTTCTTGCGCCTGAGAGCACAAACGCCTACAGTGCCCAATGAAATTGTCATTGAGGCCATGATTAAGGGGCTTCGTCTAGGACCTACTGCCCAGTATTTTGCTAGAAAGCCTCCACAGACTTTGGAGAAGCTGCTTCAAAAGATGGATGAATACATTCGGGCTGACAATGACTTTTGCCAAAGAAGAGAGGAAGCCTACAGGTTCTCTGAGATGACCAGGGGCTTTGGAGGAAGAATCCACCCAAGAAATGTCAGGTCAATTCACTCCACCCAGAGTAACGACAGAGGAAGTCAACAACAGAGGCCACAGTATTCCTCGCACGCTTCGGGGCAGCAACAAAGCTCTTTCTGACCGCCAGCTCCAAGAGGCAGAGGCACCAGGGGCTTCAGAGGAAGGTTTGGGGATCAGCCTAGAAAAATTTATTGCTTATTCTGTGGTAAGGACAAGGGCCATACTACAAGGATGTGCCATGTCACCATTCAGAAACAAAAAGAAATAGCAGAAGCCGCAGCTCAGCAGAACCAGCCGAAGCAGGTCATGCATACTGCTTCGTATCACTCACCCTACATACCAGAGTATCTGGGTAACCATCCT
Organism: Zea luxurians; assembly: GCA_029449295.1. NCBI lineage: Eukaryota > Viridiplantae > Streptophyta > Magnoliopsida > Poales > Poaceae > Zea > Zea luxurians. The sequence goes on along the minus strand of JAOPSE010000129.1, from coordinate 2,889,410 downwards.
GCAGCGTCTGTTGCTTCGGCTAGTCAGCCACAGGCATCTTGGCCACAGCCTCCACCTCCGCCACCACTACAGCCTGTGTATTCACGAGGCCAGCAGCCAGAAGGGAGCCAACAGACCCATCAGCAGCGAGATTTCAGGGAGGAGTCCAAAGCTCGCACAGTCAACAGTACTGTGCCAGAATCGAAGCATATCTATTGAGAGATATCCTACCCCTGAAACAATTTTTACATTCATTATCATTTTCTTTTTTAATAAGGAATAATTATTGAAAACATAGTTCTCTTGTCATTTTCAATTTCCTGTAATAGCTTCGTTCTTGTCATAGCGAAATATATCTTCTCCATAGACTCACGAAGTCCAAAAAGTCGCTGAAGCACAAAAGTCGTTCCTAAGGGAACGCAGGGCTAAAGATCACATTACAAGTATCACTGAAGCCACAAAAAGTCGTTCTAAGGAACGTAGTGTAAGTTTGCTGAAGATACAAAAAGTCGTTCTAAGGAACGCAGCGTAAGTTTGCCGAAGATACAAAAAGTCGTTCCTAAGGGAGCACAGTGTAAGTTTTCTGCTCAAAAGTCGTTCCAAAGGGAATGTAGAGCCAAATACCGCCGAAATATAAGGTGAAGCGCAAAAAGTCAACGCGAATACCGCCGAAATAGAAGGCGAAGAAGTTCAAAAGACGTTCCTAAGGGAATGCAAAACTTACAGCGAAAAGTCAGCGCTGATACACCGAAAAATAAACGGTGAAGCCGAAAAATAAGCGGCAAAGAGATTGTGTATTCCACTATGGGTGTGTGAGTGTGTGTCTTCGGCATAAATATTATTTTGCATAACATAACATCATCACATCATTTCGCATAACATAACATCATACATCATATTGCATCAATGACACAAGAAGGGGATACAATGTTGACCTTCGGAGAATGCTTCGAAAAAATGAAATTGTGCTAAGGCACAAAATAAGCTTTGAAGAAATACAACTTCATCAGCTCTGATATGGAGGAACAAATCTATTGTTGACGAAGCATTAATGTTTTTGCGACGTTTGGAGGATTTTTTTTACGAAGCATAGAAGCTCTTCTTTACGAAGCATGAAAAGAAGGAAAGGTGTTTTTTCGCCAAAGGCTCAAAAACAGTATGTACATAAAAGTTTCATGCATCGCAAAGAAATAAATTGCAAAACCACTCATATATTACATTCAAAACCTACGATCACCGAATATTACAAGCATGTTCCAGCAAATGTTACATTAATATTCTAGCAATGTTTTTACAAATAACTATTCTTCTTCCTTCAGGACTTCTTCTGCAGCTTCGGTTAATAATTTCGTGACAACTTCGTCCACAATAGCTTCGACCATATTAATAATTTCTACTGTCTTCTTTGTCTCTGGGTCGGCCAGCGAGTCGAAGGGCTCTGGGAGAGGAGATAGTTCAGCTGCAATAGAAGATATAAATTAGTTTGAAATCACAAAAATAAGCAATAAAGTTAAAAGCCATTAAGTAATACCTATCCGTTTTTCAAGCTCCGCAGCTTTTTCAGCTGCTTTTGTTGCTTCTCGAGCGTCCTGAATGTCTTTTTCACTCTTTTTCATTATTTCATGCGCCATTCCTCGGCCGCCATTTTTCCAAATATCAGTGAAATTTTTTTCATCTATTAAGCTTGCTTCGGCCGAGGGGTCCTTCGTATCATCAATATATAAAGCAGCTTCGGTCTGGACCAAAGTTTTAACATGATCGCACCCTGTTTTCTCCAAAATAGCTGCAACTCCCCTTGCACCAAAGAACGCGCATGCATCCCCGCGGTCGCTCAGAATTTCTTCAAAAGCTTCGGCTTCGCTGCTGATCCACTCAATTACGCCCTCAGGGTCGCCTCTTATGAAGTTGTCTTCGCTTGAGTATGTGCCCACATTGGCGAAGCTAGTTTTTATCTTTTTGACGCATTCTACAGATTTTTCAAAACATCTTTCTTTCGATGAGCGAAGCTCTGCAACTGTTTTTTCAAAATAATTTTTCCAGTACTCACTGGCATCTCGGTCAGCTTCGGCAATAGCGCATTTCAATTTGGCTTCGGCCAGTTGTTTTTGAAGGTTTTCAATCTCATTCCTTTGGATTTCAGATTGAGCCTTGAAGTTAGCTTCATCGCCCTTTACTTTGTCCACCAATGTAAGTAGAATTTTGTCTTTCTCTAATGCTTCGTTCCTCAGCTTGATAACCTCTGTTCGAAGGTTGTTGAGAGCAATAGTGCAACTCTCGTCTTCGACATTCTTTTGCGCCCTTAAGGTGTTGCTAAGTATTAAACCCTATATGAAAAATGAATGGGTTAATATAAGAACAAAAGAATAATTTAAAAATTCATAAACTTCCAAATACACAATTTTTGTACCTTTAGACTGTTATATGCAAGGCTATCTGCAAGATCGTCCTTCGTCATGGCGCAGAGGCCAGCTTCAAGCTTCGGGGACCCCATACTTCTGGCCATCTCCCGGCAGACAGATAATTCTTTGTTCTCTCGGAGGCAGTACAAGAAGTCATCTTCATCTGTGCCATTAAACACTAAGGCCCCTTTCGGGTACTTCAGTTCTCGGGCATAGTGTTTAGCTTCAAAAATTTCTTCTTCAGATAATCTTTTTCCCGAAGCATGTCGAATAATATAATCAAGGACTTCGGAAGACGCTTTGGGAGTAGGTGCGACAACTTTTTCAAGCAAAATCTGTTTTATAGCTTCTTCTCCCGCCGCCTTTTCTCCAGTTTCTGAGGATTTCTCCTTGACGGGCTCTGAAGGCCCAGCTTTGGCATCGGCCTGGCCCATTGTAGCTTCGGCTTCGGTTACCTTTGCCTCGGTTTCAATCTGCGCCTTCGAAGCCTTGGCAATTTTCCCTAGAGTAGAGCTTGAAGCTTTTATTGTCTCCAGCACATCTAGTACACTAGCCATCCTTTTTCTCTTGGAGGTTGCTGCCAGACCTTTTTGTGTCTTCAGCACCTCCACTCCTGCCGAAGGGCTTAGAACTTCTAATGTTTTCGTCTCTTCGATTCTCGGTTCTTCAATTTTGTCAGTCTTCGGCATGGCAGCCGGCTCTTCAATCCTCTGCGTAAGAGCAGGTTCTTTGGCTTCAATAGCTGAAGAAGTCTCACCACCAAATTCAGGCACCATGGCCGGTTCAATGTAGCGCGGTCGGTGAGTAAGGACCTTCAACTTTTTCCTCTTCGGTGCGGGCTCGCTTGAGGTAGCCGAAGCAGCAGCCTTCCCAGAAGTTGCACCCTTTCTTTTCTGCCCCCGTGGCGGGTAGCGATAGCCAGGGTACACAAATCCGATAGCATCAAAAACTTTATTTAGCCTTTTCTTTTTTCGGCTCCCGAAGGCCGCAAATAGTGCATTATCTTCAGACTTGGAGTATGCTCCAAGTAGTTCATCACTAGTATTTTCAACGCACTTCAGCCAGTCATCGTCTGGTTCGATAAATTGGTCTCCAAACCTGAAAGTATATTTCAATCGAACCAAACCACCTTTGCTAGGGTTAGTGATGGTTTCCCTTGGCATTTCCCAGCTGTCTATTAGTGGTCATATCCTGTAGGCTATATGTTCTTGAACCAAATCTCTTGTCCCGATAAAAGAACAAACTGCACTAAAGGCCCTTCGACATGCTTTGGCTGCCTCATCAATTTCTACCTTCGGTTTCCGGAGGCCGAAGCGTGACCAGATGGGTCGCATAATGATTTCTTTAATATCTTCTATTGCTTTCAAATCATTTTTCATGTAAAACCATTCTTTCATCCAGGCCCCGGGCCACCTCTTCCAGAACGTTGGCACTGGGTAGCTTACGCCAGAGCGAGCAACAAAGCTAGAGCACCCAAAGTTGTTATGATATTGTTCCTTACCCCAAGGCTTCGTCTCATACAAAAGCTTGTGCATACTGCAAAAACATCTAGCGCTTGGCTCTAGACCCTGACTCCTCACAGCCCAGACGAAGATCCCCATTCTGATAATAGCTTCGGGAGTGATCTGGTGAAGGAAAATCTGATATATCTTTAAAACTTCAACCACAAATCTGCTTAACGGGAACCGAAGTCCAGCTTTGAAGAAACTTCGGTAGATTACAACTTCGTCTTCTTCAGGAGCAGGAACGGCTCTGTCCACGTCAGCCCTCACAATAGAAATATCTCGAAAGTACCTTCCTCTTATATTATCAATGTGATGGAACCTCCCAAGTCATTAGGCCCACCTACAGTTGTCCTTGTCCAACGGACCTCAGACAACCTTGCAGGTGTTCCTGAATCACTTGACAAGTTCGGTATCTGCTTTCCTTACCTTCCCAAGAGCGTTTTACCCGTCACACAGACATTACAAATCATCGGAGATACGAAAATGCGGAAGCGATTACATAAACTTACCTTTATTTAGAAGTAAGACAAAGTTATATATTACAGACCAGGATATAATTAACTGAGTGCAGAGTATTATTATTACAGAACCAAGGGAGGCAAAAACCCCTCCCGATAAGTTTTAAACAAAAAGTTTTTATGGAGGAACCCTTCCTCTCGCAGCTTTACTGTTGGTTTTCTTCTTTTGAGACCACCTTGGAATAGAAACAACAAAAGTTTGTTGCTTCTTCACCTAAAACAATAGGGGATAAAACCTTGAGTATGGAATTACTTAGCAAGACTTACCCGAATAAAAAAAGACTCTCAAGGGTATGCTGGTTATCAGGGAGTCAAGGTAAGGTTTCTCAATAATCAAAGACTCTGTTTGCAGAAATGCTTACTAAAGTGGATCCTTAAAAATCCTGTTTTATTCGCAAGTTATGTGAAATTACCTGCACTAGAGTTCTTTCTACCCTAGATCATTCACTTGACCTATACTAGCCAATTTCTTAACAATCCTTCATCTTTACTGGAGTTCTACGTATAGGGAAGTGACCAAGTCTTCATAACCGCGAAGGTACGGCGATCCGAATCGATTATACTCAGCTAAGGATCTCCAATCACACGACATATGTAGCACTTAACCCTTGCATATGTCAACCCGCCACCGGGGTTCTTAAGACCAGATCAGGTTCACGCCAACCGAGAGCACAGTTACACCACCGTCCAGCCTCTTGCCACAGAGGGTACACGCTACTCTCGCCATCTCTCCACTCCCATTGCGTGGTATCTTATTTTGGCCTTAGTCTGCCTGAGGCAAAGCTTACCCATGACGAGGCATGTGACCAGTTAAAGGGTCCTCGGTCAGCAAGCCTACATCGAGACGGTCCTTAATCGACTCAGACGGAGACACTACACCGAGTCTCTCTCCTCGTGCAAGTCACCCGCCCGGTCTCAGCTTAATCATTTCAATCCCAAAATTTGGTACCTGGCAGAGGTACATCTTTTCCGATATTGAATCCATCATGGCCATGATGGATCCACCATCAAGTTTTATTTTCAAAAACATCCCTCCCATTTTGCCACATCATCTTTTGTAAAAACAAAACCTTTTTCAGTGCTAGAGCAAGACTAAGCATAGTAAAAACTTTTTATAAAACAGGGATTCAAAGGAAGGTAATCAAATTCAAGGAAGGTAATGCAGGAATTGTTTTAGCATTCAACTCCTATTACCTAATGCATCAAGCAAGTGAGAAAGATTTTAAAAGAATCAAGGAGGTGGCAAATGCACCAGGGCTTGCCTTGATTTACAGGTGATTCAGGCTCAGTTCCACAGATATCAAAATAAAAACAGCTGTCTGCCTGAGGTTCCTGAGGTGGTGGTGGTGAAGTCTTCTCTCCTTCTACTTCAACTTCTTCTTCGTTTTCTGAAGATAACCATACATAATAATGAATGCCCATGTAATGCTCATGAGAATGCAAAGATAATAAGAGTTTATTATCTAGGGTCTTCAATACAATTTTCCTTCACGGTTCTCCGAGAAACTAGGGTTTCCGGAGTCAGTAAAGGAATTCAAAGGGCAGGGGGTAAGGTTTTGGGTTCTAGTTATCAAACAAGGTCCAAATGAAATCAAACTCTACCTAAGGCTTCTAAATGATGTTTAGAGTTCAAATAAAAAGTTTGGGGATTTTTGGAATTATTATCTATTTTCTAAAAATCTAGAAACAATGCTTTAGGCTATTTTAAATACTCCAAAATTCCCCCTTTGATCTAAAAATCATGAAACTATTTTTATTAAATATTAAAGAAAATTAGGAACCTTAAGAAAATTGGTTTGACATTTTTACCATTTTTCTGCAATTTTCTAAAATTATTTTAGTCCTGGTAGAAAAAGAAAAAGAGAAAACTGTGAACAGGACTGGGCCGAAAGCAGCCCAAGCGGCCCAAACCCAAGCAGAAGCGCACACCTGCAGCGACTTTGCAAAAAGGCCCTCGGTGTTCACGATAACCAGAAGTGGGTTCTTGCACTGTTCCCGTGAGTCACTGACGGTTTACAAGAAACCCCCTCACGTCCTAATTCTTCGCAGACCGAGGTCCACGACGACGAACGACGTCGACCCACGCTCCGGCGAGCCTATGCCGGTCGTATACCGCAACGACTGGAGCTCCCGTGCGGCAGAGGCCAGATTAGACCCCACCAGCACACTTCCCCTCAACCAATTTCACAAATGGTGGTCTTCCTTGCTCTGCCCACGGTGGCAGCGGGCACCACGGTTAATCGACCGCGTTCCTGGCGATCCATGGGGTCTTAGCTCGATTGGGTGGGTTGGTGAGCATCACGGGTTCATGAGAGCACTCAAACGAGAGAGCCGTGAGAATGAGCTGACCTGTATCGCGCTGGCCACGGCGAGGTTGCTTTCACGGTGGTGGAAACTCGGTTTGGGGGAAATCCAAAATTAGAGCTTCTCAGTGAACGATCGAGGGTGATTCTTGGTGGCTGGGTGCTTGACTACCCTACGGAGCTCACCGTGGCTTCCATTTATAGCGATCGGTTGCGAGCGCAGCGAATTCAAGCGGCGGATTGTGATCGGTAAGACGGGGTGAGTCACTGGTGGCCGCGCAACGTGGTCATTACCGTGGCGGCTCCTCTGGCGATCACCGGATATGCATAGCATGGTTAGCCGTAACGTGGTAAAGCATTTGGACACACGGCGGACGACGGTAACGGCTCAACGACGGTGAGAATCTATCCGAGTAATCGATGAACAAAGGGGGGTACGACGGCTAGCCGGAATAGTTTACTGGCTAGGCTTATCCACGGCGGCGTGACTCCGAGCGTCATTTGATCAACCTGAGCACGAATCGAGACGGCAATGGCATGAATCACGGCGGAGATCGTCGACGGCGAGCTGAGCTGGTGACCTGATCTATTTCAGAGCAGTGTACCATGGCGAATTCCTTTCAGTGCACCTGACAATCAAGATTTAGGGCAGATTCTTTCTTGATTTTATGTAGTAACATGATCGACACTCTTTAGCAAAGTTGTAGCCCTAGGATCCAGCTACAACATTGGTATAGCAATACTAAGCAAATTCTTGCTCGATCATGCTTGAACTCATGTCCAAAGTCACTGCAGTTGCACTGTCAGTCTGAAATTCAGACTTTAACAGCCTGGCAGCCCATCTTTGGGTTTGATTATCTCCAATTTCTTCATAACAACTATGCTTACCCTCTTAAACAAAGTTTTCTCCTTTGATAGGTTTACAAATTTGATGTGGTGACCTAGGGTAAATTCTCAATATTTTAGAAGATATAGAGCTCCCAAGTTGAACCAATGTCACTGAATTTTAGACTTACGGTTAGAGGGTTTAAGTGGTGCTTTTTGCAAATAGGCCCAAAACTTAGGGTTTAACTTGCAAATTCACATATTTGTGAGCCATATGACTTAAAACACCTTACTTTACTAGTTTTTGCACTTTAGTCCAAAAGTGCACTAATTTTGCACTTAGCCCCCTAGGGTTTAGGGTTAGGGTTTTCCATGGTTCTAATTAGGGTTTTTGGTATCTCAGGGGTGTAAATGTAATGTAGGTCCATTCTTAGGAACATTATATGACCATTTCACTTAAACTTTAGGTTTTTCTCTATTTGGCTCTTGTTTTGCCCTTCAGAACCCTATTTAAGGTTAAGTACCCAATACTAGGGTCTTATTTGCAAAATGCCATAATAATACAACTTGCTTGAAATTTTTACCTAGGTGTGTCAAACATATGAAATGCTGATGCTTATGATGTTATGCTCAAGTTTTAGTAATAGTAACACCAGGGGTGTTACATCCTTCCCCCCATAAAAGAATCTCATCCTGAGATTAAAAGTCCTAGGGTAAGTAGTGGAAAAGGAAATGCTTCATATTTTTATTTCCTAATTTTTGGTACAAGGCAGGGGTGGTTTGGGGCTCACTCCTTTATTACACATATTACAATTTACATGAGGCTAGAAAGCCTAGGAAGTTCTTTTCTAAAAATTCTTGAGTTTCCCACGTAGCCTCATCTTTGGAATGTTGGTTCCACTGTATCTTGTAAAACTTGAGAGTTTTTCTCTGGGTAACCCTGTCCTTTTGATCCAAGACTTGAATAGGATGCTCAGAATATGTTAAGTCTGGCTCTAGGACAATATCTGTTACTTCAATGGTTCGATCTGGAACCCGAAGACACTTCTTCAACTGAGACACGTGGAACACATTTGTACAGCAGACAAGGTTTCGGGTAGTTGAAGTCGGTATGCCACTGGTCCATACCTTTCAAGGATAAGAAAAGGACCAATGTATCGAGGTGCAAGTTTCCCTTTTACTCCGAAACGTGTTACACCCTTCATTGGGGAGACCTTCAGATAGACATAATCTCCAACTGAAAAGTATAAGGGTATCCGATGTGTGTCTGCGTAACTTTTCTGGCGATCTTGAGCTTTCTTCAAATTATGAATTATCCTTTGAACTTTATCTTCTATCTCTTTTACCATATCAGGCCTGAAGAAATTTTTTTCACCAGGTTCAGAACAGTTTAGCGGAGTACGACATCGTCGTCCATATAAAGCTTCAAAGGGTGCCATCTTGATGCTTTCTTGATAGCTATTATTATATGAGAACTCCGCTAAAGGTAAACATTCATCCCATTTTTGTAGGAACTCTAGAGCACAAGCCCGTAACATGTCTTCAAGTATTTGGTTCACCCTTTCAGTTTGCCCACTGGTTTGAGGATGATAGGCCGAACTATGGAGCAACTTAGTATCCAAGGCCTTGTGAAGTTCTTCCCAAAATTTGGACATGAATTGCGATCCATGATCTGACACTATCATCTTCGGAACACCATGCAAACTAAGAATACGGGCAATGTATAATTCTGCATAAGTGGCCACTGTATACTTAACCCTGACAGGTAGGAAGTGGGCAATCTTTGTGAGTCGATCAACGATAACCCAGATAGAATCATACCCTTTGGCACTCCTGGGTAGTCCCACAATAAAGTCCATACTAATATCCTCCCATTTCCATGTTGGGATTGGTAATGATTGCAATGGCCCAGCAGCCTTCATGTGTATGGCCTTGACACGTTTGCAATTGTCACACCTTGCCACATAGCGTGCAATTTCGATCTTCATTTTCGTCCACCAATAATGCTATTTCAGATCATGGTACATCTTAGTGCTCCCAGGATGAATAGAATAGCGACTAAGATGTGCTTCATCCAAAATTTGTTGGCGGATTTCTTCATTCTTCGGCACAACTATGCGGTTGTTGAACCATACAACACCTTGGTCGTCTTCTCTAAAACAGTTGGCTTTTCCAGCCCTTATCTTCTCACGTATATGTTTCATACCCTCATCATTCTTTTGTGCGTCAATTATCCTTTGTAGGATGACTGACTCCAGCTTCAAGTGATTTGAAGTCCCCTGTTGAATCATTCCCAGGTTCAAATTTTCCATCTCCTGGCACAATGTAATGTCAGAAGTCCTCATAGTTAAACAATGGCAGGAGGCCTTGCGACTGAGTGCATCTACCACTACATTTGCTTTGCCTGGATGATAATGGATCTCCAGTTCATAATCTTTAATAAGCTCGAGCCATCTCCTTTGTCTCATATTGAGCTCTGACTGGGTAAAGATGTATTTCAAACTTTTGTGGAAAGTCTAAATATGACAGACATTTCCCAGTAGATAATGACGCCATATCTTCAGAGCATGAACCACTGCAGCGAGCTCCAAGTCATGAGTGGGATAATGCTCCTCATGCCGGCGTAACTGCCTTGAAGCATACGCTATTACTCGGCCTTCTTGCATTAATACACAGCCGAGACCATTGCCTGATGCGTCACAATACACATCAAAAGGCTTTTCAATATCCGGTTGAGCTAATACCGGAGTAGTGGTTAATAATACCTTCAATTTCTCAAAGGCTTCATTACATTTTGAAGACCAATTGAATTTAGTATCATTCTTCAATAGACTTGTGATTGGTCTCACAAGCTTAGAAAAATCTGGTATAAATCGACGGTAATAGCCAGCTAGTCCAAGGAAACTTCAGACTTGATGAACAGTGGTTGGGGGTTTCCACTCCAAAATATCCTTGACTTTGCTGGGATCTACCGCAATCCCCTTGGCAGATAACACATGCCCCAGAAATTGAATTCCTTCCAGCCAAAATGCGCACTTACTGAACTTGGCATATAATTGATGTTCCCTCAAGCGCGTCAATACGATCCGTAAGTGTTGAGCATGCTCCTCTTCGTTCTTAGAGTATATCAAGAATCATCTATGAAGACCACCACGAATTTGTCCAACTCGGGCATAAATACCGAGTTCATCAGATAAGTGAAGTGGGCAGGAGCATTCGTCAGTCCGAAAGACATTACCAAGTATTCAAATAAACCATACCTCGTAGTGAATGCGGTCTTGGGTATATCCTCGGGCCTAATACGGATCTGATGATAGCCTGACCTGAGATCAATTTTAGATAATACCCTCGCTTCAGTCAGTTGATCAAACAAAATATCAATCCGAGGAAGAGGATACTTATTCTTGATAGTGACCTCATTAAGGGGTCGATAGTCCACATACATCCGCAATGTTTGATCCTTTTTCTTGACGAATATGGCTGGACAGCCCCATGGCGATGAGCTTGGCCGGATAAATCCCTTCTCTAGTAGATCTTGCAATTGGGTCTTGAGTTATGCCAGCTCATTTGGAGGCATTCGGTACGATCTTCTAGAAATGGGAGCCGTACCGGGCTTTAGTTCAATTACAAACTCTACATCTCTTTCGGGTGGCAATCCAGGCAAATCTTCTGGAAAGACATCTGGGAACTCACATACTGCCGGAATATCCTTGATCTCCGGTATAATGGCTTCATTAATTCTGCAAATTGGTCTAGCTAGAATAGCTATGGGGATAGACAAAAGAATTTCTTCTTGGCCATAACTCAACCTGATTGTTCTCAGATCAGTGTTGACAACTGCTTTATGTTGGGCCAACCAATTCATGCCCAGGATTACATCTATGTCTTGGCCTTTTAGAACAATCATCTTAGTAGGAAAGTCCCATCCAGCCAAGGTTACGGGCACTTGATAAGCCACTTCTTTGGTAAATATTTGTCCCCTAGGCGAATGTATTTTAAACCCTTCCCTTGATTCAGTATATGGAATGCAGTGTTTCTCCACGAACTTTTTGCTTATGAAAGTATGTGATGCACCCGAATCGAAGAGAATAAGTGCAGGGTGGTTGGCTACAAGGAACGTACCCATCATCACCGGTTCGCCTTCCGGTGTGGTAGCCACTTGAGTGTAATAAACTCGTCCTATTTTTTTTGTATTCTGGCCCGTAGTATTGTTGCCTGCATTTCCCTTGGAGCTTCTAGAACTCTGTTGATTATTTGCTTGATTTTGCCTTGGGTACGGACAGTCCTTAATGAAATGTCCGGACTTCCCGCAGTTGAAGCAGCCAGTAGATGAGCTTGGAAGAGCAGGGAAACAAGTGCCAGGGGCACCCCGCTGATTTGTAGTAGTGAAGGCAGGGGTAGGACAGATAAACACTGGTTGCTTGAATGGGAAGGAGGGTGGGCGTGATGAAGAACAACCCCGATTAAAAGGCCGGATAACTAACCGTTGCCTTTTATCGGGGCCCTGATTAGGCCTGTTGCCTCCATTCCCCTTGGACTTTCCAGAACTTGTATATTTAGCTTCAACTGCCAGCGCTGTGCTGACAGCCCTTCCGTATGTGAGGTCGATGCAGGTAGCCATTTTTCTTTGCATCCGATCATTTAAACCCCTCATGAAGCAGTTTTTCTTCTTTATGTCGGTGTTGACTTGGTCAATTGCATACTGAGATAAGTGATTAAATTTATTGAGATACTGGGTGACAGTATCTCCGCCATGCTTCAATTTCATGAATTCCTCCTGTTTCATGTGGAGGACTCCTTCAAGTATGTAATGCTCTCTGAAGGCCAGCTTGAATTCATCCCATGTAATCTGATGATCGGCCGGCTGAACGACCACAAAGTTCCTCCACCACGTGCTGGCAGGGCCACACAATTGCTGAGCTGCGAACAGGGGCTTTTGAGTTTCTGAACATCGAAGAAGCCCAAATTTTTGCTCAATGACGCGGATCCAATCATCCGCCTCTAAAGGATCTTCTACCTTGACGAACAACGGTGGGCGCGTCTCGGAGACGTCCAAATAAGATGTCTCCCGGGGGCCTTGCGGATAGGCCCGCCCGCCTTGTTGTTGGAGTTGTTGACCTGCCATCTCCCTCAGGAAGCGGGTATTATCCGATGTGGCGTTTACCAAGGCAGCGATGGCCTCGGCAAGTGTCGGGGGTACTGGAGGTGGATTCGGGGTCGCCTCCCTCCCACGGGAGGTACCAGCCCCATCCTGAGCGCGAGTCCTGGAAAGCATCTGAGGCAAAGAACATTTGGAGCAATATGATATGCCATACAAGCCATCCATTTCACATTACTTAAAGAGGTAATGTTATAGACTCGTACAATATGATTACACCACCTATTTCACAATAGTACTACTTCTATACTATACTATTCCTGCTTCTTGTCACTCTTGGTAGCCTCACTGTCGGACGTAGGAGACCACTCATCGACCAACTTCATAGAGGGAGGGGGCCTGAAAAGGTCCAATTCGCCACCAAAAGCTTCTCCCGCTACTTGAGAAGGTCCGGCTTCTGTCCCGACAGGATCCACAGGTACACTGGGGTGTAGTTGTGAGTATAATACATGAACTTCTTCATGTAGAGTATTACAATAAGCCTGCAAGTTATCAATGGCTGAGCTAAGCTCTTCTACTCGGGCTCGAGCTTTCGCCTCCTTAGCCCAGGCAAGCGAACGAGAGTGAACCGCCCAGTCGAGCGCTAAATCTCGATCCGCGAGCTGATCTTATAGGCGGCGGATGTCGCTTCTCAATTCATTGATCCTCTCGCCATCCGCAACCCATATGTTATTCCTGCGACGGAGTTCTGTTTGAAGGTGATTCACCTGAGCCTCTAGATCCCCGATCGAATCATTACTACCGCTACTGCTGTCGTCATGTCTTGGGGCAAGTTGGTGACGAGGTACACCGATAGGCCCGGTTGACTTGCGTGCAGTCTTTCCTGTACGTGGCGGCATTTTGCTAAGGGGGAAATCTTATTAGCATAATTTTTAGCATGATGCATGTGTAATTACAGAATCAACCTCAGTTGATTCACACCTTCTATACATTGCACTCTTCCTATCTGGTCTTTCATATAAACTCTTCAGAGATACTAGGTAAGAAGGGAAGAAATTTTCTAGATAAGTCTTAGAAAAATTCTTTTGAAGATGCCTCATAATATCTGCAGAGATGGGCTTCGCTCCGATACCAGCTGTGACGGAACCTCCCAAGTCATTAGGCCCACCTACAGTTGTCCTTGTCCAACGGACCTCGGACAACCTTGCAGGTGTTCCTGAATCACTTGACAAGTTCGGTATCTGCTTTCCTTACCTTCCCAAGAGCATTTTACCCATCACGCAGACATTACAAATCATCGAAGATACGAAAATGCGGAAGCGATTACATAAACTTACATTTATTTAAAAGTAAGACAAAGTTATATATTACAGACCAGGATATAATTAACCGAGTGTAGAGTATTATTATTACAGAACCAAGGGAGGCAAAAACCCCTCCCGATAAGTTTCAAACAAAATTTTTTTATGGAGGAACCCTTCCTCCCGCAGCTTTACTCTTGGTTTTCTTCTTTTGAGACCACCTTAGAACAGAAACAACAAAAGTTTGTCGCTTCTTCACCTAAAACAATAGGGGATAAAACCCTGAGTATGGAATTACTCAGCAAGACTTACCCGACTAAAAAAAGACTCTCAAGGGTATGCTGGTTATCAGGGAGTCAAGGTAAGGTTTCTCAATAATCAAAGACTCTGTTTGCAGAAATGCTTACTAAAGTGGATCCTTAAAAATCCAGTTTTATTCGCAAGTTAAGTGAAATTACCTGCACTAGAGTTCTTTCTACCCTAGATCATTCACTTGACCTATACTAGCCAATTTCTTAACAATCCATCATCTTTACCTGAGTTCTACGTATAGGGCAGTGACCAAGTCTTCATAACCGCGAAGGTACGGCGATCCGAATCGATTATACTCAGCTGAGGATCTCCAATCACACGACATATGTAGCACTTAACCCTTGCATATGTCAACCCGCCACCGGGGTTCTTAAGACCAGATCAGGTTCACGCCAACCGAGAGCACAGTTACACCACCGTCTAGCCTCTTGCCACAGAGGGTACATGCTACTCTTGCCATCTCTCCACTCCCATTGTGTGGTATCTTATTCTGGCCTTAGTCTGCCCGAGGCAAAGCTTACCCATGACGAGGCATGTGACCAGTTAAAGGGTCCTCGGTCAGCAAGCCTACATCGAGACGATCCTTAATCGACTCAGACGGAGACACTACACCGAGACTCTCTCCTCGTGCAAGTCACCCGCCCGGTCTCAGCTTAATCATTTCAATCCCAAAATTTGGTACCTGGCAGAGGTACATCTTTTCTGATGTTGAACCCGTCATGGCCATGATGGATCCACCATCAAGTTTTATTTTCAAAAAACATCCCTCCCATTTTGCCACATCATCTTTTGTAAAAACAAAACCTTTTTTAGTGCTAGAGCAAGACTAAGCATAGTAAAAACTTTTTATAAAACAGGGATTCAAAGGAAGGTAATCAAATTCAAGGAAGGTAATGCAGGAATTGTTTTAGCATTCAACTCCTATTACCTAATGCATCAAGCAAGTGAGAAAGATTTTAAAAGAATCAAGGAGGTGGCAAATGCACCGGGGCTTGCCTTGGTTTACAGGTGATTCAGGCTCAATTCCACAGATGTCAAAATAAAAACAGCTGTCTGCTTGAGGTTCCTGAGGTGGTGGTGGTGAAGTCTTCTCTCCTTGTACTTCTACTTCTTCTTCGTTTTCTAAAGATAACCATACATAATAATGAATGCCCATGTAATGCTCATGAGAATGCAAAGATAATAAGAGTTTATTATCTAGGGTCTTGAATAAAATTTTCCTTCACGGTTCTCCGAGAAACTAGGGTTTCCAGAGTCAGTAAAGGAATTCAAAGGGCAGGGGGTAAGGTTTTGGGTTCTAGTTATCAAACAAGGTCCAAATGAAATCAAACTCTACCCAAGGCTTCTAAATGATGTTTAGAGCTCAAATAAAAAGTTTGGGGATTTTTGGAATTATTATCTATTTTCTAAAAATCTAGAAACAATGCTTTAGGCTATTTTAAATACTCCAAAATTCCCCCTTTGATTTAAAAATCATGAAACTATTTTTATTAAATATTAAGGAAAATTAGGAACCTAGGAAAATTGGTTTGACATTTTTACCATTTTTCTGCAATTTTCTAAAATTGTTTTAGTCCTGGCAGAAAAAGAAAAAGAGAAAACTGTGAACAGGACTGGTCCGAAAGCAGCCCAAGCGGCCCAAACCCAGGCAGAATCGCGTGCCCGCGCCCGCGCACGCGCGCCTGCGATGACTTTGCAAAAAGGCCCTCGGTGTTCACGATAACCAGAAGTGGGTTCTTGCACTGTTCCCGTGAGTCACTGACGGTTTACAAGAAACCCCCTCACGTCCTAATTCTTCAGAACGAGGTCCACGACGACGAACGATGTCGACCCGCGCTCCGGCGAGCCTATGCCGGTCGTATACCGCAACGACTGGAGCTCTCGTGCGGCAGAGGCCAGATTAGACCCCACCAGCACACTTCCCCTCAACCAGTTTCACAAATGGTGGTCTTCCTTGCTCTACCCACGGTGGCAGCGGGCACCACGGTTAATCGACCGCGTTCTCGGCGATCCATGGGGTCTTAGCTCGATTGGGTGGGTTGGTGAGCATCACGGGTTCATGAGAGCACTCAAACGAGAGAGTCGTGAGAATGAGCTGACCTGTATCGCGCTGGCCACGGCGAGGTTGCTTTCACGGTGGCGGAAACTCGGTTTGGGGGAAATCCGGAATTAGAGCTTCTCAGTGAACGATTGAGGGTGATTCTTGGTGGTTGGGTGCTTGACTACCCTACGGAGCTCACCGTGGCTTCAATTTATAGCGATCGGTTGCGAGCGCAGCGAATTCAAGCGGCGGATTGTGATCGGTAAGACAGGGTGAGTCACTGGTGGCCGCGCAACGTGGTCATTACCGTGGCGGCTCCTCCGGCGATCACCGGATATGCATAGCATGGTTAGCCGCGACGTGGTAAAGCGTTTGGACACACGGCGGACGATGGTAATGGCTCAACGGCGGTGAGAATCTATCCGAGTAATCGGTGAACAAGGGGGGGGGGTACGGCGGCTAGCTGGAATAGTTTACTGGCCGGGCTTATCCACGGCGGCGTGACTCCGAGCATCATTTGATCAACCTGAGCACGAATCAAGATGGCAACGACACGAATCACGGCGGAGATCGTCGACGGCGAGCTGAGCTGGTGACCTGATCTATTTCAGAGCACTGTACCATGGCGAATTCCTTTCAGTGCACCTGACAGTCAGGATTTAGGGCAGATTCTCTCTTGATTTTATGTAGTAACATGATCGACACTCTTTAGCAATGTTGTAGCCCTAGGATCCAGCTACAACATTGGTATAGCAATACTAAGCAAATTCTTGCTCGATCATGCTTGAACTCATGTCCAAAGTCACTGCAGTACTGTCAGTCTGAAATTCAGACTTTAACAGCCTGACAGCCCATCTTTGGGTTTGATTATCTCCAATTTCTTCATAACAACTATGCTTACCCTCTTACACAAAGTTGTTCTCCTTTGATAGGTTTACAAATTTGATGTGGTGACCTAGGGTAAATTCTCAATATTTTAGAAGATATAGAGCTCCCAAGTTGAATCAATGTCAGTGAATTTCAGACTTAGGGTTAGAGGGTTTAAGTGGTGCTTTTTGCAAATAGGCCCAAAACTTAGGGTTTAACTTGCAAATTCACATATTTGTGAGCCATATGACTTAAAACACCTTACTTTACTAGTTTTTGCACTTTAGTCCAAAAGTGCACTAATTTTGCACTTAGCCCCCTAGGGTTTAGAGTTAGGGTTTTCCAGGGTTCCAATTAGGGTTTTTGGTATCTCAGGGGTGTAAATGTAATGTAGGTCCATTCTTAGGAACATTTTATGATCATTTCACTTAAACTTTAGGGTTTTCTCTATTTGGCTCTTGTTTTGCCCTTCAGAACCCTATTTAAGGTTAAGTACCCAATACTAGGGTCTTATTTGCAAAATGCCATAATAATATAACTTGCTTGAAATTTTTACCTAGTGAATGCATCCTAGGTGTGTCAAACATATGAAATGCTGATGCTTATGATGTTATGCTCAAGTTTTAGTAATAGTAACACAGGGGTGTTACAATCAAGATGAATCTGTTTGATAGTTGATTTTCTGAAGACTGTGTGACTTGGTCGCCAAGGACGATCTTCCGAGTCTTCGCCTCCACTCTCCATATCATAGCTGTCGCTATCATCAGTATCTTCAGACAAGCCTTCTAATATCTCTTTAGTTATCTTCTCTGTGTTTGTTTTTGCAATTGACTCAATAAATCCAGCAGTCTCCTCCTCAAGGAGCTTCTCCTCCTCGCTCAGCTTCGTCTTAGCAGCAACTTTTTTGTCTTGAGACATCTCTTCTTCGAAAATGGCGAAAATGTGTCCTTAGAACCAAAACTTAGAAAATCTAAGAAACTAAGCAACTGTTGGTGAGCAAGGGCTAAGAAATTGAGCAAAGCAAAGCAGGCGGCAAGTAACGTACCAAATGTGCTCGGGGTGAGTTCTTATTTATACGCCCAGCACGCTCCAAGTTGGAGAGCCCCGTCTGTCATTGACTGTTGCTATTCTAGCAAAGGGAAGGTGTTTTCGGACCTTCGGCTTAGGGCCTTCGTCCATATCGCAACCTGAATTCGTTATTCTAACAAATTAACCTTGCGAGGGGCTACTGTTGGGGGCCTTCGTCTTCCGAAGGTCCTCAAAAACATGATTTAACAATGTTTCCAGAGTTGTAATACATGAACATGTACCTTTGGATTCGAATCAGAACCACAGTGGGAGAAGCACGAACAATACGAAGATTGATGCAGCGCCGAAGCTACGCGCAAGGGAGCTTCGGCATGACAACAGGAAAGGGAACCGACTTAAAGGGGAAAAGGCTATTTAGACCCCGATGAGTTACCTTATAGTCATTAGCAAATGTAAAGGGCATGAATGTAATTTCACGTGGGCTACGTCCCATGCCTATAAATAGATGAACAGTACCCTCGTACTGTTCACGCTGACTTGGCATTTGCTTTTGCATCACGCTCGTACCTTTGCTGTCTATCAAGTCGAAGGTATCAAATGTAATTCAATATTGTTTTTATTTTCTCATGATAATATAATGGAGATGAATCTATAATGCTATATGATTGTTTATGTTATCTTTTGTATTTTACACGCTTCTCCTATTATCGACTTACCTTCGATATTCGAAGGTATGTCCTTCATAACCTTCGTCTGAAGATCATTATATCCTAAGGGAAATAATGTTTTGAAGGACGAAGGACGTTAATGTTTAACATTTTATGTTGCCTTGTTCTTGATTAATAGCATTTGAGAACAAGTCACCAACACTTTGGTTTAGTGAAGGCGGCTTCTTTAGGACCAAAATCAAACTGGGCAACAACAGGTTCATCGTCGCCGACAATAGTACAATCAGCGGAAAATGTAATAACATTTACATCCATACCTGGGCGCTTTGGAGAAGCTTCGTAGTCGACCAGGTCTTCTCCCAGTAGGTCATCGTCCTCCATTGATGTCGGCACGTCGTCGGAGGCGTCCTGGTGTGGTGCGGACGGTCCGGACTCAGGGGGTCGGACAGTCCGTGCCTTGTGCAGATGGTCCAATCCTTTTAGCCGGGCTGTCTACCATACTCGCAGGGTGCTGCACAAGTGTTGTTTTATTTTCTATTTTTGTGGTCGTTTGCTTTTCCTCGACGGCCTTTGGTCTCCATTTCTTTTGCGGTGGTGGGTATTGTGGATGTGTGTCATTGAATGTCTTTTCTGCCTCCTTCTCCTGGCTCTCCTTCGCTCTTAGGCACTGTAATTTTCGCTTTTGGGATCGTGTCAATCCTGACGGGCACCATCGAGGCATGGAGTATTTTGGATCGGCTGTTTTGATGACAATTGTATCCTCTTTTTTGGCTGTGTTGGCCGATTCACCAAGAAACATCGGCCCTTCATTATTTTCCTGTATAATGACATTTGCAGTACCTATTTTGATGATGTCCTTTTTTGTTGTTCTTTCAGACGCTACAGGTATATGCCCCCTGCCGGATTGGTCGGCCTTTGAGGCCGAGTAGTCCGACAATCTTGTTGGGTCTGTGCCTGGTGACCGGATTGAGCGGTGCTCAATCGGTCTTGTACTGGAGGTGTCAACCTGTTGAATACAGATGTTTGGGGTGCCCCCCCCCAAGTGGGGTACTGTGGCATCCCAAATGGATATGGTGGCATGCCCCACATTTGATTTGTGACATATGGTGGAGTTATGTATGCGTATGGATATGGCATAGGTGGATATGGGGGTGGAGGTGTCCATGTAGGTATGTTAGGTCTTACTTGGACAATATGACCCTCCATTTTTTTCCGATTGGTGAGGTGGTCCAATCGGTCTTACCTGATATTACTCACGAATGGGCGAGCGAGGTTGCTTTGCTGGCCGGTCACTGGGGCCGGCCTTCTTTTTCACATAGTTGGACAATAATTGATCGAAAGTCGGGCCGGATTTGACTAGCCGACCAGCTGCTTTAAATGTATTTGTTTTTCTAAGTACCTATCTCTGGTCGTCATGGTTTGAAGGTACACGGTCGTTGCGGGTCTTGAGTATGACCGGACCATCTGCTAGAATTCTCCGGACCGTCCGCTGGAATTCTCCGGATCGTCCGGCATGGTCCCAAACCGTCTGCACCGGTGCGTCAGACCGTCTAAGATGCGCAGCACGAGTTCCTGCTCCTGCCCCTTGGTCTGCGCTTGCCCCCTAGCGCTGGAGGTCGTGATGGTCACCTTAAGAGTCTCCCCTCCATCGGGAGTCTCCCCGGTCACCACTTTCCTGCAAGAAATTTTATGATTCCTATCGGCCTCTCTTGTGTTGCCGATGATTATCTCTTTGTTTTTGCCTTTATCGGTTGTGTTTGGCCGAACCAGGACCCTCTTGCCCTTAAAGTCGATCATGTTCATTGGAAAGGGCTCTGTGTCCACCTACATTTCCTAAAATTTCAATCGTCCTTCGTTAATGGCCGATTGAATCTATCGACGGAATACATTACAATCATTAGTGGTATGAGAAAATAAGTTATGCCACTTGCAGTATGCACAACGTTTTAGCTCGTCGGTGGATGGAACATTGTGATTTATTTTAATGTTGCCATTTTTGAGTAATTCATCAAATATTTTATCACATTTACCAACATTAAATGTAAACTTAACTTTCTCTTGCGTTTCTTTTGAACCGGCTGCAAGGAAGAACAAGCTGAAAATTTGGCCTGCTTTGGCCAAACCATTTCAGCAGCATATACCTCTGTTGATTCGTCGTCCGAGCTACTTTGGTTGCACTCTACTATATAGACATTGTGACGAATGGTTTTGGCAGTCTCTTTGCTTCGGCTTTCACAAGCCAAAGCTCTCTGGTGTAATTGTGCTACCGTGAAAAATTGGATGCCTTCTAATCTTTCTTTTAAATAATATCTCAGTCCATTAAAGGCTAATTCTACTAGCTGTTTTTCTGCTAAGTGTATTTGGAAGCATCGGTTTCTTGTATCCCAGAACCTCAGGATGTATTCATTAACCAAATCGTCCGTCCCCTGTCGCAGGGCCACTAGGTCTACCAGATCTAATTCATAATCACCGGAAAAGAAGTGATCATGAAATTTTTGTTCTAACTCCCCCCATGACAAAATAGAATTAGGAGGTAAAGTGGCGTACCATGCGAACGTGGTTCCTGTTAAAGACAATGAAAATAAACGCACGCGAAATGCTTCCGTGTCGGCCAATTCTCCTAATTGTGCTAAGAACTGGCCTATGTGTTCGCGCGTGTTTTTTCCTTGGTCACCCGAAAATTTTGCGAATTTGGGTATCCTGGTCCTGGGGGTATGGGTGGTGATCAAATCGGCTGTCATAAGGTTTCCGATATGATTGCCCCCAGGCACCATGCTTACTCCGAGCTTATCTCGGAACGCCCCGGCTATTTCCTCCCTCGCTATATCAATGGCAACCGGTGCGAGACCACTGGCTCTCTGGTCAAACATAGGTGGGGTTGGCTGGATATTAGCATGTTGTCTTTCCCCACATTTTTTGAGCTATGTGGTGCATTGCCATTTACCCTATATGGCTCATAGGATTGATCGTTCCTTTGCAGCCTTCTAGGCAGGGCCGGAAAGCTTTTCTGGGCTTGGGATTTTGTATTAATAGGCTGCTGCATCGCATAGTGTGATGGGAAGTGTTGCTGGGATGGATGAGGATTCAGGTAACAATCCTCCTCAAAAAACTCATGTGCGGACTGTCCGGACATGTACCCGGACCGTCCGTGATTATATGCAAACCGTCCGTCGCTGTATGCGGACGGTCCGACTGGGTAGCTTAAATTCTGCGCAATACGATGTGGCTCGAGTACATGTGTTGGTAATTCATTAAAAATGGGCCCGACCGTTGTTGGCCCGAACGGTCCGCGCTCACATGCGGACGGTCCGGGCCTGAGCAGATCGGCTGATTTACTGTCGATTTGCGGTTGCTCGGGGTATGTATCCATCGGCATCCCATAAAGGGGTTGTGACTGGTCGTGACAACCTATAGCCGATGTATTACACGTGTTACACTACAAGAAACTGGTTAAAGAACGTGGGTGAAAAACCGTCGAACTTAATGTAATAGGCCGTCGAACTTAACATAAGAACGTGGGTTTACCCACGTTCATAGCCGACGGCGTTTTTTTGACGAACTTAAAGAAGTAAGTTCGACGGCCCCCACGTTCTTAACGTTAAGAACGTGGGTACCGTCGAACATAACTTTAAGAACGTGGGTACCGTCGAACTTAACGTTAAGAACGTGGGTTTTTAAGTTCGACGGGGACCGTCGAATTGTGTCCCGTAAGTTCGACGGCACCCACGTTCTTAACTTTAAGAACGTGGGTACAGGTGGTCGTCGAACTTATGTGTCCTGCGCGAGTCGGCGCGGGCTGCCCATTAAGTTCGACGGTACCCACGTTCTTAACCTTAAGAACGTGGGTACCCACGTTCTTAACTCTTTTCCAGAAAAAAATAAAAAATACAGAAATGATAAATTAGACACACATAATAACACATGCAACACAGAATATCACATACAATACAATTTTCAAACACAGGGATATATATACATATCACAAATTCATACAAGTCCAAATATACATAAGTTCACAAATTCACACAAGTCCAAATACATAAGTTCACAAATTCACACAAGTCCAAATACATAAGTTCACAAATTCACACAAGTCCAAATACATAGGTTCATATCCATAGTTCTCATTTTTAGTTCACAAGTTCAAACATTAGCTCCATCGCTCTCGATCAGGACATCGGATTGTTGTTCGTAGCTCCACCACTAGAATTGAGACATCTGTCCGCAAAGTCAGCGTGAGGGGAAGGAGTCACTTGATGAGAGCCGGAATCCTACAAAATAAACCAAAATTCTCATAAATATACAACTGGCATTAAATCACATGTACACCAAGATATAGGAAAGCATGATAAACATAGCGTCCTTTTCTAAATAAATATAGGAAAGCATTAAATCACATGTACACATAAACCAAAATGAGCACCAGCAGCAACAAAAAAAGTATACATCACAAGTCACCCACGTTCAACCTGCAGGCTATATTGCCGTCGGACTTACTGATTACTCAACATGGCGAAAGCACCAGCAGCAACACCCATGTATGGCTGACATCAACCTGCAGGACCCAAGAACATGCCCTACAGGCCACCGACCAGAAGATCAACCTGCAGGACACCAAGAACATGCCCTACAGGCCGCTCAAGTGCCAGTCCTGCTGCCCAGGATTCTTCTGCCCAGGACCACTAAATTCTTGGCAATTTTAAATCGCCTAATCTATCGCACAGCGGCATCCAAGAACAATAAAGAACAGGGAATGAGCTACTGGGCTTCAGATCTGATGATCCATTAGTATGGAACAGTCCGAGGTAAGGATTCTGCGTCATTAGAAATTTAACTCAGCAGATTGTGAATGCAAGAAGCAGACTCAAAGTCCCAGATCATCTGTTTAGATGCGCCTCAGCCATGCAAAAACTTAGATGAGTTGGGCAGATTGTTTAGATGCGCCTCATCCATTAGTACGGAACAATCTGTAGTGACAGTTTAGATGGCTGCTAATTTTTAATAGCTTAGATCATCTGTTTGGCCATTTCAAATAGCTTAGATGGCTGCTAATATATAATTATATGTACCACTCATATCAATAGTGACAGTTTGGTCGAGTGGTCTAAGACGCCAGATTTAGGTTCATAGATGGATAGATGGAGTACATGGCCACTAACTACAAACTGAGCCCACAAAGCCTAGCCATGTACCATTTCATTTGCTAGAAATTAAATAGGTTCATAGTCACTAACTGTTTTTAGTGTGCATCACTTGCTGTTTTCACTTTTTTGCTGAATCTGTAGTTTGATTTCAGATAGTTTGATTTTCTAGTTTGATAGTCACTTTTTTGCTGAATCTGTAGTTTGATTTCAGATAGGTTCATAGTCACTATCTCAATTAAATAGGTTCATAGACACTGAATCTGTAGTTTGATTTCAGAAGAGCTCAGGTAGGTGAGAATTGAGAACTAGCCCAGGTAGGTGAAAATGGTGCACTGTGGCCCCCCTTTGATAGTGACTAAAGCTAGACGATAAAACCAATCTAGACTTAGTTTATTTAATTAGGAGGAAATCAACTAGCATTGAAATTCAGGAACGTACCGCATGTGACGGAAGTGGCTGTGTTGGCCATGGGGGGCGTCCCCAAGGCCCCATTGGATGTGTAGGATATCCCCATGGTGGTGGTGGCCAATATCCCATACCTGGTTGTGGAGGAGGAAGAATCTGTCCTCTAGGAGGCATCGACCACTGAATGTCCATCTGTGGGTTTCCTTGTCCGGTCTCAGAACCCTATAACCAAATAAAACGATGCATGATTATAATTGTAAATGAAAGTAAATATACTACAAAACTATACCTGTGTTTCGTTGGTGTTTGGGGTCTGTCCAGATTGTGACGGACGGGTGAACTGGGGTCCCATTGGAGATCCCATCTGAGCACTATACATCTGCAAATACAATAAGCTTGAGTTAGATGTAATTTTTTATTTCATTTACTTAATTATGCTAATGAGTGTAAACATACAAGACAAACTTAGGAGTGGTCAAATAACTCAGAAGTCCATAGCCTAAGTCTTCTAAATTTTTAATCTGGCCAGGATGTTGGTAGGTTGCCAGCACGCAAATCTTCACAACAATAGAACACACGAGCGTATTGTTGTTGTGCCCATTCTATAAACTAATGAACGATTATATATCCACCTTCCTCAAAGACAATGGAGTGTTTTTGCGATAGAATACAGATACATCAGGTGTAACAAAGTCAAACTGTCAATCTGAGAAGTGAGAACATTAGTGATTCAGCATACAGAGTGTTATTGTGAAATTTGGAATCTTTTTTCGTTTTTTTACAAATTGAAAACACATCGGTGATTCAGAGAAGCCCATTCCATGCCATAATTCAGACCAGTTATACCTAGATCAGCTTGAGCATGGTCTAAGATTGAGCAGAAACATCAGTGGTTTGATCATGAGATAAGCCAATTGGATATTCCATAATTGACCCTCGTATCAGCTGAGCTACCAACCAACTAAACTGTACTTACCAAATTAATACATCAAGAAAAAGATAGTAAAAAGATTAGTTTGTCTATTGACCGAGTTTTGGAGCAAGACGTGCTTGCATATGATTTCTACGTCAGCTTTTGTGTGATTGACCAACATTTTTAAACGCCCATTCTCTCCATCACAAACGCCCATGTCATTACCAAATCATTCGCATCCAGCACTGAAACTCTAGTCTGAATTCTGAACTTCAACCGGCCTTTCAAGAGACTAAGCAGACATTGGGTACCCACTGGCATCTATACTAATAAACACGCATGGTTAACATAGGTGTCCTAAGTTAACAAACATGATTAATATGTGATAGGGAATAGAGAGTTAGGGTTGGGTTACTTTTACACAACAGTGTGCACCTTAACGTCGATGTCAGAAATAATTTTTCATACATGCGAACGGTTGGTCTTGCAATTATGTCTTTTCCCAGATATTTTTTATATCAATGCTGGCATAAAACAAATTATGAAATGAAAACAAGTGCAATTGAACCATTGGTGAGGCCAGGTAACGGCGGTATGGCTATGGGTGTCATTAGCATTTTACCATGAACCTTTGAGCAGAAAGTTAGGAAAAGGATTGGCCCAAAAAGTGTGTTGCTCCATAAAGTCAGCAGACTGCTGACACACAAGAAGGCAACCCTTCGACATCTCCAAACAATCACAGTTCCTTTTGCTTATTCACTTTGCCAACTCAAAGGCAGGTAGCAAACACATCTACCATCAGAAAAAAAATTATGTGTGAAATGGATTATTACCGAGTTGTGGGCATGTGTTACTGGGTCTTGCTGTGAGAGAACTCTCTCCATGACAAAAGCATGAGTTTACACCATGGTTGGTCATTGACAGCTACATATATATATAGTACGAAGTGTGCGTATCCTTTCTTTTCTGAACTGCACTGAAGCTTCAAACTATGAAATCCTAATTGTATCTGAAGCACTTCGCTTTATGGAAGGGGCAGACGATTTGACATTTGGAAGTTCGAAGAACCTCGTACGTGCTTGCCTTAGAATTTTGTGCCTTCGGTTGTGACCACCAAGGGTAGGGTAGTCTTCCTCACCCTTTTTTTTCTGTCAGTCTTGATCAGCCATAAAATCCTCTTAACTGGAGTGATTCATTCACTACAAAGTCTCAAATGGTTTTCCTTATTGTACCGATTCAGTATGTCCTCTCCTATGTAACATCTCGATCAGCAAAAAACTTGATTTGCCAATGCGATCACATGAATTTTAGATGAAACCTCTATTCCCTTCAGATTCTAATTTATATGCTCAAAGAACATGTGCCCTTGCATAGTTGCATCTCACAATGATTCCAAATAATTCTTGGAAAAACTAGATCAGTTTTCAATAATCAGCGACGAATAGGAAACATCAGAGTCATCTGCTCTTGTTTTATCCTCAAACACGTAAGAGAGCTAGGTATCTTTGTAGTAAAAAGAGAAGAAAACCCAGACCTTAGAAGTAACCACTCACTCTCCTAGGAGAATCAGAAGGGTTACAGGACAGTACACGACAAAACACAATAACCTAGCGTTAGACAAGTGTGTCGATGTTCTTTAATTCTTTGAATTTGCCCCCAGGTTGCTTGGCTAATGTTAAGGGATTGACATTGTCTCACTTAGCCTAGATTCAACTAATCACATCCTGAATCTGAAGTGGTTGTGCTTGTGCAGTTAAGGGTATGTTCATATCACAGGCTGTGACAACCTCCTAATAAATGCAGAAATCACTCAACAATTGACCAGACCGATTTTAGGCTGTCTAAGGCTCAGAGCGATTTAGATAAAAAAAATATGGGCAGATTCTGAGCGGATTAATAAAATTATTACCTGCATCAGCATTCCCTGCATCATCTGAACTTGTTGAGATAGATGTTGAACTTGTTGTTGTTGTTGTCTTAGTTGCTCATCAAGCTCTGATTCCCTCGAAGTTGAAGTTCGAGATCTACTCCCCGCCGAGGAAACTGACCGACGACCAAAGCTATCGCGACTCACAACCCCATCGCCGATCCCCAACCTAGAAACATCACAAGTTATGATAATATAGTGTTTATATATCACAACTTTGATCTTATCATACCTCCCATGTGGTAGCCCACCACTGGCAACATATGCTGCATCCGGATCGAAAGGTGCCTCCCTCCAATCTAGATCATCGTCTCCTGCTTTCCTCCTAACCTCCTCAGCATAATGAGTCTACAAAACAATTTATGTTAATTATAAATGAGTCACAAGTTAATTAAGAATAGATAGTAATTATTTACACCTACCAGCTTTTCTGTCGCGCTTTCGTCACATAAAACTTCTGGATGATCTGGATCTGGACCTCGGTGTCCCTCCATGTAAACGTCAATGAATCGGGGTTCAACACCATCACGAGCCTCCTGCAGTAAGAGACATAATAAAATATACAAATTTGTCTGAGGGAAAAAGACTAAATGTTACTTAGCTCGTCATACCATTCGTTGTGATTTCCCAATAAATCCATCTGCTCCAAATCGATGGAGGCCCAGTTTGCTCTTCCGGTTCAAACGATTTCTATCTGACTTCACTTTGTACTCATCTGAGGACCAGTACTCGCAGAGCTTGACCCAAGCTTCAGGATGAGCAGTGAGCCAGTCCACTTCACTTTGTTTGTACTCCTCAGCTGTCAAGTGGATTTCACATGCCTGCTTGTTGGTCATTCTTTGACCCTTCACTTTCTTGAAGTACACGGTAACAGCTTTGACCCGTGCATCTGACATTGAACCATTTATAACTTTTCTAGCAGCATTGTGGAATACACGTTTTGCATGTTCTTCGTTCGCTGTTTCGTCCAATCTAAATTGTTCCTGCAAAATGAAGAAGCAATTAAATTCATTTATAGACGCCCACGATAAGTAAATTTAAAAGACATAATAAACTCACCCAAAACGATGACCACACTGCGTCTTGGTGAGTACGGTTGGGTCCATATGGTTTGAGGCCCCAGTGAGCCCAGTGATACGCCCCTATCTCTGCCCCGTTGAGTTGTACCACCCCTGGATAGTGAAAACGAGCTATAGATCCCAGCACTGTGTTAACTGGTGTCCGATGACCTTTGCCACTCCATGCCACCTCCACCCAACTCCTCTCTCCTGCAGGGTTTATGACCCTACGTTGGTCCAAGGGTTGTGTCGGTGGAACTCTAAGGGACCGCCGAAACCTACAAAATTGTAAATTGTGCACTGGTAATAATATCAATCCAACAAAAATGGAACTCCTCGTCAAAATAAAATTACCTGAAGTTTGTTGCCTGTGTCGTTGTAACAACCTCGTCATCAGCCTCTCCATCGGCCTCTCCATCGTAGTCCTCCCCATAGTCATCATCATCACGCATCGGTGAATCTTGGCGTGCCAGCTCGTCCTCCTGCCTAGGTGCATTGTGCTCTGCCGCCTCGCGCGCTTGCTCAAATGCATTGTGGTCCTGCTCTAGCATAGGTCCACTTGAGCCTATCGCCTCACGCTCTGGCTCAAGTGCAGTGTGGCCTGCCACATCGCGCTCTTGCCCAGGTGCACTATGGCCTGCCACCTCGCGCTCGTGCCCAAGTGCACTATGGCTTCCCACTTCGCGCCCCTGCTCCTCCATGCAACCAAGGAGCTGCTCTAGCCGTTGCCTTGACGCTGTAGAGCCCTACAAACATAATCAACAATGAGATATATCAAGTACTCGATGTATACGTAGAAGAAAAGAAAATAAAACAAATTAAATACCTGGAACAACATAGAGGATGTATCCCCACCACCTGAACCCCTAGTTGACCGTGACCTCGAGGAGTCACCACGGTCTCCGCGCTTCTTCCCTTTGAGCTTGTCCATGACCCTCATCATCTGCACAAATTTCATTACAAGAATTTAAATATATATACTTTTAGTATTGAAATAGGAATGCATATACAAGAATTTAAATATATATACTTTTCAAAAATCATCGGCATCAGAATCTGCTTCAGCAACACGCTGCTCAATTATTTCAAGTCTTTGTTGTTTTTCAAGAATTCTCTGTGACTTACGAGTCCTTGCCCTAGAAGGACCTGGTTCTTCTGCCATCAAATCTATGGCAAGACTAGCTACTTCATTGAGCCCTAAATCCTCAGATATAGTAAATTCTCTATTTTCTGACTGATCGCCATCTTCTTGATAAATATCAACAGAATCATCATCTTCGTTATTTGTGTTGTAATAATCATATCGTAACGGATGGACTTCAGGATTAATTTTGTATACAACCCAACAAGACTTCAAGTTTTCATGAGGATATGTTAGATAGTACACCTGTTGCGCTTGATGTGCAAGCACAACATTGCTATAATCGCTGCCTTTAAACCGTGATTCATGCTTTACCTCCACAATTCCAAATTCATCCTCTCGCGTTTGTTGCGGATCAAACCATTCACAATCAAATAACACAAACATGAACTCTTTGGCCCCACCAAGAGTGTACTCCGTTATGTCTTGAAGAACACCATAATAGTCATGAGTGCCTCCGTCTGCATTTGTGGCAGTTGCTACTACTCCACTGTTTGTCGTGGCTGCCTGCGGGCGGATTTTTTCTAATTTTGATGTTCGAAAACGGTATCCATTAATATCATAGCGGCTATATTTTCTTGCTTTCAACTGACCATGTGATATCTGTCGCAAATCATCCGAGACTAGAGAGTCAAGTTTCTTACACTACATAGAGCAGAAAAAAAGATATAGGTAAATAGCAAGTCATATGTGCAATCTAAGTACACAAAGGAAAATTATAAAGAGATAATTACATGCTCGTGGAACCATTCAATGAAACATGGACCTCCATTCATCCCTTTCATACGTAGATTATCCAGTTCCTTTGGTGTAGGTTTGTGGCCAGCTAAATATATGGAATCAAACATTTCAAAGTATGGATCAAGTTCCTCCATGTTGGTGTACAAGTAGAGCATGGTGAAATTACGCTCTCTTATGTCAACATAATGTGCAGTAGAAGCCCCGACCCCTTTCCCCTTCCAGAGAAAAACACTAAGGTCGGTCGAAGGACCTTCTTCTTCAGTATGATACCGTGTTGACTGAGCATTCACGTTGTTAGTGTGTGATAAATACTGACTTGAGAAGATTGTGATCTCTTTAGCTGCAAAGGCCTCTGCGATACACCCCTCAACCCTTGCTTTGTTCCGCACAGTAGCTCTAAGTTTTTTCAATTCTCTTTCTTGACTGTACATCCATCGGAACTGCACTGGTCCTCCTACCAATGCTTCATAAGGTAAGTGCACTAGCAAATGTTGCATCACATTCATAAATCCAGGCGGAAATACTTTTTCCATCTTGCATACAAGCACCGCGATTTGTTTCTCAAATTGAATCATCAATTTCTTTGAGATATGCTTAGCACATATATGTCTATATATGTAACTAAGTTCAGCAATCATCTTCCACAAAGGAGGCTTCAAATAGCCACGGAACATTACCGGCATAAGTCTTTCCATCAAAATATGGTAATCGTGAGCCTTCAAACCATTTAATTTATTAGTGTCGAGGTTAACAGTACGTTTTATGTTAGCTGCATAGCGGTCTGGAAACTTCAACATTTTCAACCATCGAAATACTTCTTTTCGCTCTTCCGGCTTTAGACAGTATGGAGCTCGTGGTGTCCTCTCCTTTCCATTAGGATTTAATTTGACCTCAAGGCTAGGGCGATCGCAAAGATTAGCTAAATCTTTCCTGGCATTGATGTTGTCTTTTGTTTTACCCTTAATGTTTAGACACATGCTTATGATGCTTTCAGCAACATTGCGCTCTTGGTGCATCAAATCTATGTTGTGTGGTAAAATCAATACCTTCGCATACGGAAGTTCCCAGAGAAAAGAAATATGAGTCCAGTTGTGATCTTGACCATAGCCTTCAAACTCATGACCTTCTGCAGCCCTTTGAAGGGCACGATGTTGTATCATGATATCTTCACCCATTAAATGTTTTGGTGGACCGTCTTTAACTTTTATGCCTCTTCTAAATGACTTCGTATCATTTCGAAACAGATGATTGGATGGAAGAAACCGTCGATGACAATCAAAGAATGAGACCTTTTTACCATGCTCCAATCGATATGCTTGTGTGTCCCCCATGCATATGGGACAACACAGTCGACCGTGAACACACCAGCCAGACCAAATACCATATGCAGGCAAATCATGAATTGACCACAAATATGCCGCACGTAAGGTAAATTCACGTTTTAGATGACCATCATAAGCCTTTACCCCTACCCATAGCTCTTTGAACTCTTCAATCAACGGTTGCATGAATACATTGATCTTCTTTCCAGGATGTTTAGGCCCTGGAATAATAAGGGCAAGAAATATGAACCCTTCTTTCATGCATTTGTTGGGAGGGGGGTTGTAGGGCATGATGAAAACCGGCCAACAAGAGTATGAAGTTGAACTGTTGTCGTAAGGAGTGAAACCATCAGTGGACAAGCCTAGACGAACACTCCTAGCGTCTCTTCCAAATTCTGGGTCAAAACGATCCAGAGCCTTCCAAGCATCGCCATCTAATGGATGCATCATAATGTCTAGGTCTTGGATCTCACGTTCTCCTTCCTTATGCCACAACATTAGCTTCGCAGTTTCTGGGGTTAAAAACAGACGTTTAAGCCTTGGAGTGATGGGCATATATCGAAGTTGTTTAACTGCCACTTTTGTAGCAAAAGTAGCTCCATCCTCTTTTAGTACCTCCGCATATCTTGATTTACCGCATTTCTGACAATGGGTGCTCGCTTCATATTCCTTCCAGAACAACATGCAATTATCTTCGCACACATCAATCTTCTTATACTTCATCCCAAGACCGGACACAATCTTTTTAGACTGGTATAAGTCTTTTGGCATCTTATGGTTCGATGGGATGAGATCAATAATCAGATTGATTATATCGTTATAGCAATTATTCGAGAAGTTATACTTTGCCTTCATTGCCATAAGACGTGTAACCACCTGCAACACAGTCACAGTGGTGTCGTCATGCACTTTTTCCTCTGACGCGTGAAGAAGCTTGTAAAACTCCTGCACTTCATTTGGTGTATCCTGTTCTGAGGCCAATGTTGGATACTCTCTACTAATATCAGCCACCAAGTCATCCATCCGATCCTCCTCATCATCATCAATTATTTCTGACTCTGTGATATTCTGCTCTACTTCTCCATGTGAGCGCCACACAAGATAGTTAGGCATAAACCCATTCTTGCAAAGGTGATGCTCCAGTTCTTCGATCTTTCTCACATACTTAAAATTCCGACACTTGGTACACGGACACTTCACCACACGAGGTCCACCGGAAAATGCGAGATCCACGAATTGTTTTGCAACCCTAACCCATTCCTTTGAGTGACCTAGAGTCACGCTATTGAATCCATCATACATCGCCCTTCTTCTATTGTCATCCATTTGCAAAACTAAATAACCCAATGTATAAAAGAAAGATCATCAAAATCACAATTAGTAATCAAAATCATGCAATACTTATATATGCACTTAGCTGTCTACTCAAAATCACAATTAGTCTGGAATATAATGTTTCCCAGTATTTCCCATAATCATATGTGCGTAGTTATTATTACCAGCTGATTCCCCTTGATCAATTTTCTTGGCTTTCTGTATTTTGTTTAGTTTTATGACCGTACCACTAAGCAAAATGATGAATGAGCTATAATAAACATTTAAAAGAACATATGCAGTGATCATTATAATTAATATTCCAGATCTTATATATACATATCCAGTTATATTGGGTTGTACACTCCTGCTGAAATTAAAAATGCTTCACATACTGCTGTACTGCTAAAGAACCATATGTGGCCATATTGTTGTTGAGGTTGGTGGTTTATTCTTGTGCTTTTGATATGCAGAATGTTTCACAATGTGGGTTAAGGTGTCAGTTCTTGTGGCCATATTTCTTCAACTATAAAGCACAAGAATGAACTTATGGTTCATTCTTCAAAAGCACAAGAATGAACTTATGGTTCATTCTGCATATCAAAAGCACAAGAATGAACTGACAATATGTGATCAGAAATATGGATTAAGGTGTCAGTTTAGAATATCACAAGTTACAAATGATATGGTCTTACCCTCTGACCTAATATCTATTCAATCATCATTTTATAAAACCTTTTGATCTGCCTAGGGTCATGGTACATGATATCTGACATTTGTTCTATCTACAACATGCTGGCGAGGTTTTTGGCGAGAAAGCTATTTTAACCACATAGGCACGTGAGCTTCAATCTCGACTTCAGAGGCTTTCAGATGAGAGGAATAAATTTTGTAAACTGTGATATTGAAGAACTGACACCTTTATAGTTGAAGAATCGAGAAAACTGCAGAAAGAAGCTGAGGAGAACCTGAAGGTATTATCTGCTTCCTTAATCCATAGTAATGTGGGTTTTTGAATTTTGACAATTTTATTTATGTGTTTTGCGTGTTTTATCAAACATGATGTTCCTGTGCGTAATAGATATTGATTTACTGTATCTAATAATCTTTTATGGATGATATAATCCTGAGGTGAGTAGTACAGGCACCTATTATTGTCCACACATTTGTTTTGCAGGAAGGCACATATAATAAAATGTATAAATTTGCAAAACATTTTTTACAACGCATAATCATGAACCAATCTTAATATGGCATTACCTCAGTGGAAGCTTCCAATGTCCGAACGCGACCGCGACGACGGCTGTGTGGAAGACGAGTAGGAGCGCGGGGTGGGCGAGCCGGGGCGGTCGGTGCTGAGCTGGCGAGCCGGGGCGGCGGCGCGGCCCGCTCGCGGTGGCGCAGCCCGCTCACGGCGGCGCGGCGACGGCGCGGCCTGGTCGCGGTGACGGCACGGGCTCCAGGCGGTGGCGGCGCGGGCTCCGGTCGGTGGCGGCGCGGGCTCCCGGCGGCGGCGCGGGCTCCCGGGCGGCGATGGCGCGGTGAATTGGTGAGGGAGGAGCGTGTACGTGTGGGCGCGTGGGAGGAGACAAGGTGAGAGAGAGACGCGCGCGCGTGGGATTAGTGGGTTTAGGTTTTCACGGTTAAGTTCGACGGTATCCACGAGCCCGACGAACTTAACTTAAGAACGTGGGTACCCACGTTCCTAACGCGTTAAGTTCGACGGTTTTATCCACGACCCACGAACTTAACTTAAAAACATGGGTACCCACGTTCTTAAATTAACCCATGAACTTAACTCAATTAAGAACGTGGGTACCCACGTTCTTAATTTTACCCATGAACATTTATCAGTTTCTTGTAGTGTTACCCCCTAATTCAACCTCGTGTGAAGGAAAATTTGCAATACTAGATTTATCAAATGCACGTACTAGTCTCCTATAATCATTTTGCATACCCCCTATGATATTTTGCATTTGTTCTCGCTGTTCATCTACATAATTCTTAAGAGATTGTAGCTCGTTTGTATTACTTACATTGGGGATATCTGGTGTGGGTCGGGGCGAAACCGGATCCGTCGCCCGTTGTCGGACGACTTGATTGTTCCTGTCCACCTTGAAGTTGACCAGGAACTTCACCCTTGCCTCTTGAATCAGCTGCTTCTTATGCTCCTCGAACTGGAGCTGTTCGTCAGCCAGCAAGGTTTCCCAAGTCGGCTATATAATGTTGCTGGGGGAGACATCAGAACTATCCCTTGAACCGGCCATTGAGGGCCGATTTGATGGGTCTAGACGTGTTGTCCCCAGCAGAGTCGCCAAAAAGTATGTTGACACCTTTTTCAGGCGCAAATCACTCAACACGAACCGTGGTATGTTGACACCTTTTTCAGGTGCTAATCACTCAACACGAACCGTGGCGGTGCTCTCTGCACAGGGGTGGACGGTCCGCGGCCAGGGGCCGGACGGTCCGCGACCTGGCGCAGGGCTAGGGTTTCCTGCCTGACGGCCAGACGGTTCGCGCCCTGGGGGCGGACGGTCCGTGTGTGCGCAGGAGGCGGCGAAGGTCGCCAGCGGCGCCTGGATCTCGCTCCCGGGAGGGACCCCGTCGGAGAGGAGAGATCCTAGGTGATGTCTAGGCTCCGGCAGAGCGACCTAGACTCCTCTAATCGACTTAGAGTCGAAGAGAAGCGGAGAATTTGGGGATTGAGAGGCTAAACTAGAACTAGACTAGAACTACTCCTAATTGTACAGGAAATAAATGTGAGATAAAAGTGTTATTGATTCGATTGATGATTAAATCGGCCGTATTCCTCTGCTTTTATAGAGGAGGGGGTTGGACCCATTACTAACAAAATTTCGAGTTAATCCCATGATTCTCGCCAACAAACACAACAAGAAACTCGAAACCCTAATCTGTTCTGCGTGCGCGGACCGTTCCGGCTCACAGGCGCGGACCATCCGGACCACGGACCGTCCGGCCTCAGGGCCAGACCGTCCGATGCTCTTTTTGGTGCTCAACACAAAGTGAAGTAACCGACATCTTCAACTACATAAACCCAGTCTCCCTACTCCATAAATTTAGGGCTAACCATCAGACCACACATATCTTAATGTTTACAAATAAACAATAATTATATTTGAATAAATATCTCAATACTTATTTATATGATATATAACAAGCATAGCAAAACACGGGTAACTGGCTTGTTGATATTATATGTTTAATAGCAAAAACCACATCAGAGAGAACCAGTATGTTCCTTTGAAAAGCACGTGTAAAATCGTTGTGGCAAAGGCAGGTGAAGTAGACAGAGCGAAAACACAGAAACGCGACTGAAAACTGCAATTAATCGAGCCATCAAAGCCTAGCTAGAGAGAGAGAGAATTCTGTGCACGCGACACGAGCGTACGTATGTTAAAAGGTTGGACGACCCGCAGGCCAGGTCGGGTTGGATTGTCAAGTGGATTATGGACCGATGCTCTGCTGAGCTGAACCCACCAGCGACGCATCGTTACTATTAACAAATTCTGACGTGGTTAATACATCAAACATACTCGTAAAGACACTCCACCGGTACAGTGTTGCCACTGCTCACAGTCATATTTGATGCTATTGATTTGATGGACAACAGTGCAACATCTCAGCGGCACGTAAGGACCCAGTGATCTAGTATGGCGACCTTTTTTTATAGCTCATTTGATAGTTTGTTATCCTTCAGCTAGTGGGATGGTACTATGTGTGAGTGTTGTATTGCGTGCGACTTTCTGTCGTGTTATACTTGGATGGTTTTTTGTTGCCTATCTGTGGTATAACGATTTACTGATAGGTGAGAAACGTGTGAGAGGAACAGACCTACACGTGCGTGACGCACGACACATGAAAGTGGTGAGATTTTTCTATTCAATAAATATGTTTCTCATAATCAATAAGTAAAGAGTTCGTTTATCATTATTTATCCTATCTTTTTCTTGTGCTTGCACCATTCTAAATACTACTCCCTTCATCTCATAAACTAAACGTATATTTTTTTGGCTGTGTCTTTAGAGTGAAACTTTGACAATTAATTTCTTTTAAAATATGACATCAACAAATACAAGCTGTTAGGGACTTGTTCTCAAATACTAAGAGTTAAGAACAAGACAACATAAAAAGTGTTAAATGTTAGAGTCCTTCGTCCTTCGAAACATTATTTCCCTTCGGATATAATGAATTCCGGACGAAGGTTATGAAGAACAAATCTTCTTAAACACAATAGATGATGAAGAAGGATTCATACACAAGATATGAAAAAGTAATATAAATACTTTAAATGTTATTACCAACTTATTTTTATTTATGTGACTGTATCGACAATAACAAATTATAAATGTACCTTCGGCTCGAAAGAAAGTAGGGGTACAAACGTGACGCGAAAGTAAAATGCCAAGTCAGCGTGAACAGTACGGGAATACTGTTCATCTATTTATAGGCACGGGACGCAGCCCATGTAAAATTACACCCATGTCCTTTACATTTGCTAATAACTCTATAGCAATCCATCGGGGTCCAAATAGCCTTTTCCCTTTTAAGTCGGTTTCTTTTTCTGCTATCACGTCGAAGCTCCCCTGCGCATAGCTCCGGCTCTGCGCCATCCTTCATACTCTTTGTGCATCTTCATGCTATGGTTTTGATTTGTGTCCGAAGGTACCTGTTTACATATTATACTCCAGAGACATAGTTAAATCATGTTTTTGAGGACCTTCGGAAGCCGAAGGCCCCCAATAGTAGCCCCTCGCAATATTAATTTGTTAAAGTAATAAATTCAGATTGCGACATGGACGAAGGCCTTAAGCCGAAGGTCCGAAAAAACACCTTCCCTTTGCTAGAATAGCAACAGTCATTGACAAGCGGGACCCTCCAGCTTTTAACGCACTAGGCGTATAAATAAGAGCTCACCACAAGTTCATTTGGCACGCTTTCTCGCCATCTGCTTCTTGCTCATCCAACTTTTAACCCTTGC
Source organism: Zea luxurians (assembly GCA_029449295.1). Taxonomy (NCBI): domain Eukaryota; kingdom Viridiplantae; phylum Streptophyta; class Magnoliopsida; order Poales; family Poaceae; genus Zea; species Zea luxurians. The sequence continues at coordinate 2,851,601 of JAOPSE010000129.1, read as the reverse complement.
ACACCAACACTTGCTTGGCTTTTTAAATTTTTAGGCTTCGGTTTCGAGAGCACTTTCTCAGCATTTTCAAAGATGTCTGAAGATAAGAAAGCTGTCGCTGAATCGAAGCTGAGTCTTTTCGAGGAGATGAATCTCGACTTTCTTGAATCAATAGCAAAGACAAATACAGAGAAGATTACTAGTGAGATCTTAGAGGGTTTATCTGAAGACACTGGTGATAGTGACAGCTATGATGTGGAAAGTGGTGTTGAAGATTCCGAAGATCGACCCTGGCGACCAAGTCATGCAATTTTTGGAAAATCAAGCATAAAGCAAAGCTATCTTGTCAATATGAGGGGTAGATATTTTCGGGATTTATCTATTGTGAGGGCTGACGAAGGAGAGAAAACTTGTCCAACTCCCGAGGAGAATGAAGTCGTGATATTCCGAAGTTTCTTCAAGGCTGGACTTCGGTTTCCTTTGAGCAACTTTGTGGTAGAAGTTTTGAAGATATTTGAAATCTGCCTTCATCAAATTGCTCCCGAAGCAATCATAAGGATGGGAATCTTCGTATGGGCCGTGAAGAGCCAAGGTTTGGAGCTAAATGCAAAAAGTTTCTGCAGTATGCATGAGTTATTATATGAGACGAAACCATGGGGTAAAGAGCAATATCATAACAATTTTGGCTGTTACAGCTTCGTTGCCCGCTCTGGGTCAAGTTGTCCCGTGCCAACTTTTTGGAAGAGATGGCCCGGAGACTGGATGAAGGAATGGTTCTATGTGAAAAACGACTTGAAAACGCGAGAAGATATTAAAGGTATCATTATGCGCCCCATCTGGCAGCGTTTTGGCCTTCGGAAACCGAAGGTGGATATTGACGAAGCCGCCGAAGAATGCCGGAGAGCCTTCGGGGTAGTTTGCTCTTTCATTGGGACGAGGGATTTGATCCAGGAACACATTGCCTTCAGAGTGTGGCCACTTGTAGAAGTTTGGGAAATGCCAAAGGAAACCATCAGCAAACCTGACGAAGGTGGACTAGTTAGGTTAAGATACACCTTCAGATATGGAGATAAGTTTGTCGAGCCAGATGATGACTGATTAAAATGTATTGAGGCCATAAGCGATGAACTGCTTCGACCATACTCGAAGGCAGAAGATACTGCACTATCTGCAGCCTTCGGAGGCCAGAAGAAGAAAAGACTCAATCGAGTATTTGATGCCATTGGGTTCGTCTATCCTGACTATCATTACCCAACACGGGGCCAAAAAAGGAAAGATACGGCCTCTGTAAAGGAAGTTGCTTCAGCCGCTCCTAGTGAGCCAGCGCCAAAGAGGAAAAAGATGAAGGTTCTTACACACCGACCACGCTATATTGAACCGGTCACAGTGCCTGAGTTTGCCGGTGAGACCTCTTCGGCCACCGAAGCCAAGGAGCCGACTCCCCTGTCAAATATTGAAGAGTCGGCCAAAATGCTGGAGATGGAAAAAATAAAAGAAGTAAGAGCTGAAGAAACAAAGACATCGTAAATTTTAAGTCCTTTAGCAAGAGTTGAGGTGCCAATGCCAATGCCGATGACACAAAAAGACCTTACTACAACCCCCAAGAGGAAAAGAATGGTTAATGTGCTAGATGTACTGGAAACGATAAAATCTTCAAGCGCTACTCCGAAGATAGCTGCCGAAGTTTCAAAGACACATACTGAGGCCGAAGCTGTCAAGAATCAAGAGGAAACTGAAACTGGGCTTTCAGAGCCTACCAAGAGGGAATTCTTGGAAATTGAAAAAGAAACGAAAAAAGAATCTGCAGAAGAAGCTTTATCTGAAAAATCGCCACACCCATTCTCGAAGCATCTTCTGAAGCTTGTGACTATGTATTACGTCATGCTTCGGGTAAAAATTTGAGCGAAAAAGAAAAAAGAGAAGCTCAATTCTATGCGCAAAAATTGAAATATCCAAAAGGGGCGCTGATATTCAACGTCAGCGGAGAAGAAGACTTCTTGTATTGTCTCCCTGACAGCAAGGAAATTTCTGTCTGTCGGGAGATGAGCAAGAGCTTCGAATTCCCAACATTAGAAGACGGGCTCTCGGTGTTGTCAAAGGACGAGCTGGCCGACAGCTTAGCGTACAATAGTTTAAAGGTGAAAAAATGAGATCTTTGTATTATTCCTTGAAACCAAAATTTTTCATTTGCTTAAACTTATTAACGCATTTTTTGCAGGGCCTTATGAAAGCTCTCTTGTGAGTTTTGGTGTTTGGATGACAACTCAATTAAAGGACTAACAAGTGTACTAAGTGTTGAACAGGTGCTTAAGGTAAAGCCTACAGGGTTCAACACAAGTGAACAATTGTGATGGTCCAAGAACTGGATTATGGATACATGATGGACATCACAAGTAAGATGGACATTGCATAAAGTGAGACTCGGGTGCGAAGCTCGGAGACAACTGATCAAGCCAAGGACGGAGGCAAGAGAAGCTTCGAGGTACCAAGTGCACGGGAGAAGGTCAAGGAGGCTGAGGAACCCAAAGCCAAGGGTGAAGAAGAAGGCTTGCAAAGTCAAGGGTGATCGAGTTGAGAAGAGCTATAACACACCAAGGATCACTACATAAGGACGTGACTTACAACCAATGAGGTAACAGCTACAGTTATGTGGTGTAAGTCATAAGGCTCAAGATCAAGCTCTAAGAAAGAGATCAAGGTCACTAGAAGGAGAACAAGTGTCAAAACCAGAACTGGAAGCAGCCCAAAAGAGCTAAGTTCACCTTAATCTTTAGTTTGGGTTGTGCCTGTTGGGGACTTGTTCTCAAAGGCTAAGAGTTAAGAACAAGGCAACATAAAAAACGTTAGGTGTTAAAGTCCTTCGTCCTTCGGAACATTATGTCCCTTCGGGAGATAATGTATTTCGAACGAAGGTCACAAGAGACATACCTTCGTAAACATAACAAGTAACGACGAAGGATTCATATAGGGCATGAAATATAATATGAACACCATCATAGAATCATTTCTATTTTATTAACATGGAAAAATAGAAATGATTTCAAATTACAAATGTACCTTCGGTCCTGAGAGAAGGTAAAAAGTACAAGTGTGACGCAAAAGCAAATGCCAAGTCAGCGTGAACAGTACGGGAGTACTGTTCATCTATTTATAGACGCGGGACGCAGCCCACGTAAAATTACATCCATGTCCATTACATTTGTTAACGGCTTATGGAAATCTGTCGAGGCCCACGTAGTCTTTTCATCTTTAAGTCGGTTCCCCTTTCCGCTATCGCGACGAAGCTTCCCTGCACACAGCTTCGGCTGTGCACCGTCCTTCGTGGAACTTGGTAATCAGCTCGTCCTTCGTCTGGCTCAGGCTTCGTCCTGACCGTGCTTTATGTTCATAATTCTGAGTCCGAAGATACCTGTTCACATAATCCACTTGGAAAACATTGTCAAATCATGTTTTTGAGGACCTTCGAAGGACGAAGGCCCCCAATAGTAGCCCCTCGCAATATTAATTTGTTAATAATAAATTCAGATTGTGATATGGACGAAGGCCTTGAGCCGAAGGTCCGAAAAAACACCTTCCCTTTGCTAGAATAGCAACATTCACTGACAAGCGGGGTCTTTCAATTTTCAGCGCCCTGGGCGTATAAATAAGATCACACCGCCAACTCATTTGGTACGCACACTTGCCATCTGCTTCGGTCCACTAAATTTTTAGCTCTTGTGCATTAAGATTGGTGACCTTTTTGATTTCGAAGCTTCGGCCCTGAAAACAGTTTTTTAGCGTTTCCGAAGATGTCTGAAGGTAAGAAGATCCCTGCTGAGACGAAGCTGAGTCTCGAGGAAGAGAAGAATTTGGGGTTCCTCATAGCGATGGCGGAGACCAATACGGAGAAAATCACGAAGGAGATTCTTGAAGGTTTGTCCGAAGATACTGGTGACAGCGACAGCTATGATGTAGAAAGTGGTGGGGAAGAGGCCGAAGATCGACCATGGCGACCAAGTCACACGGTTTTCGGGAAGACCACTATCAAGCAGAGTCATATTGATAATATGAGGGGGAGGTATTTTCGAGATATATCTATTGTGAGGGCTGACGCTGGAGAAAAGACTTCTCCCACCCCAGAAGAAGATGAAGTCGTAATCTTCCGAAGCTTTCTCAAGGCTGGGCTTCGATTCCCCTTGAGCAACTTTGTTGTTGAAGTCCTGAAAACATTTCAAGTCTACCTTCATCAAATTACCCCCGAAGCCATCATAAGAATGGGGGTGTTTGTCTGGGCTGTGAGAAGCCAAGGTTTGGAACCAAATGCTAAAAGCTTCTGCAACATTCATGAGTTATTATACGAGACGAAGCCCTGGGGAAAAGAACAATACCACAACAATTTTGGGTGTTATAGCTTCGGTGCCCGCTCCGGGTCAAGCTGCCCTGTGCCGACCTTTCGGAAGAGGTGGCCCGAAGCCTGGATGACAGAGTGGTTCTATGTGAAGAATGACTTAACAGCGCAAGAAAATGTTAAGAGTATCATTATGCGCCCCATCTGGCAACGCTTCGGACTTCGAAGGCCGAAGGTTGAAATGGACGAAGCAGCCGAGGAATGCCAAAGAGCCTTCGGCGTAATCTGCTCTTTCATTGGGACAAGGGACTTGGTCCAAGAGCACATTGCCTTCAGGGTATGGCCACTTACAGAAAAGTGGGAAATGCCGAAGGAGACCATTAAAGAGTCCGACGAAGGCGGACTGGTCAGACTGAAATACACATTCAAATATGCAGATAAATTTGTTGAACCTGACGATGACTGGTTGAAAAGCATTGAAACATTGAGTGACGAACTGCTTGGGGCATATTCGAAGGCCGAAAATACTGCGTTATCAGCAGCCTTCGGAGGCCGAAAGAAGAAAAGGCTCAACCGGGTGTTCGACGCAGTCGGGTTTATCTACCCTGACTATCATTATCCGGTACTGGGTCGCAAAAGGAAAAATGCTTCTCCTGCGACAGAAGCTACCACAAGTGCCACTAGTGAGCCAGCGCCTCAAAGGAAAAAGATGAAGGTGCTCACCCATCGGACACGTTTTATTGAGCCGGCCACAGTGCCAGAATTTATTGGTGAAATTTCTTTGGCCTCTGAAGCTACAGAACCAGCTCCAGTGCCGAAGATAGTAGAGAAAGCTGAAGCGCCTTCAGCAGTAGAAAAACCGAAGACTGAAGGGCCAAAAACATCAGAAATTTTAAGTCCTTCAGCAAATGTCGACACAACAAAAAATCAAAAGGGCCCATCGGTGACCCCAAGAAGAAAAAGAATGGTGAACGTATTGGATGTCTTGGAGACGATTAAGTCTTCAAGCACAACCACAAAGGAGTCTGTTGAACTCGCTGAAGCATCTACTGAAGCTTCGAAACAACAAGCTGAAGCTGAAGCTGGGCCTTCAGAGCCCACCAAGGAACAATCCGAGAAAATATCAGAACCAGTCTTGGTTAAAGAAATTGATACTGCCGCCCCCGAAGCTCCCTCCAGCATACGCGATTACATCGTGCGACATGCTTCGGGGAAGAAACTTTCTGAAGAAGAAATCTATGAAGCGAATCACTATGCTAGAGAGTTGAAGTATCCGAAGGGGGCAGTAGTATTCAATGGGACAAACGAAGATGATTTCCTGTACTGTCTCCCAGACAATAAAGAATTATCCGTGTGCCGGGAAATGGCTAGAAGCATGGGGTTCCCGAAACTCGAAGCTGGATTATGCGCCATGACGAAAGAGGATCTCGCAGACAGTCTTGCATATAATAGCCTAAAGGTATGGAAATTAAGCGTTTGAAAAAACTTTTTAATGCGTAATTCATTCCTTTATTCTTATTATATGGATTCTTTTTCATATAGGGCTTGATTCTGAGCAACGCATTAAGAGCCCAAAAAAGCGCCGAAGATGAAAGCTATGACATTGCGTTTAACAATTTACGCTCCGAGGTTATCAAACTGAGAAACGAAGCTCTGGAAAAGGATAAAATTCTGCTTACACTGGTAGATAAAGTGAAGAAGGACGAAGCTGCTTCAAAAGCCCAGGCCGAAGCCCAAAAACGTGAAATTAAAGATCTTCAGAAACAGCTAACTAGAGCCAAAGAGGAACGTGTGCTTGAGGAAACGAAACGAGAACTTAGTGATTATATGGTCAATAAATTGGAGTTAAGTGTTAAAGAGCTTCGTGCATCTCAGAGGAAATGTTATGTTAAATCTGTAGAATGCGTGAAAAAGATAAAATCCAGCTTCGCCAGCGTTGGCGCCTTTTCTAGTGAAGAGGACTTTTCAAGAGGCAATCCCGAAGGTCCACTGGACTGGATTAGTCACGAAGCAGAAGCCTTCGAAGAAATCCTGAGCAGCCGCGGTGATATCTGCGCTTTTTCAGGCGTCAGGGGAGTTGCTGCTGTTTTGGAGAAGAAAGGTTGTGAACATATAAAATCCTTAGCTCAGTCCGAAGCTGCCCTGTCCCCTGAAGACATCAAAGATCCCTCAACCGAAGCAAGCATGGTTGGCGGTAAATTCTTCACTGATATCTGGGACAATGGCGGCCGAGAAATGGCGCAAGAAATAATTCAAAGAAGCGAAAAAGGCATCCATGATGCTAGGAAAGTGGCAGAAGCTGCCGAAAAAAGTACAGAGCCCGAAAGGCAATTAGGTACCAATTAGTCGTTCTTATTGTGTTGTAATTTTTATTTCAAACTTTGCTCACGGTTTGTAATAGTAATGAAGAAATGTTCTCTTCCCTCAGAAGCTGCTGGATCGACTGCCGACCCCCACACAAAAGGGGATGATGAAATTAAACAAATGGCCGAAGCTATCATGGACAAAGTTGTTGATCAACTTCTAAATGAAGCCGCCGAAGCAGTATTAAGAGAAGACTAAATGCTATTTAGAAAAAACATTTAAAGTGTGATCTATGTAACATTTTGTACATTTGAATGTAATATACAAGTTTCTTTTCATTATTCAATTCTTTACGATGCATGAAACTCTACATACATACCATTTTTGAGCCTTCGGCGAAAAAACACCTTCCCTTCTTTTCATGCTTCGTGAAGAAGACATTCTCCGTTAAAATTATTCTGATGAAGCACGTTCATACTTCATGAAAACATTCTCCGAAGCTATACAATTTCGATATTGCTCTGATGAAGCTCGTCCATGCTTCGTAAAAATATTCTCCGAAGCTGTATTCCGAAGATTATTATTGTATTCCCTCGTGACTTTACACAATTTTCACTTTCTCAAAGCGTCCTTTCGAAGGTTGATACTGTGTCCCCTTCTTTTGCCAAATGCAATATGATGTATGATGCTTATGTTATGCAAAATGATGTGATGATGTTATGTTATGCAAATGACATTTGTTCCGAAGATACACACAAAATATATTCGTAAGCTCTGCATTCCCTTAGGAACGTCTTTGGAGCTTCTTCGCCTTTCACTTAGACGGGATAAGCTCTGCATTCCCTTAGGAACGTCTTTGGAGCTTCTTCGCCTTTTACTTAGACGGTATAAGCTCTGCATTCCCTTAGGAACGTCTTTGGAGCTTCTTCGCCTTTTACTTAGGCGGTATCAGCGTTGACTTTTCGTTGTATGCTCTGCATTCCCTTAGGAACGTCTTTGGAGCAAAAAACTTACACTGCGCTCCCTTTGGAACGGCTTTTTGTAACTTCGACAACTTACTCTGCGCTCCTTAGAACGACTTTTTGTTGCTTCGAAGGATTTTTAATAATCCGAAGACCCTCCTTGTTACCGCAAATTTTTAAGCTTCAGCAACTTAAGCCTGTAGAGAAGATAGGTTTTTCTGATAACCAACCACGAAACTATTATATGAAAACTGAAGTGTGCTTTATTACACCGAAAACAGAACTTAAACGGAAAAGACTGCTATCAAAGTAGGATATTTGTCAATAAATGTGCTTCGACTCCGGCACAGTACTGTTGACTGTACGGGCTTCAGATTGCTCTTTGAGATCCCTTTGGTGCGGAACATATTGGCTCCCTTCTGGCTGCTGGCCTTGTTGCAGCGGAGGTGGAGGCGGAGGCTGTTGCCATGAAGCTTGAGGTTGACTTGCCGAAGCTACGGAAACTGCAGGGTGGTTGCCCACGTACTCCGGGATGTAAGGCTGATGGTACGAAGCAGTATGCATGACCTGCTTCGGCTGTCCCTGTTGCGCTGCAGCTTCTGTTAACTCCTTTTGTTTCTGGATGGTAACATGGCACATCCTGGTGGTATGGCCCTTGTTCTCACCGCAGAATAAGCAAAATGTCCTCCTTGGTTGATCTCCAAATCTCCCGCCGAAGCCCCTGGCGCCTCTGCCTCTTGGAGCTGGTGGCTGAAAGAAAGTTTGCTGCTGCCCCGAAGCCTGTGAGGAGCACTGCGGCCTGTTCTGTTGACTCCCCTTATCATCACTTTGAGTGTTGTGGATGGACCTGACATGTCTCGGATAGAATCGTCCCCCGAAGCCCCTGGTCATCTCAGAAAATCTGAAGGCCTCCTCCCTTCTTTGGCGAAAGTCGTTATCTGCACGAATGTACTCGTCCATCTTTTGGAGTAGCTTCTCCAGAGTCTGAGGAGGCTTCCTAGCAAAGTATTGGGCTGCAGGTCCAGGACGAAGCCCCTTGATCATGGCTTCGATAACAATTTCATTGGGCACCGTTGGTGCCTGTGCCCTCAAACGCAAGAACCTTCTGACATACGCCTGAAGGTATTCTTCATGATCCTGAGTGCACTGAAACAAGGCTTGAGCAGTAACCGGCTTCGTCTGAAATCCTTGAAAGCTGGTTAACAACATATCCTTCAGCTTCTGCCATGAGGTGATCGTTCCTGGTCGAAGGGAGGAATACCAGGTCTGAGCAACATTCCTGACGGCCATAACGAAAGACTTCGCCATGACTGCAGCATTGCCCCCATACGAAGACACTGTTGCTTCGTAGCTCATTAAGAACTGCTTCGGGTCTGAGTGGCCGTCGAACATGGGAAGCTGGGGTGGCTTATAGGATGGAGGCCAAGGTGTAGCCTGCAGCTCAGCGGACAAAGGAGAAGCATCATCGAAAACAAAATTTCCCTGATGGAAATTGTCATACCAGTCATCCTCGTTGACGAAGCCCTCCTGATGAAGGTCTTTCTGCTGAGGCCTTCTGTTTTGCTCATCGTGAGTAAGATGGCGAACTTCCTCAGAGGCTTCGTCTATCTGCCGTTGCAACTCAGCTAGCCGGGCCATCTTCTCCTTCTTCCTCTGTACCTGTTGATGTAGCATCTCCATATCCCTGATTTCTTGGTCTAGCTCTTCCTCCTGAAGCGTTGGGCTGCCGGCCTTTCTCTTCTGGCTTCGGGCCTCCCGAAGAGAGACGGTCTCCTGGTTGTGGTCCAGCGGTTGCAGTGCTGCAGCCCCAGCCGCTGAAGCTTTCTTCGGTGCCATAGCGAAGGTCTACGGCTTCCGAAGGTGTTCAAAAAACTCGAAGTGGAAGTGAGTTCACCGGAGGTGGGCGCCAATGTTGGGGACTTGTTCTCAAAGGCTAAGAGTTAAGAACAAGGCAACATAAAAAACGTTAGGTGTTAAAGTCCTTCGTCCTTCGGAACATTATGTCCCTTCGGGAGATAATGTATTTCGAACGAAGGTCACAAGAGACATACCTTCGTAAACATAACAAGTAACGACGAAGGATTCATATAGGGCATGAAATATAATATGAACACCATCATAGAATCATTTCTATTTTATTAACATGGAAAAATAGAAATGATTTCAAATTACAAATGTACCTTCGGTCCTGAGAGAAGGTAAAAAGTACAAGCGTGACGCAAAAGCAAATGCCAAGTCAGCGTGAACAGTACGGGAGTACTGTTCATCTATTTATAGACGCGGGACGCAGCCCACGTAAAATTACATCCATGTCCATTACATTTGTTAACGGCTTATGGAAATCTGTCGAGGCCCACGTAGTCTTTTCATCTTTAAGTCGGTTCCCCTTTCCGCTATCGCGACGAAGCTTCCCTGCACACAGCTTCGGCTGTGCACCGTCCTTCGTGGAACTTGGTAATCAGCTCGTCCTTCGTCTGGCTCAGGCTTCGTCCTGACCGTGCTTTATGTTCATAATTCTGAGTCCGAAGATACCTGTTCACATAATCCACTTGGAAAACATTGTCAAATCATGTTTTTGAGGACCTTCGGAGGACGAAGGCCCCCAACAGTGCCTATGTTTGGAGATGTTCTATGTGACCTTTGCAGGATGTTGGAGCTAAGAAATGTCAATCTAGATCAAGTCAAGCCGACTTGATGATTTATGAGTCCAACATCAAAGCTCAAGCATGTGAAATGCTATGGATAGAATAATTAACATAAAGGTATGTTTCTCAGACTTAGTACATTGTTTTATGGACTAATGTATTGTGTCTAAGTGCTGGAAACAGAAAAAATCGAGTTGGAGAAGAGATGGCTCGAGCAGCCAAAGTCTGTCCAGTCTGGGTGCACCGGACTGTCCGGTGGTGCACCGGACAGTGTCCGGTGCGCCAGGCTGGCTCGGCGTGAAGTGGCCGCTCTCGGGAATTTGCCGACGGCGTACGGCTAAAATTCACCGGACTGTCCGGTGTGCACCGGACTGTCCGGTGAGCCAACGATCGGCCGGGCCAACGGTCGGCTGCGGAATCTGCGCGTGACACGTGGCCGGGCCAACGGTCGGCTGAGGAATCTGCGCGCGACACGTGGCCGGGCCAACGGTCGGAAGGGGGCACCGGACTGTCCGGTGTGCACCAGACATGTCCGGTGCGCCAACGGCTCCCAGATCTGCAACGGTCGGCAGCGCCATTTTAGGAAAGAAATCGGGCACCGGACAGTGTCCGGTGTGCACCGGACTGTCCGGTGCGCCACCCGACAGAAGGCAAGATTTGCCTTCCTGGATTGCTTCCAACGGCTCCTAGGCCCCTTATGCCTATAAAAGGGACCCCTAGGCGCCTCAAGCAAAGTATAAGAGCAGCCAACAAGTGTAGACTTCATAGGAATCAATTCTCGCTCTCCCTCTTGTGTGTAACTCTATAGTTTGTGTAGAAGGCACTGCTATAAGCCTTTAGAGAGAGGAGAAGTGCTGCTTAGAGCTAGAGCAAGGTCTTGAGCGTATCGTTACTCTGCCGGGGTGCTGCCAAGAAGTTTGTAAGCAGCCGCGGTTCTGTTGTAACCTCACTCAATAGTGAAAGGCTCTATCTGTCATACTGACAGATCTGAGCAAACGGAGGAAGGAGTTGAAATAGACTCCAAGCCCAGGTGTGGCTAACTCCAACGAGGACTAGGCAAGCATTTCAGGCTTGGCCGAACCTCGGGATAAATCCTTGCGTCTGTGTGCTCTGTTCTGTATTGTATCCTGACTCTCTGTCTTACTCGTCTTTATATCTGCACTTCAATACTTATCTGTGGTATAAGCTCTATTTGAAGTGCAGGACACTTTTGAGACAGGATCTCTGATTCTGCTGCAACCTACTCGAAGAGTCTTCTCACTCCACTGCGTACTAAGTCTTCGAGTAGAGTAAGAATTTAAGTTTTAAAGTAATAAGTTTTATTCGCCTATTCACCCCCCCCCCTCTAGGCGACATCCAGATCCTGTTCCCGGGTCAAAGGGAACTTTCAATTGGTATCGGAGCTAGGCCTCTCCAGTGTGGGCTTAGCCGTCCGGAGATGACGATGTCGCCACAAGAGGTAACTGTAGAACTTCTTTTAGGCGATGGTTCTAATTACAAATCTTGGTCTGTCTCTATTTACAAAGCTTTCATGAATGTTGATTCTGATTTGAGACAGATCTTTAGTAGAAGTATTTTTCCCTCTGATTTTAGTAAAAATCCTTCCAATGAAGAACTAAGATGTTTATCTCTCAATCACCATGCTTGCAACATCTTAGTTGACTCTCTTTCTAGAAGTGCCTATTTTGCCATCATGAGTAGTGATAATGAGTTGTTTGTTGATGCTCATGATTTATGGAATAGAATTAAAGTAAAATATTTTGTGGCAAATTGTACTACTTCTACTCCCTATATTGCTTGTGATGCTAACCATTCAAAGGGAGAAGATCAAGAACGATGGACACCCAACGATGAATCTACCTCGTCGACAGGTTTGGTCTCCACTAATAATAAGTGTTTTATTGCTAACAATGACGGTGGAGACAAAAGCCATGATGAGGAGGAATATGAGGATGATAGCGAGGATGAATCTTCATCATCACAAGGTACATTTTCCTATATTGCTTCCACTGACATTAATGACAGGGAAAATGAGACCGATGATGTGGAAGAAGAGGAGATTCGCCGTTTCTACAACCATCTCAACAAAGCAGACAAAGCTCTCTTGGTTAAGTTGTTGAGAAGGAACAAGGAACAAGGCGAGACGCTTCTCAGGCTAGAGGAGACCCTCATCAAAACCAACAACAGCCTGGAGAAGATGACCAAAGAACATGAGGAGCTAAAGTGCTCTCATGACGATTTGGTCCAACGGTATGAATCTATTTTATTTGAGCAAAGAAATAATGATGATGCTTTATCCTGTGTTGCTCAACTTAAAATGGAAAACGTCATGCTTAAGAGACAAGTAGAAATTCTAAATTTAGAAAAACTTGCTCTAGGTGAAGAGTATGATATGTTGTCATATTCTCATAATAAACTAGTTGATGACCATATCATGCTTAATGTTGCTCATGAGGTTATAATTGTAAACTTAACTTCATGTGAACCTCATTCTCGCACGTGTGCGCATTTGAATTGTATATCATCATGTGCTAACCCCTGTTGCTCAAAAGAAAGCCAATCATTGATTGAGCAACAAGTTTTAGGGTCACAAAAGAAATTCTGTGGGAATAAGAAGCAACGACAACTGAGGAGAAGACACTTTGCCCAACTCTCTCAAGATATCCACGGGCGCGTGGTGAAGAAGCTTGAGAAAGGAAAAACTGCAGCAAGTGTCAAGCTCAATAAGAGAAATATTCCTCAAGATGAAGAAATCAACATGAGCTTGGAAAAAGGTAAAGATCCAATTAATCATGTTGTTTGCACTGACCCTCTCTCCATGTCATTCAAGCACATAAAGGGAAGAGGAAAAAGGAGGTGCTTCAAATGCAAGGAGATAGGCCACCTCATCGCGTCTTGTCCGTACAAAGACAAGGTTGAAGGGACAAGAAGTTGCTTTGGATGCAAAAATAAGGACCACATGATCACTTCATGTCCGGTCATGAAGAATCAAGGATGTGCATCCTCCAAGGTGACCCTCATCAAGGAAAATGACACACAGCAAGCGTCATGTCAGGTTGAGCGACGCTTCTGCTACAAGTGTGGTGAGCAAGGTCATCTATTCAAGGTATGTTACAAAGGTAAGAATCCTAAACAAGTGAATTTGTGTCAATCTTATTCGCGTAGGAGACCCAAATCATACTCTTGTGCTAGATCTATAACAAGATCACCTAGAACTAGCACAAAGGCAATTTGGGTACCAAAGGCACATTTAGATGATCATTATGGACCCATCCCGAGATGGGTACCAAACTGTGCTAACTAGACCATGCAGGTGCCTTGAGATGGACTGGAGACCATGGGAGAGCTTAAGACGGTTATCTAAAACTCTATGCTTAAGCTATTATTTGTTTTGGTGTTTATTGACCCAAGGTTGAATTATTGTGAAACACTAATCCCATGTTCATCTCAAGTGAAATAAGGTGTATAGGTCCTAAATCATTATTGGTGTATCAAGTAAAGGACTTTGATGAGAATTTACACCTTGCTCTCCAAAGGATGGTACCCGTGTGTTTTAAGTACATAATTGCAATTTAGTATTGCTCTTAAGTTGGCTTGTTGTGCTACCTGTCTTTGGAGTAGTTACGCTTTATGATTGCCTGTGTTAAATGAATCACAATGATGCTCGCTTAATCATGACTGGTGCTATATAGGATATATCTTTTGAATCATTCATTGGTAGCTCTTTCATTTGTTATATCCACAACGATTAACTCTCTTGTGTATATGGATAAACCTGTAACTTTGTGTAAGTCATGCTATGTGTAAATATTGACATATTGTTTAGTCGACGTTCACATGATTACCCTAGTTTTGTACTGTGTGAATTTCAAATCCATGTTGTGCCCTTTGAGCTATGTGGTGCATGAGCAAAAGGAGCCCTGAATTGGTGATAACAAGTGCTCTCATAAAGGCAAAGGTATGGAAAATGGAACTGTGCAATTTTATTGAATATCTTGAAGTTCCATTGATAGTGATCATAGCTGTGTTCTTGCATTTCATTCGTAGCATCGTGGCTTAGGAGACTTATGCCTTAAAATGATGTTTCTTTTGTGCACCTAAGAAACCTTCTTAATTATGGCATGCTTAGACATTACGCTTTATACACATGATTGTGTTGATCTTCAATTGGTATATGCGATGACAGTGATAGAGTATGCCTTGACCAAGATATGTTGTGATCCCCTCTAGTTCTGAGGAAGCTAGAATGTGCAAAATGCAAGTCATTCAAATACTTGATGCACAACTTGAAGGGGAGCACACATAACTTGTGTCTTTTGAGACTAACTGTTTCTTGAGCAATCTTGTACAGTCTCAAGGTGGAAAAGAGAAGATGAGCATGAAATGGAGCAATCAGGACTTGGGTACCTCTGTAAGTCAAGTAATTGGTATCTTAAGTCATGAGTAATTGTATATCTTTAGATTGCTCATGCTCTATAATATCTGGTGATAATAGATGTTTTTTTCTTAAATATCATGGAGCCATGATAATAAATGAACTTGCAATTGGTATCTTTCAATTGGTAGCTGTGATAGTTTGCGTCATTTGACATCTCTTGATAATCATTAGAATAGAAGTTTCTTCTTGTGCCCATACTATAACTTGTTCTAAGTTTGGTGTCTTAGCAACAAGAAAATGTTAGGATAAAGAATCAGGCACAAGTATGGAGAAGCTCTCGAGAGATTAAATACTTTCAAGATGGAAAGTACACTACAACATGGTAAAGGTACAAAAGGAAGTATTAATCTTTTTGCATATATGTGATAGTGCGTATGTTCAATAAGTAAGGGGGAGTTTTGATAGTCGTTTTTTTTTCCTTAAACACCCTGCTGTCCCTTGACATCATCCTACGTTCTTGGTTGCGTATGGTTTTTGGTGTTTGATGTCAAAGGGGGAGAATTTGTGTATTAAAGCTTATCTCAAATGTGATATTCATATGTTTCTTGCCAAGTGTGATATTCATATGTTTCTTGCAGTATTATATGTGTTGCTAATATGGACTAGTGTTTCCGCTGCAATGAATTATTTGGCTTCTATAGTGTAATAGAGAGTCATGTGGTTAATGGTGCTTTAAGATTGCTTTAAATTTAAGGTCTTAGTTTAAATTGGTATTAGTTTGAATTGGTATCTTAATGGTGAATAGTGGTAGGTTGATATTCCTGTGATATATCCACTAATTTGAATGGTGTTTAACTCTGATTATGTGCATTTGTTGATATTCCTGTGATATATCCACTAATTTGAATGGTGTTTAACTCTGATTATGTGCATTTGTGTGTTATAGTATCATGGTTTGATTCTTGACACAATGCATCCTAAAAGGTGCTAAGGTGTAGAAATGTTTCGAATTGCCTAAGTATGTGCAAATTGGCGTCTGAGGTCAAGACTATGTTTTTGAAGTAAGCACATATTTAGGGGGAGTATTCTATAAACTTAGAATTCAAAATTTGTGCTTCAAATCTTATTCTTATGTAAGCTTTAATTGTGTTGCCATCAATCACCAAAAAGGGGGAGATTGAAAGCTCTCTTGTGAGTTTTGGTGTTTGGATGACAACTCAATTAAAGGACTAACAAGTGTACTAAGTGTTGAACAGGTGCTTAAGGTAAAGCCTACAGGGTTCAACACAAGTGAACAATTGTGATGGTCCAAGAACTAGATTATGGATACATGATGGACATCACAAGTAAGATGGACATTGCATAAAGTGAGACTCGGGTGCGAAGCTCGGAGACAACTGATCAAGCCAAGGACGGAGGCAAGAGAAGCTTCGAGGTACCAAGTGCACGGGAGAAGGTCAAGGAGGCTGAGGAACCCAAAGCCAAGGGTGAAGAAGAAGGCTTGCAAAGTCAAGGGTGATCGAGTTGAGAAGAGCTATAACACACCAAGGATCACTACATAAGGACGTGACTTACAACCAATGAGGTAACAGCTACAGTTATGTGGTGTAAGTCATAAGGCTCAAGATCAAGCTCTAAGAAAGAGATCAAGGTCACTAGAAGGAGAACAAGTGTCAAAACCAGAACTGGAAGCAGCCCAAAAGAGCTAAGTTCACCTTAATCTTTAGTTTGGGTTGTGCCTATGTTTGGAGATGTTCTATGTGACCTTTGCAGGATGTTGGAGCTAAGAAATGTCAATCTAGATCAAGTCAAGCCGACTTGATGATTTATGAGTCCAACATCAAAGCTCAAGCATGTGAAATGCTATGGATAGAATAATTAACATAAAGGTATGTTTCTCAGACTTAGTACATTGTTTTATGGACTAATGTATTGTGTCTAAGTGCTGGAAACAGAAAAAATCGAGTTGGAGAAGAGATGGCTCGAGCAGCCAAAGTCTGTCCAGTCTGGGTGCACCGGACTGTCCGGTGGTGCACCGGACAGTGTCCGGTGCGCCAGGCTGGCTCGGCGTGAAGTGGCCGCTCTCGGGAATTTGCCGACGGCGTACGGCTAAAATTCACCGGACTGTCCGGTGTGCACCGGACTATCCGGTGAGCCAACGGTCGGCCGGGCCAACGGTCGGCTGCGGAATCTGCGCGCGACACGTGGCCGGGCCAACGGTCGGAAGGGGGCATCGGACTGTCCGGTGTGCACCGGACATGTCCGGTGCGCCAACGGCTCCCAGATCTGCAACGGTCGGCAGCGCCATTTTAGGAAAGAAATCGGGCACCGGACAGTGTCCGGTGTGCACCGGACTGTCCGGTGCGCCACCCGACAGAAGGCAAGATTTGCCTTCCTGGATTGCTTCCAACGGCTCCTAGGCCCCTTATGCCTATAAAAGGGACCCCTAGGCGCCTCAAGCAAAGTATAAGAGCAGCCAACAAGTGTAGACTTCATAGGAATCAATTCTCGCTCTCCCTCTTGTGTGTAACTCTATAGTTTGTGTAGAAGGCACTGCTATAAGCCTTTAGAGAGAGGAGAAGTGCTGCTTAGAGCTAGAGCAAGGTCTTGAGCGTATCGTTACTCTGCCGGGGTGCTGCCAAGAAGTTTGTAAGCAGCCGCGGTTCTGTTGTAACCTCACTCAATAGTGAAAGGCTCTATCTGTCATACTGACAGATCTGAGCAAACGGAGGAAGGAGTTGAAATAGACTCCAAGCCCAGGTGTGGCTAACTCCAACGAGGACTAGGCAAGCATTTCAGGCTTGGCCGAACCTCGGGATAAATCCTTGCGTCTGTGTGCTCTGTTCTGTATTGTATCCTGACTCTCTGTCTTACTCGTCTTTATATCTGCACTTCAATACTTATCTGTGGTATAAGCTCTATTTGAAGTGCAGGACACTTTTGAGACAGGATCTCTGATTCCGCTGCAACCTACTCGAAGAGTCTTCTCACTCCACTGCGTACTAAGTCTTCGAGTAGAGTAAGAATTTAAGTTTTAAAGTAATAAGTTTTATTCGCCTATTCACCCCCCCCCCCCTCTAGGCGACATCCAGATCCTGTTCCCGGGTCAAAGGGAACTTTCACCTTATACTTAGCAATGCCCTCAGGGCACAAAAAGATGCCGAAGATGAAGGGTGTATCATAGCCTTGAGCAACCTTCGTTCCAAGGTAATTGAACTAAGGAACGAAGGTCTCGAAAAAGATAAAATGTTGCATTTGTTGATAAATAAAATAAAAGAAGACGAAGCTGCTTTCAAAGCTCAAGTTGAGGCTCAGAAGCGCGAACTTGAGGATCTTCGGAAACAGCTAGCCAAAGCTAAAGAAGAATGCACGGTTGAAGAAACAAAACGAGAAATTAGTGAACAATGGGCAAATTATTTAGAAAAAAACGTTGAAGAGCTTCGTGCATCCAAGAAAAGGTGTTATGAAAAATCTATAGAATGTGTTAAGAAAATAAGAACCAGCTTCGCCAGCGTTGGCGCGTTCTCAAGCGAAGAAAATTTCATGAGGGGCGACCCCGAAGGCCCAATTGGGTGGATCAGCCACGAAGCTGAAGCTTTTGAAGAAGTCTTGAATAGCCGTGGAGACATATGCGCCTTCTCGGGTGCTAGGGGGATTGCTACTTTTTTGGAGAAAAAAGGCTGCGATCACGTGAAATCCTTGGCACAGACCGAAACCGATTTATCTTCTGAAGACATAAAAGACCCTTCGGCCGAGGCAAGTTTGGTTGGTGGAAAATTTTTCACCGATATCTGGGAAAATGGTGGCCGGGAAATGGCTCAAGAAATTATACGAAGAAGCGAAAGAGGTATTCATGACGCTAGAAAAGTAGCAGAGGCCGCTGAGAAAAGTGCGGATCTCGAAGGGCGAATAGGTATTAACTAGTAGTTTTTGGGTTTTTGTTGTAACTTTTTGATTTCGAACTTGCCTACACTTTGTAACATAGCCGCACCTTCTCCTCCCTCAGAGCCCACCGAGCCATTAGCGGACCCCAACGTAAAGGGGGATGACGAGATTAGAAAAATGGCCGAAGCTATCATGGACAAAGTTGTTGATCAACTACTAAACGAAGCTGCACAAGTAGTTCTAAGGGAAGATTAGATGTTATTGTGAAAACATTTGGAATGTAATATTTTTTGAACAATATGTGTAATATTTTGTAACTTTGAATGTAATATATAAGCTATTTATGGTTCAATTCTTTACGATGCATGAAACTTTACATACATACTGTTTTTTAGCCTTCGGCGAAAAAACACCTTCCCTTCTTTTCATGCTTCGTAAATGATATCCGTATTTTCATAGAAAACATCCAATCTTCATAAAATCAGTAACCAATAGATCTTTTTATTTCAGAGTTTGACGAAGGTATGCTTCTTCAATAATTATTTTTGTGCCTTGGTACTGTTTCTTCGAAACAATCTCTGAATATTAACATTGAATCCCCCTCTTGCGTCATTGATGCAATATGATGTATGATGTTATGCTATGCACATGATGTGATGATGTGATGATGTGATGTTATGCAAAATGATATTTGCCGAAGGTTGACGTTTATTTTTCACTGTAAGCCTCCCTTAGGAGCTTCTTCGCCTTTTACTTCAGCGGAATCAGCGTTTATTTTTCGCTGTAAGCCTCCCTTAGGAGCTTCTTTGCCTTTTACTTCAGCGGAATCAGCGTTTATTTTTCGCTGTAAGCCTCTGAAAGTCGCCTAGAGGGGGGGTGAATAGGGCGAAACTGAAATTTACAAAGTTAATCACAACTACAAGCTGGGTTAGCGTTAGAAATAATAAAGAGTCCGGGAGAGAGGGCACAGAACAAATCGCGAGCGAATAAAGAGTGAGACACGTGGATTTGTTTTACCGAGGTTCAGTTCTTGCAAACCTACTCCCCGTTGAGGTGGTCACAAAGACCGGGTCTCTTTCAACCCTTTCCCTCTCTCAAATGGTCCCTCGGACCGAGTGAGCTTCTCTTCTCAAATCAACCGGGAACAAAACTTTCCCGCAAGGACCACCACACAATTGGTGTCTCTTGCCTCGGTTACAATTGAGTTTTGATCACAAGAACAAATGAGAAAGAAAGAAGCAATCCAAGCGCAAGAGCTCAAATGAATACAACAAATCTCTCTCACTAATCACTAAGTCCTTGTGTGGAATTGGAGAGGATTTGATCACTTGGGTGTGTCTTGTATTGAATGCCTAGCTCTTGTAAGTAGTTGGAAGGTTGAAAACTTGGATGACTTGAATGTGGGGTGGTTGGGGATATTTATAGCCCCAACCACCAAACTAGTCGTTAGTGAAGGCTGTTGTCGCATGTGCGCCACCGGACACTGTCCGGTGCGCCAGCCACGTCACCCGGCCGTTAGGGTTCGACCGTTGGAGCTCTGACGAGTGAGCCCGCCTGGCTGTCCGGTGGTGCACCGGACATGCCCTGTAGGCTATCCGGTGTGCCACCCGCGTGTGCCCTGCTCCTCTGCGCGCTCTGGCGCGCATTAAATGCTTCTGCAGGTGACCGTTGGCGCGAAGTAGCCGTTGCTCTGCTGTTACACCGGACAGTCTGGTGTGCACCGGACATGTCCGGTGAATTATAGCGGAGCGGATTCCCGAAGCTGGCGAGTTCAGAGTCGCATTCCTTGGAGCACCGGACACTATCCGGTGTACACTGGACAGTCCGGTGAATTATAGCGCGGCGCCTCTGAGTTTTCCCGAAGGTGCGAAGTTTAGCTTGGAGTTCCCTGGTGCACCGGACACTGTCCGGTGGTGCACCGGACAGTCCGGTGTGCCAGACCAGAGCACCTTCGGTTGTCCCTTTGCTCTTTTGTTTGAACCCTTTCTCTTGGTCTTTTTATTGGCTTATTGTGAACCTTTGGCACCTGTAGAACTTATAAACTAGAGCAAACTAGTTAGTCCAAATATTTGTGTTGGGCAATTCAACCACCAAAATCAATTTAGGAAATAGGTGTAAGCCTAATTCCTTTTCAATCTCCCCCTTTTTGGTGATTGATGCCAACACAAACCAAAGCAAATATAGAAGTGCATAATTGAACTAGTTTGCAATATGTAAGTGCAAAGGTTACTTAGAATTGAGCCAATAAATATTACTTATTAGATATGCATGGATTGTTTCTTTATTTTTAGTATTTTGGACCACGCTTGCACCACATGTTTTGTTTTTGCAAATTCTTTTGTAAAATTTTTTTTCAAAGTCCTTTTGCAAATAGTCAAAGGTAAATGAATAAGATTTTGCGAAGCATTTTCAAGTTTTGAAATTTTCTCCTCTTGTTTCAAATGCTTTTCCTTTGACTAAACAAAACTTCCCCTCAAATAAATTCTCCTCTTAGTGTTCAAGAGGGTTTTAAGATACTAATTTTTAAAGGTGCTACTTTCTCCCCCTTTAGAACACAAAGAGATACCAATTTGAAATTTACCAATTTAAAATCATTAGTTTTAAAATTTGGGTGGTGGTGCGGTCCTTTTGCTTTGGGCTCATACTCTCTCCCCCTTTGGCATGAATCGCCAAAAAACGGAATCATTAGAGCCCTTTGCTAACTATTTTCTCCCCTTTTGGAAAATAAAACATATGAGTGAAGATTATACCAAAAGACGGAGAGATGCTTGGAGCGACGGCGAAGGAAGAGTGATGAAGTGGAGTGGAAGCCTTTGTGTTCGCCGAAGACTCCAATTCCCTTTCAATACACCTATGACTTGGTTTGAAATTTACTTGAAAACACATTAGTCACAGCATATATAAAAGAGACATGATCAAATGTATATTTATGAGCTATGTGTGCAAGATATCAAAAGAAATTTCTAGAATCAAGAATATTTAACTCATGCCTAAGTCTGGTAAAAGTTTGTTCATCTAGTGGCTTGGTAAAGATATCGGCTAATTGATCTTTAGTATTAATGTAAGCAATCTCAATATCCCCCTTTTGTTGGTGATCCCTAAGAAAATGATACCGAATGACTATGTGTTTAGTGCGACTATGCTCGACGGGATTATCCGCCATGCGGATTGCACTCTCATTATCACATAGAAGAGGAACCTTGGTCAATTTGTAACCATATTCCCGCAGGGTTTGCCTCATCCAAAGTAATTGCGCGCAACAATGGCCTGCGGCAATGTACTCGGCTTCGGCGGTAGAAAGAGCGACCGAATTTTGCTTCTTTGAAGCCCAAGATACCAAGGATCTTCCCAAGAACTGGCAAGTCCCCGATGTGCTCTTTCTATTAATCTTACACCCCGCCCAATCGGCATCCTAATAACCAATTAAATCAAATGTGGATCCCCGAGGGTACAAAAGCCCAAACTTAGGAGTATAAGCCAAATATCTCAAGATTCGTTTTACGGCCGTAAGGTGAGATTCCTTAGGGTTGGCTTGGAATCTTGCACACATGCATACGGAAAGCATAATGTCCGGTCGAGATGCACATAAATAGAGTAATGAACCTATCATCGACCGGTATACCTTTTGATCGACGGATTTGCCTTCCGTGTCGAGGTCGAGATGCCCATTGGTTCCCATGGGTGTCTTGATGGGCTTGGCATCCTTCATTCCAAACTTGTTTAGAATGTCTTGAGTATACTTCGTTTGGCTAATGAAGGTGCCCTCTTGGAGTTGCTTTACTTGAAATCCTAAGAAATACTTCAACTCCCCCATCATTGACATCTCAAATTTCTGTGTCATGATCCTACTAAATTCCTCACATGTAGATTCATTAGTAGACCCAAATATAATATCATCAACATAAATTTGGCATACGAACAAATCATTTGCAAGAGTCTTAGTAAATAAAGTAGGATCGGCCTTGCCAACTTTGAAGCCATTAGCAATAAGGAAATCTCTTTGGCATTCATACCATGCTCTTGGGGCTTGCTTGAGCCCATAAAGTGCCTTAGAGAGCCTATAGACATGGTTAGGGTACTCACTGTCTTCAAAGCCGGGAGGTTGCTCAACATAGACCTCTTCCTTGATTGGTCCATTGAGGAAGGCACTCTTCACGTCCATTTGGTAAAGCTTGAAGCCATGGTAAGTAGCATAGGCTAATAATATGCGAATTGACTCAAGCCTAGGTACGGGTGCATAGGTTTCACCGAAATCCAAACCTTCGACTTGGGAGTATCCCTTGGCCACAAGTCGAGCTTTGTTCCTTGTTACCACACCATGCTCGTCTTGCTTGTTGCGGAAGACCCACTTGGTTCCTACAACATTTTGGTTAGGACGTGGAACTAAATGCCATACCTCATTCCTAGTGAAGTTGTTGAGCTCCTCTTGCATCGCCATCACCCAATCCGAATCTTGAAGTGCTTCCTCTACCCTGTGTGGCTCAATAGAGGAAACAAAAGAGTAATGCTCACAAAAATGTGCAACACGAGATCTAGTGGTTACCCCCTTATGAATGTCGCCGAGGATGGTGTCGACGGGGTGATCTCGTTGGATTGCTTGGTGGACTCTTGGGTGTGGCGGCCTTGGTTCTTCATCCTCCTTGTCTTGATCATTTGCGTCTCTGAAAGGGAAATGTGCCCTTGGGCCATTTCTAAGTATTTTGGTGATTGAGTGCCAACACATGTGTTTAAATGTGAACTTATGTACATGGATGAACAAGGTGCAAATCATGAGATAAAGGTATGTTTCTAAGCCTTAGTACATTGGTTTTGTGGACTAACATATTTGTCTAAGTGTTAGAAACAGGAAGAGAGAAGAGGAGAAATGACTTGGCTGTGTGCAGCCAAGTCCCAGCTCGGTCTGGAGCACCGGACTGTCCGGTGTGCACCGGACAGTGTCCGGTGCGCCAGGCCAACTCGACTCGAACTGGCCGCTCTCGGGAATTCGCCGACGGCGTACGGCTAAAATTCACCGGACTGTCCGGTGTGCACCGGACTGTCCGGTGAGCCAACGGTCGGTCAGGGCCAACGGTCGGCCGCGCAATCGGCGCGGGACACGTGGCCGAGCCAACGGTCGGAAGACGGCACCGGACTGTCCGGTGTGCACCGGACTGTCCGGTGCGCCAACGGCTCGCAGATCTACGGCAGTCTTCCAACGGTCGGGAAGCGCTGAATAAGGAAATAAATCGGTCACCGGACATGTCCGGTGTGCACCGGACTGTCCGGTGCCCCCGACGACAGAAGGCCAGGATAGCCTTCCCGAATTGCTCTCAACGGCTCCTAGCTGCCTTGGGGCTATAAAAGGAGCCCCTAGGCGCATGGAGGAGAAACACAAGCAACTCTTGAGCATTCTTGATCATCCACACAAGTTCTTTGCGCTTTCGTTTGTGACTCTAAGTGATTCGAGCTCTGTTCTAGCGTGAACTCTGAGATAGTCATTCGAGCTCGAGTCTTGGCCGTGTGTGTGCGCTTTTGTTGTGGATTTGTGTGTGTTGCTTCCCTCCCTTACTCTGTGCTTTCTCTGTGATCATACACTTGTAAGGGCAAGAGACTCCAATTTGTGGAGATTCCTTGCAAACGGGATAGTGAAAGGAACAACAAAACAACGTGGTATTCAAGTGGGTCTTTGGACCGCTTGAGAGGGGTTGATTGCAACCCTCGTCCATTGGGACGCCACAACGTGGAAGTAGGCAAGCATTGGCTTGGCCGAACCACGGGATAAACCACCGTGTCACCTCTGTCTTGATCTCTTGTGGTATTGTGTTTTGTTGAGATTTCACCTCAGCCACTTGGCAATAATCGTGCTAACACTTAACAAGTTTGTGGCTTAAGTTTGAAGTTTTTACAGGATCACCTATTCACCCCCCCCCCCTCTAGGTGCTCTCAATTGGTATCGGAGCCGTTCTATTCACAAAGGGACTAACCGCCCGAATAGATGGATCCTAAGGGGAAGGGTATAGTGATCAACGACAAAGAAAAGGAGACCTTCGTCAACGAGCCGAAGGACGACAAGCCTACCGACTCCGGCTCGGGCCAAAGACGGAAGGAAGGGAAGAAGAAGAAGACAAGGCGCATCAAGGAGATTATCTACTACGACAGCGACGAGTCTACTTCTTCCCAAAAGGACGACGACAACGACTACAGGAAGACGGTCAATTCGAACTTTTCATTTGATTATTCCCGTATTCAACATAGTTCGAATTCGCATTTGCTTTCCATTCCTCTTGGCAAACCTCCACACTTCGATGGGGAGGACTACGGATTTTGGAGTCACAAAATGCGTAGTCACTTATTCTCTCTCCATCCTAGCATATGGGAGATTGTGGAGAACGGAATGAAATTCGATAGCTCGGATAGCCCTATGCTTATAAATGAACAGATTCACAAAAATGCACAGGCTACTACTGTTCTCTTAGCATCTTTGTGCAGGGAAGAGTACAATAAGGTGAGCGGCTTGGACAATGCCAAGCAGATATGGGACACCCTCAAGATCTCTCACGAGGGGAACGACATCACCATGCTCACCAAGATGGAGTTGGTGGAGGGCGAGCTTGGACGGTTCGCCATGATAAGGGGAGAGGAGCCAACTCAGACGTACAACCGGCTCAAGACCCTTATCAACAAGATAAGAAGCTACGGGAGCACGCGATGGACGGACCACGACGTCGTCCGTCTAATGCTCAGGTCTTTTACCGTACTTGATCCTCATCTCGTGAACAATATTCGTGAGAATCCCAGGTACACGATGATGACGCCCGAGGAAGTGCTTGGAAAATTCGTAAGCGGGCGGATGATGATCAAGGAGGCAAGATACGTCGACGAGGCGTTGAACGGTCCGATCAACGAGCCGCAACCCCTTGCTCTCAAGGCAACACGAAGCAAGGAGGCGCTACCTAGCAAGGTGGCACAGATTGAGGCGACTGGCCTTAATGATGAAGAGATGGCTCTCATCATTAAAAGATTCAAGACGGTGCTTAAAGGTCACAAGGGACAACCAAGCAAGACCAAAGCCAAGGGGAAGCGCTCATGCTTCAAATGCGGTAAGCTTGGTCATTTCATTGCTAACTGTCCCGATAATGAAAGTGACCAGGAAAAGGGGAACAAAAGAGAGAAAAAGAAACAATACAAGAAGGCAAAGGGCGAGGCGCATCTAGGAAAGGAGTGGGACTCGGATTGCTCCTCCTCCGACTCCGACAACGAAGGACTCGCCGCCACTGCCTTCAACAAATCGGCTCTCTTCCCCAACGAGCGTCTCACTTGCCTTATGGCAAGGGAGAAGAAGGTGAGTATTCAAGACCCCACTTATACTTCTTCTAGTGATAGTGAGTCTAGTGATGATGACATAGATTATTCTTGCTTATTCAAGGGCTTAGATAGATCTAAGATAGATAAAATCAATGAATTGATTGATGCTTTGAATGAAAAGGATAGGCTTTTAGAAAAGCAAGAAGATTTATTGTATGATGAACATGATAAGTTTGTAGAGGCACAAAAATCATATGCTTTAGAAGTAAAAAGAAATGAAATGCTTTCTAGTGAAATATCTTCCTGTCATGAAACCATTTCTACCTTAAGAAGTGTTAATATTGATTTAAGTGCTAAACTAGAAGTAGCTAGTAAATCAAATTCTTGTGTTGAACATGTTGAAATTTGTACTAGGTGTAAGGATTTTGATGTTAATGCTTGTAGTGAACACCTAGTTCTAATTTCCAAATTAAATGACGAAGTGGCTAGTCTTAATGCCCAACTTAAGACTAGCAAGAATGAAGTTGATAAAATAAAATTTGCAAGGGATGCCTACACGGTTGGTAGACACCCCTCAATTAAGGATGGGCTTGGCTTCAAGAGGGAAGCCAAGAACTTAACAAGCCATAAGGCTCCCGTCTTCGTCAAGGAGAAAGGGAAGGCCCCTATGGCTAATAGTGCTAAAAAGAACCATGCTTTCTTATACCATGATAGGAGACATGCTAGAAATATTTATAATGATTTTGATTCACATGTTTATGATTCTCATGCCATGTTTGCCTCTAGTTCCTCTCATAAGCATGATAGAAATATGAGTAGGAGAAAAGTTGCGCATATGCCTAGGAGAAATATTGCTCATATGCCTAGAAAGAATGTTATTCATGCTCCTAGGAAAGTAGTGAATGAACCTTCTACCATTTATTATGCTTGTAATGCTCCTTTTGCTATTTGTAGAAAGGGTAAGAAGGTTGTTGCTAGGAAATTAGGGGCTAGATGCAAGGGAGATAAATCTTGCATTTGGGTCCCTAAAGATATTTGTGCTAACCTTGCAGGACCCAACATGAGTTGGGTACCTAAGACCCAAGCCTAAATTTGCCTTGCAGGTTTATGCATCCGGGGGTTCAAGCTGGATTATCGACAGCGGATGCACAAACCATATGACGGGGGAGAAGAAGATGTTCACCTCCTACGTCAAGAATAAGGATTCCCAAGATTCAATTATATTCGGTGATGGGAATCAAGGCAAGGTAAAAGGGTTAGGTAAAATTGCAATTTCTAATGAGCATTCTATATCAAATGTATTCCTAGTGGAGAGTCTTGGATATAATTTGCTATCTGTTAGTCAATTATGTCAAATGGGATATAATTGTTTATTTACAAATGTAGATGTGTCTGTCTTTAGAAGATGTGATGGTTCACTAGCTTTTAAGGGTGTACTAGACGGCAAGCTTTACTTAGTAGATTTTGCAAAAGAAGAGGCCGGTCTAGATGCATGCTTAATGGCTAAGACTTGCATGGGCTGGCTGTGGCATCGCCGCTTAGCTCACGTGGGGATGAAGAACCTCCACAAGCTTCTAAAGGGAGAACACGTAATAGGTCTAACAAATGTTTATTTCGAAAAAGATAGACCTTGTGCAGCTTGTCAGGCAGGTAAACAAGTGGGAGGAGCACATCACAGCAAGAATGTGATGACCACGTCGAGACCCCTGGAGCTGCTGCATATGGACCTCTTCGGACCCGTCGCCTATCTAAGCATAGGAGGAAGTAAGTATGGTTTAGTTATTGTTGATGACTTTTCCCGCTTCACTTGGGTGTTCTTTTTGCAGGATAAGTCTGAAACCCAAGGGACCCTCAAGCGCTTCCTCAGGAGAGCTCAAAATGAGTTTGAGCTCAAGGTAAAGAAGATAAGGAGCGACAACGGGTCCGAGTTCAAGAACCTTCAAGTGGAGGAGTTTCTTGAGGAGGAAGGGATCAAGCACGAGTTCTCCGCTCCCTACACACCACAGCAAAATGGTGTGGTAGAGAGGAAGAACAGGACGCTAATCGATATGGCAAGGACGATGCTTGGAGAGTTCAAGACCCCCGAGTGTTTTTGGTCGGAAGCCGTGAACACGGCTTGCCACGCCATCAACAGGGTCTACCTTCATCGACTCCTCAAGAAGACTTCGTATGAGCTACTAACCGGTAACAAACCCAATGTATCCTACTTTCGTGTATTTGGGAGCAAGTGCTACATTCTAGTGAAGAAGGGTAGAAATTCTAAGTTTGCTCCCAAAGCTGTAGAAGGGTTTTTATTAGGTTATGATTCAAATACAAAGGCGTATAGGGTCTTCAACAAATCATCGGGTTTGGTTGAAGTCTCTAGCGACGTTGTATTTGATGAGACTAATGGCTCTCCAAGAGAGCAAGTTGTTGATTGTGATGATGTAGATGAAGAAGATGTTCCGACGGCCGCTATACGAACCATGGCGATTGGAGACATTCGGCCACAGGAACAGGATGAACGTGATCAACCTTCTTCCTCAACGACGGTGCAACCCCCAACTCAAGACGATGAACAGGTTCATCAAAAGGAGGCGTGTGATCAAGGGGGAGCACAAGATGATCATGTGATGGAGGAAGAAGCGCAACCGGCACCTCCAACCCAAGTTCGAGCGATGATTCAAAGGGATCATCCCGTCGACCAAATTCTGGGTGACATTAGCAAGGGAGTAACTACTCGATCTCGATTAGTTAATTTTTGTGAACATTACTCGTTTGTCTCCTCTATTGAGCCTTTCAGGGTAGAGGAGGCCTTGCTAGATCCGGACTGGGTGTTGGCCATGCAGGAGGAACTTAATAACTTCAAGCGCAACGAAGTTTGGACGCTGGTGCCTCGTCCCAAGCAAAATGTTGTGGGAACCAAGTGGGTGTTCCGCAACAAACAGGACGAGCACGGAGTGGTGACAAGGAACAAGGCTCGACTTGTGGCAAAAGGTTATGCCCAAGTCGCAGGTTTGGACTTTGAGGAGACTTTTGCTCCTGTGGCTAGGCTAGAGTCCATTCGTATCTTGCTAGCATATGCCGCTCACCATTCTTTCAGGTTGTACCAAATGGATGTAAAGAGCGCGTTCCTCAACGGGCCAATAAAGGAGGAGGTGTACGTGGAGCAACCCCCTGGCTTCGAGGATGAGCGGTACCCCGACCACGTGTGTAAGCTCTCTAAGGCGCTCTATGGACTTAAACAAGCCCCAAGAGCATGGTATGAATGCCTTAGAGATTTCTTACTTGCTAATGCTTTCAAGGTTGGGAAAGCCGATCCAACTCTTTTTACAAAGACATGTGATGGTGATTTGTTTGTATGCCAAATTTATGTCGATGACATAATATTTGGTTCTACTAATCAAAAGTCTTGTGAAGAGTTTAGCAGGGTGATGACGCAGAAATTCGAGATGTCGATGATGGGCGAGTTGAACTACTTCCTTGGGTTCCAAGTGAAGCAACTCAAGGACGGCATCTTCATCTCTCAAACGAAGTACACGCAAGATCTGCTGAAGCGGTTTGGGATGAAGGACGCCAAGCCCGCAAAGACTCCGATGGGAACCGACGGACACACCGACCTCAACAAAGGAGGTAAGTCCGTTGATCAAAAAGCATACCGGTCAATGATAGGATCTTTACTTTATTTATGTGCTAGTAGACCGGATATTATGCTTAGCGTATGCATGTGTGCTAGATTTCAATCCGATCCTAAGGAGTGTCACTTGGTGGCGGTGAAGCGAATTCTTAGATATTTAGTCGCTACGCCTTGCTTCGGGATCTGGTATCCAAAGGGGTCTAACTTTGACTTGATTGGGTACTCAGATTCCGACTATGCTGGATGTAAGGTCGATAGGAAGAGTACATCGGGGACGTGCCAATTCTTAGGAAGGTCCCTGGTGTCATGGAACTCTAAGAAACAAACCTCCGTTGCCCTATCCACCGCTGAGGCCGAGTATGTTGCCGCAGGTCAGTGTTGCGCGCAACTACTTTGGATGAGGCAAACCCTCAGGGACTTTGGCTACAATCTGAGCAAAGTCCCACTCCTATGTGACAATGAGAGTGCTATCCGAATAGCGGAAAATCCTGTTGAGCACAGCCGCACAAAGCACATTGACATCCGGCATCACTTTTTGAGAGACCACCAGCAAAAGGGAGATATCGAAGTGTTTTATGTTAGCACCGAGAACCAGCTAGCCGATATCTTTACCAAGCCTTTAGATGAGAAGACCTTTTGCAGGCTGCGTAGTGAGCTAAATGTCTTAGATTCGCGGAACTTGGATTGAATTGTAGCATACATGTATTTATGCCTTTGATCATGTTCTTTCTGCATTTTGTTGCTTATTATGGTGCTCAAGCTGTACAAACACTCCCTGGACCTCACAAGTCCGTTGCAAAGTGATGCACATGTTTAGGGGGAGATGTGTTACAACTTGACCCTTTGCGACTAACCATATGTTTGAGTTTGCTTGCGTTAGTCACAAAGGAGGATTGAAAGGGAAAAGGTGGACTTGGACCATGAAAGACTTCCACTGCACTCCGATGAGGGGTAACTTATTCTAAGTCCATCTCATGAACTCTTATTGCCATTTGCTCTTAATTGAAGATTTTGGTGAGGCAATGGGGTTAAAGGGCCACAATTGATCCCGTTTTGGTGCTTGATGCCAAAGGGGGAGAAAATAAAGGCCAAAGCAATAAATGGATCAGCTACCACTTGAGAGATTTTGAAAAGAGATTTTGAAAATAGTAGAATAGAGTTTTTGATTTGTCAAAATTCTTAAGTTGTCTCTCTTGTCAAAAGTTGGCTTCTTGTGGGGAGAAGTATTGATTATGGAAAAAAGGGGGAGTTTTTGAAATCCTTGATCAATCTCTTTTTGAATGACTCTCTTTATACTTAGACATGTGTGTTTAACTTAGAGATAGAGATTTGAGTTTGATTTGCAAAAACAAACCAAGTGGTGGCAAAGGATGATCCATATATGCCAAAATTGAATAACACTTAAATTTATGTTATTTGAATTAAGTTTGCACTTGTTCTAGTGGCTTTATGTTGTGTTGGCATAAATCACCAAAAAGGGGGAGATTGAAAGGGAAATGTGCCCTTGGGCCATTTCTAAGTATTTTGGTGATTGAGTGCCAACACATGTGTTTAAATGTGAACTTATGTACATGGATGAACAAGGTGCAAATCATGAGATAAAGGTATGTTTCTAAGCCTTAGTACATTGGTTTTGTGGACTAACATATTTGTCTAAGTGTTAGAAACAGGAAGAGAGAAGAGGAGAAATGACTTGGCTGTGTGCAGCCAAGTCCCAGCTCGGTCTGGAGCACCGGACTGTCCGGTGTGCACCGGACAGTGTCCGGTGCGCCAGGCCAACTCGACTCGAACTGGCCGCTCTCGGGAATTCGCCGACGGCGTACGGCTAAAATTCACCGGACTGTCCGGTGTGCACCGGACTGTCCGGTGTGCACCGGACTGTCCGGTGAGCCAACGGTCGGTCAGGGCCAACGGTCGGCCGCGCAATCGGCGCGGGACACGTGGCCGAGCCAACGGTCGGAAGACGGCACCGGACTGTCCGGTGTGCACCGGACTGTCCGGTGCGCCAACGGCTCGCAGATCTACGGCAGTCTTCCAACGGTCGGGAAGCGCTGAATAAGGAAAGAAATCGGTCACCGGACATGTCCGGTGTGCACCGGACTGTCCGGTGCCCCCGACGACAGAAGGCCAGGATAGCCTTCCCGAATTGCTCTCAACGGCTCCTAGCTGCCTTGGGGCTATAAAAGGAGCCCCTAGGCGCATGGAGGAGAAACACAAGCAACTCTTGAGCATTCTTGATCATCCACACAAGTTCTTTGCGCTTTCGTTTGTGACTCTAAGTGATTCGAGCTCTGTTCTAGCGTGAACTCTGAGATAGTCATTCGAGCTCGAGTCTTGGCCGTGTGTGTGCGCTTTTGTTGTGGATTTGTGTGTGTTGCTTCCCTCCCTTACTCTGTGCTTTCTCTGTGATCATACACTTGTAAGGGCAAGAGACTCCAATTTGTGGAGATTCCTTGCAAACGGGATAGTGAAAGGAACAACAAAACAACGTGGTATTCAAGTGGGTCTTTGGACCGCTTGAGAGGGGTTGATTGCAACCCTCGTCCATTGGGACGCCACAACGTGGAAGTAGGCAAGCATTGGCTTGGCCGAACCACGGGATAAACCACCGTGTCACCTCTGTCTTGATCTCTTGTGGTATTGTGTTTTGTTGAGATTTCACCTCAGCCACTTGGCAATAATCGTGCTAACACTTAACAAGTTTGTGGCTTAAGTTTGAAGTTTTTACAGGATCACCTATTCACCCCCCCCTCTAGGTGCTCTCAGTCTCCCCCTTGATCATTGCCGTCATCTTGAGGTGGCTCATCATTTTGATTTTCTCCTTCATCAACTTGAGCCTCGTCCTCATTTTGAGTTGGTGGAGATGCTTGCGTGGAGGAGGATGGTTGATCTTTTGCATGTGGTGGCTCTTCGGATTCCTTAGGACACACATCCCCAATGGACATGTTCCTTAGCGCGATGCACAGAGCCTCTTCATTACCTATCTCATCAAGATCAACTTGCTCTACTTGAGAGCCGTTAGTCTCATCAAACACAACGTCACAAGAAACTTCAACAAGTCCTGAGGACTTGTTAAAGACTCTATATGCCCTTGTGTTTGAATCATATCCTAGTAAAAAGCCTTCTACAGTCTTAGGAGCAAATTTAGATTTTCTACCTCTTTTAACAAGAATAAAGCATTTGCTACCAAAGACTCTAAAATAGGAAATATTGGGCTTTTTACCGGTTAGGAGTTCATAGGATGTCTTCTTGAGGATTCGGTGTAGATACAACCGGTTGATGGCGTAGCAAGCGGTGTTAACCGCCTCGACCCAAAACCGATCCGGCGTCTTGTACTCATCAAGCATGGTTCTTGCCATGTCCAATAGAGTTCGATTCTTCCTCTCCACTACACCATTTTGTTGGGGGTGTAGGGAAAAGAGAACTCATGCTTGATGCCCTCCTCCTCAAGAAAGCTTTCAATTTGTGAATTCTTGAACTCCGTCCTGTTGTCGCTTCTAATTTTCTTGATCCTCAAGCCAAACTCTTTTTGAGCCCGTCTCAAGAATCCCTTTAAAGTCTCTTGGGTTTGTGATTTTTCTTGCAAAAAGAACACCCAAGTGAAGCGAGAATAATCATCCACAATAACTAGACAGTACTTACTCCTGCCGATGCTTATGTAAGCGATCGGGCCGAATAAATCCTTGTGTAGGAGCTCCAGTGGCCTGTCAGTCGTCATGATGTTCTTGTGTGGATGATGAACACCAACTTGCTTCCCGGCTTGGCATGCGCTACAAATCCTGTCTTTCTCAAAATGAACATTTGTTAATCCTAAAATGTGCTCTCCCTTTAGAAGCTTATGAAGATTCTTCATTCCAACATGGGCTAGTCGGCGGTGCCAGAGCCAACCCATGTTAGTCTTAGCAATTAAGCAAGTGTCGAGTTCAGCTCTATCAAAATCTACCAAGTATAGCTGACCCTCTAACACTCCCTTAAATGCTATTGAATCATCACTTCTTCTAAAGACAGTGACACCTACATCAGTGAATAGACAGTTGTAGCCCATTTGACATAATTGAGATACGGAAAGCAAATTGTAATCTAATGAATCAACAAGAAAAACATTGGAAATGGAATGGTCAGGAGATATAGCTATTTTACCCAAACCTTTGACCAAACCTTGGTTTCCATCCCCGAATGTGATAGCTTGTTGGGGATCTTGGTTTTTCTCGTAGGAGGAGAACATTTTCTTCTCCCCTGTCATGTGGTTTGTGCACCCGCTATCGATGATCCAACTTGTGCCCCCGGATGCATAAACCTACAAAACAAATTTAGTTCTTGACTTTAGGTACCCAAACGGTCTTGGGTCCTTTAGCATTAGAAACAAGAACTTTGGGTACCCAAACACAAGTCTTGGAGCCCTTGTGTTTGCCCCCAACAAACTTGGCAACTACCTTGCCAGATTTGTTAGTTAAAACATATGATGCATCAAAAGTTTTAAATGAAATGCTATGGTCATTTGATGCACTAGGAGTTTTCTCTTTAGGCAACTTAGCACGGGTTGGTTTCCTAGAACTAGATGTCTTACCCTTATACATAAAAGCATGGTTAGGGCCAGAGTGAGACTTCCTAGAATGAATTCTCCTAATTTTGCTCTCGGGATAACCGGCAGGGTACAAAATGTAACCCTCGTTATCCTGAGGCATGGGAGCCTTGCCCTTAACAAAATTTGACAATCTTTTAGGAGGGGCATTAAGTTTGACATTGTCTCCCTTGTGGAAGCCAATGCCATCCTTGATGCCAGGGCGTCTCCCACTATAGAGCATACTTCTAGCAAATTTAAATTTTTCATTCTCTAAGTCATGCTCGGCAATTTTAGCATCTAATTTAGCTATATGATCATTTTGTTGTTTAATTAAAGTCATATGATCATGGATAGCATCAATATCAACATCTCTACATCTAGTACAAATAGACACATGCTCAACGGTAGATGTAGAGGGCTTGCAAGATTTTAATTCTACAACCTTAGCATGTAATATATCATTTTCACTTCTAAGGTTAGAAATAGTAACATTGCAAACATCAAAATCTTTAGCCTTAGCAATCAATTTCTCATTCTCATTTCTAAGGCTAGCAAGAGAAACATTCAACTCATCAATCTTAGCAAGTAAATCAACATTATCATCTCTAAGATTGGGAATTGAAACATCACAAACATGTGAATCAACCTTAGCAATTAATCTAGCATTCTCATTTCTAAGGTTGGCAAAAGTGTCATGGCAAGTGCTTAGCTCACTAGTTAATTCCTCACATTTTCAACTTCTAGAGCATAAGCATTTTTAACCTTAACACGCTTTTTATTTTCCTTGATTAGGAAGTCCTCTTGGGAGTCCAAGAGATCATCCTTTTCATGGATGGCACTAATCAATTCATTTAATTTTTCCTTTTGTTGCATGTTTAGGTTGGCAAAAAGAGTACGCAAATTATCCTCCTCATCAATAGCATTATCATCACTAGAAGACTCATATTTAGTGGAGGATTTGGATTTAACCTTCTTGTTTTTGCCGTCCTTGGCCATGAGGCATTTGTGGCCGACGTTGGGGAAGAGAAGACCCTTGGTGACGGCGATGTTAGCGGCGTCCTCGTCGAAGGAGTCGGAGGAGCTCTCCTCGGAGTCCCACTCCCGGCAAACATGGGCATCGCTGCCCTTCTTCTTGTAGTGCTTCTTCTTCTCCTTTCTTCTCCCCTTCTTGTCGTCGCCCCTGTCACTGTCACTAGAAATAGGACATTTTGCTATAAAGTGACCGGGCTTACCACACTTGTAGCAAACTTTCTTGGAGCGGGACTTGTAGTCTTTCCCCCTCCTTTGCTTGAGGATTTGGCGGAAGCTCTTGATGATGAGAGCCATCTCCTCATTGTCGAGCTTAGAGGCGTCGATTGGTTGTCTACTTGATGTAGACTCCTCCTTTTTCTCCTCCGTCGCCTTGAATGCTACCGGTTGTGCTTTGGGCGTGGAGGAGGTGCCTTGCTCGATGATTTTCTTTTAGCCTTTAATCATTAGCTCAAAGCTCACGAATTTTCCTATAACCTCCTCGGGAGACATTAGCTTATATCTAGGATCACCTCGAATTAATTGAACTTGTGTAGGATTAAGAAAAACGAGGGATCTAAGAATAACCTTGACCATTTCATGGTCATCCCATTTTTCGCTCCCGAGGTTGCGCACTTGGTTCACCAAGGTCTTCAAGCGATTGTACATTGCTTGTGGATCCTCCCCTTGGTGAAGCATGAAGCGACCGAGCTCCCCCTCGATCGTCTCCCGCTTGGTGATCTTTGTCACCTCGTCTCCTTCGTGTGCGGTCTTGAGTACGTCCCAAATTTCCTTCGCACTCTTTAACCCTTGCACCTTATTATACTCCTCTTGACTTAGAGAGGCGAGGAGTATAGTGGTGGCTTGGGAGTTAAAGTGGTGGATTTGGGCCACTTCGTCCGAGTCGTAATCTTCATCCCCTACGGATGGTACCTGTACACCAAACTCAACAACATTCCATATGCTTGTGTGGAGTGAGGTTAGATGATGCCTCATTTTGTCACTCCACATATTATAATCTTCACCGTCAAAAACCGGTGGTTTGCCTAATGGAACGGAGAGCAAAGGAGTACGTTTTGAAATATGGGGATAGCGCAAGGGAATCCTACTATACTTCTTGCGCTCATGGCGCTTAGAAGTAACGGACGGCGCGTCGGAGCTGGAGGTCGATGGTGATGAAGTGTCGGTCTCGTAGTAGACCACCTTCCTCATCTTCTTGTGCTTGTCTCCTCTCTGATGCGACTTGTGGGAAGAGGATGCACCGGACTGTCCGGTGCGCCACCCGACAGAAGGCAAGATTTGCCTTCCTGGATTGCTTCCAACGGCTCCTAGCTGCCTTGGGGCTATAAAAGGGTCCCCTCGGCGCATGGAGGAGGACACCAAGCATTCTTTGATCAACTCTAAGCACCAAGACTCCATTTCCGCGCTTTTGATTCTTTGTGATAGCAACTAGAGCTCCATTTGAGTAGAGAACTCTTCGAGTTGTGTTGCGAGCTTGAGTTGTGACTTGTGTGCGTGTTTGTGCTCAGATTTTGTGTCTTGTGTGTGTTGCTCATCCCATCCTTACTTCCTTGCTTATTTGTGATCATCACATTGTAAGGGCGAGAGGCTCCAAGTTGTGGAGATTCCTCGCAAACGGGATATAGTGAAAGGAAGAGAAACACCGTGGTATTCAAGTGGGTCTTTGGACCGCTTGAAAGGGGTTGAGTGCAACCCTCATCTGTTGGGACACCACAACGTGGAGTAGGCAAGTGTTGGACTTGGCCGAACCACGGGATAAACCACTGTGCCTCTCTATGTTGATTTCTTTGTGGTTATCATGTTTAGCAAGAACTCCTCTCTAGCCACTTGGCTTTATTGTTCTAACACTTAATCAAGTTTGTGGCCTTGAGTTTTAAGTTTTTACAGGATCACCTATTCACCCCCCTCCCCTCTAGGTGCTCTCAATTAGACTATTGGGCAGTGAGAAGAACCATAAACATGACAGGAACCAACCTTGGCTTTCGGGTCACCACAGGGAGATTCACGTGGAGGTGTATGAATAGGAAGAAGGGCGTGAGGCAGTGGTGGACTGGCCGTGCTCGACGAAGGGGATCAGCAGAAGGAGGGGACAAAGTGGACTGGCCGTGCTCGACGAAGGGCGTGAGGCAGTGGTGGACTGGCGGCTGCTGATCGACGGAGGGCAACAGAGGCCGGGCGCGACCGCGCGCGGGTGAGGGAGCGCCGGCCGATCGACAGAGGCCATAGGGCCGGGGCGCAGGACGACGGTTGCGCAGGCCGGACGACAGCCTCGCTTGGCGGTGGCGGAGTCTAGGGTAAGGCGGCGGCGGCGGAGTCTAGGGCAGGCCGGACGACAGTTCCTGCGTAGGCCGGACGACAGCACGCGCGACAGTATTTTTTGTGTACGGGTACCCGGCCGGAGGATGACATGTTGGTCTTTTTTAATTAAGTCCTAGCAGTTTGTTTCCGATAGATGTTGTGTCACGAATAATCATTTATACCGACAGATAGTCTATCACAATAGCTCGACATTTTGCCGACAGTTTGTTTGACACCAAAATACTAAATACCGACGGATGCTGTGATGGTATTATGTTGCGACAGACTGGCTGTCGCCAAAAGCCTATTTTTACCGACAAATGTTTGCTGCTAATTTTATGTCATGGTATAGTGATGAACTTGAAAATGAAAAGTTTAAATTTGCTAAAAGCATGCTCTATAATGGAAGACGCCCTGCATTAAGGATGACATTGGGTTCCAACAAGGGAGCCAAAACAATGTCAAGCTTAATGCCCCAAAAGATTATCTAATTTTGTTAAGGGTAAGGCTCTCAGGATAGTGAGGGCTACATTTTATATCCTATAAACTGTCCTGATCACAAAATTAGGAAAATTTATGCTAGCAAACCTCATTATGTTTCTCATCATGCATTTATGTATAAAAATGAGGCTTCTAGTTCTAGGCATTCCACTCATATCAAAATGCCTAAAAAGAAAAATCCCAATGCATCAAATGAGCATTATATTTTATTTAAGACTTTTGATGCTTCCTATGTGCTAACTAATAAATCAGGCAAAGTAGTTGCCAAATATGTTGGGGGCAAACACAATAGTTCAAAGACTTGTGTTTGGGTACCCAAGGTGCTTGTTTCTAAAGTCAAAGGACCTAAGACCGTTTGGGTACCTAAGAACAAGGCCTAAATTTGTTTTGTAGGTTTATGCATCCGGTGGTTCAAGTTGGATAATCGATAGCGGGTGTACAAACCACATGACAGGGGAGAAAAGGATGTTCTCCTCATATGAGAAAAATGAAGATCCCCAAAGAGCTATTACATTTGGGGATGGAAATCAAGGTTTGGGTAAAATTGCTATATCCCCTAACCATTCCATTTCCAATGTTTTTCTTGTAGATTCATTAGACTACAACTTGCTTTCTATTTCACAATTATGTAAAATGGGCTACAACTGTCTATTTACTGATGTAGGTGTTACTGTCTTTAGAAGAAGTGATGATTCAATAGCATTTAAGGGAGTGCTAGATGGTCAGCTATATTTAGTTGATTTTAATGATAACCAAGCTGAACTTAACACTTGCTTAATTGCTAAGACTAACATGGGTTGGTTCTGGCATCGCCGACTTGCCCATGTTGGAACGAAGAATCTTCATAAGCTTCTAAAGGGAGAACACATTTTAGGACTAACAAATGTTCATTTTGAGAAAGACAGGATTTGTAGCGCATGTTAAGCAAGAAAGTGGGTTGGAGTCCATCATCCACACAAGAACATAATGACAACTGATAGGCCGCTCGAGCTACTTCACATGGATCTATTCAGCCCGATCGCTTACATAAGCATCGATTAGAGTAAGTGATGTCTAGTTATTGTGGATGATTATTCTCGCTTCACTTGGGTATTCTTTTTACAGGAAAAATCACAAGCCCAAGAGACTTTAAAGAGATTCTTAAGACGGGCTTAAAATGAGTTTAGATTAAGAATAAAAAAGATCAGAGTTCTCAAATCGAAAGATTTCTTGAGGAGGACGGCATCAAGCATGAGTTCTCTTCTCCCTACACATCTCAACAAAATGGTGTAGTGGACAGGAAGAATAGAACTCTACTGGACATGGCAAGAACCATGCTTGACGAATACAAGACACTGGACCGGTTTTGGGCCGAGGCGATTTACACCACCTGCTACTCCATCAACCGGTTATATCTTCACCGAATCCTCGAGAAGACATCATACGAACTCCTCACTGGCAAAAAAGCTCAATGTTTCATATTTTAGAGTCTTTGGGAGCAAATGCTTTATTCTTATTAAAAGAGGTAGAAGTTCTAAATTTGCTCCTAAAGCAGTAGAAGGCTTTTTATTAGGTTATGACTCAAACACAAGGGCATATAGAGTCTTCAACAAATCCACTGGACTAGTTGAAGTTTCTTGTGACATTGTGTTTGATGAGACTAATGGCTCCCAAGTGGAGCAAGTTGATCTTGATGAATTAGATGATGAAGAGGCTCCATGCGTCGCACTAAGAAACATGTCCATTGGGGATGTGTCCTAAGGAATCTGAAGAGCCTCCACAAACACAAGATCAACGATCATCTTCCATGCAAGCATCTCCACCAACTCAAGATGACGACGAGGCTCAAGAAGAAGAGGATAAAGATCAAGACAACGAGCCACCTCAAGAAGAGGACATTGATCAAGGGGGAGATGACAATGAAGACAAGGAAGATGATCAAGAAATTAGGGATCAAAGACCGCCACACCCAAGAGTCCACCAAGCAATTCAAAGAGATCACCCCGTCAACTCCATTCTCAGTGACATTCACAAGGGGGTAACCACTAGATCTCGAGTTGCACATTTTTGTGAACATTACTCTTTTGTGTCCTCTATTGAGCCATACAGGGTGGAGGATGCACTAAGAGATCCAGATTGGGTGGTGGCTACGCAAGAGGAGCTCAACAACTTCATAAGGAATGAGGTATGACATTTAGTTCTATGTCCTAACCAAAATGTTATAGGTACCAAGTGGGTATTCCGCAACAAGTAAGATGAGCATGGTGTGGTGACAAGGAACAAAGCCCGACTTGTGGCCAAAGGTTATTCACAAGTCGAAGGTTTGGACTTTGATAAAACTTATGCACCCGTAGCTAGGCTTGAGTCAATTCGTATATTACTTGCCTATGCTACTTACCATGGCTTTAAGCTCTATCAAATGGACGTGAAAAGTGCCTTCCTCAATGGACCTATCAAGGAAGAGGTCTATGTTGAGCAACCTCCCGGCTTTGAAGATAGTGAGTATCCTAACCATGTTTATAAACTCTCAAAGGCGCTTTATGGGCTCAAGCAAGCCCCAAGAGCATGGTATGAATGCCTACGAGATTTCCTTATCACTAATGGCTTCAAAGTCGGGAAGGCCGATCCTACTCTCTTCACTAAAACTGTTGCAAAAGACTTGTTTATATGCCAAATTTATGTTGATGATATTGTATTTGGGTCTACTAACAAGTCAACTTGTGAAGAGTTTAGTAGGATTATGATACAGAAATTCGAGATGTCTATGATGGGGGAGTTGAAGTATTTCCTTGGATTTCAAATCAAGCAACTCCAAGAGGGCACCTTCATCAGCCAAACTAAGTATATTCAAGACATACTTAAAAAGTTTAGAATGAAGAATGGCAAACCCATCAAGACACCCATGGGAACCAATGGGCATCTCGACCTCGACATGGGAGGTAAGACTGTGGATCAAAAGGTATACCAATCGATGATAGGTTCTTTACTCTACTTATGTGCATCTCGACCGGATATTATGCTTTCAGTATGCATGTGTGCAAGGTTCCAGGAAAATCCTAAGGAAGTTCACCTTAGGGCCGTGAAAAGAATCATGAGGTATTTAGTTTACACTCCTAAGTTTGGGCTTTGGTACCCTAAGGGACCTACCTTTGATCTAATTGGGTATTTCGATGTCGATTATGCCGGATGTAAAATTGATAGAAAGAGCACATCAGGGACTTGTCAGTTTCTGGGAAGATCCCTGGTGTCATGGGCTTCAAAGAAACAAAACTCCGTAGCTCTTTCCACCGCCGAAGCCGAGTACATTGACGCAGGATATTGTTGTGCGCAATTACTTTGGATGAGGCAAACCCTTAGGAACTATGGCTACAAATTGAGCAAAGTCCCTCTCCTATGTGATAATGAGAGTGCAATCTGTATGACGGATAATCCCGTTGAACACAGTCGCACTAAGCACATAGACACCCATATCACTTTTTGAGAGATCACCAACAAAAAGGGATATCGAAATTGCTTATGTTAGCTGAAAGTTGCCTAGAGGGGGGGTGAATAGGCGTAATATGAAATTTACAATTTAAAATACAAACTACAAGTCGGGGTTAGTGTTAGAATTAAATCCGAGTTCGGGAGAGAGGGGGAAAACAAATCAACCAAGAAATAAAGCAGATGAATACGGTGATTTATTTTACCGAGGTTTGGTTCTAAAGAACCTAGTCCCCGTTGAGGTGGTCACAAAGACTGGGTCTCTTTCAACCCTTTCCCTCTCTCAAATGGTCACTTAGACCGAGTGAGCTTTCTCCTTAATTCTCACGGGTCACTTAGACCCCGCAAGGACCACCACACAATTGGTGTCTCTTGCCTTGGTTACAAAACACTTGGGAACAAGAGTGAGGAAGGAAGAAAGCGATCCAAGCAACAAGAGCGCAAAGAACACGAACAAACACTTTCTCAAGTCACTAGGTGGTTGGAGTGAATTCTAGACTTGGAGAGGCTTTGATCTTTTGGAAATGTGTCTTGGAGTGAATGCACTAGCTCTTGTATTGAATGTGAAGTGCTGAAAACTTGGATGCTTGGAGTGGTGGTGGTTGGGGGGTATTTATAGCCCTCAACCACCAAACAACCGTTGGGGCAGGCTGCTGTTGATGGGCGCACTGAACAGTCCGGTGCGCCACCAGACACTGTTCGGTGCGCCAGCCACGTCACCCAACCGTTAGGGTTCTAGAGCATTTGACCGTTGGAGGCTTTGTCCTCTAGTGGCACCCTGGTGCCACACCGGACAGGTACTGTTCACTGTCCGGTGTGCCTCTGACGGGCGGCTCTGACTCTGCGCGCACTGTTCTTCATTGTTCATCTGATTCTTCAGCTTTTGCAGTCGACCGTTGCGCGAAGGAGCCATTGCTCAGCTGGTGCACCAGACAGTCCGGTGAATTATAGCGGAGCGCGCCTGGAGAAACCTGAGAGTGGCCAGTTCATCCTTGTACGGTCCTGGTGCACCGGACAATCCGGTGCTCCAGACTAGAGCACACTCGGTTTCTTTGCTCCTTTGAATTTGAATCCCTAACTTGAATATTTATTGGTTTGTGTTCAACCTTTACGCACCTGTAGAACATGTATTCTAGAGCAAACTAGTTAGTCCAAATATTTGTGTTGGGCATTCAACCACCAAAATTAATTGTGGGAAAAGCTTAACCTTATTTCCCTTTCATTAGCACCACAACCAATTAGCCGATATCTTTACCAAGCCACTAAATGAGAAAACTTTTAGCAAACTTAGGAATGAGCTAAATATACTTGATTCTCGAAAGTTTGATTGAAACATTGCACACATAGCTCATGTATATACCTTTGATCATGTCTCTTTTATTTGGTGCAAATACATATTTCTTATTCTTCTTGTGCCAAGACTAAGACTAATATGCTTTCAAGTGTATTTCTATACTTAGTCTTAGATTGAAAGGGAAATGGAGTATTCAGCAAAGACAAGGCTTCCACTCCAACTTTGATGGTATCATTTACCCTTTGTCGTTGCTCCTACAACTCTCAATGGTATGAACCTTCATTCGTATTTATTTTACCATTTGGGAGAAAGTATTAGGTCCCAAAGGGGGAGAAAAATGCAAAAGGGCTCTCAAGTTCTCCGTTTTTGGCGATTAATGCCAAAGGAGGAGAAAGTATTAAGCCTAAAGCAAAAGGACCGCACCACCATTTCAAAAATTTCACAATAAGTATTTCAATTGGTATTTAAGATTGTCTCGAAACGAATTTTCAATTGGTATGTGAAGTGAATTTTCAATTGGCATCTCATTTGGTATTTCAAAATTGTTTTTCAAATGGGTATCTTCAAAACTTCACATTAGTATGAATGATTTCAATTGGGATAATTTCACTTGGTATCTATTTCAAAACCCTCTTGAAAGCTAAGAGGAGAATTCATTCAGGGGGAGCTTTCATGTAGTCAAAGGAAAAGCATTTGAAATAGGGGGAGGAATTTCAAATCTTAAAAATGCTTCTTGCAATCTTATTCCTACACCTTTGACTATTTGCAAAAAATTTTGAAAAGATTTTTACAAAAGATTTGCAAAAATAAACATGTGGTGCAAATGTGGTCCAAAATGTTAAATAAAATAAAAGCAATCCATTCATTCTTAGTCATATGTTTAAAGTATTTCATTTGGTTTAATTCCAAATAACTTATGCACATCTATCTCAATTGCAAACTAGTTACATTTCTACACTCCATATTTGCTTTGGTTTGTGTTGGCATCAATCACCAAAAAGGGGAGATTGAAAGGGAAATAGGGTTAACTATTTCCTATAATCGATTTTGGTGGTTGACATCCAACACAAACCACATGGACTAACTAGTTTGTCTAGATATCATTTATCTCATATGCATAAGGTTCAACACAAACCAAGAAAGAAATTCAGTTGGGGACTCAATCAAAGATTGGAGCAATACTTAAAGTGTGCTGGAATTTGGCGCACCGGACAGTGTCCGGTGTGCCAGTCGAGGCAGCTAACAAACCAGCCACTCTCGGGTTTCTGCCAGGCGCGCTCCGCTATAATTCACCGGACTGTCCGGTGTGCCACCGGACTGTCCGGTGAGCCAGCGGAGCAACGGCTCCCTGCGCGCCAATCGTCGACTATGTAGAGCTACAGTGATGAACAGTGCCGCGGCAGAAGTCAGAGGGCACCGGACTGTCCGATGCAGTAAGACGACAAGCAACTCCAACGGCCAATTGCTCCGACCCCTAATGGACGTGCTCACGTGGCGCGTACCGGACAGTGCACAGTGTTTGTTTGGTGGCGCACCGGACTGTCCGGTGTGCCCGTCGCCAGCAGCCTTTGCCAACGACTAGGAAGTGGTTGGGGGCTATAAATACCCCCAACCACCTCATTCATTGGCATCCAAGTTTTCTGAACATCCCATTCATTGCAAGAGCAAAAGACTTCACTCCAAGACACATTCAATAGATCAAATCCTCCCCAAGCCTCCAAATCAACTCAATTCCATTAGGGACTTGAGAGAGGGTGTTTTGTGTCCTTTTGTTGCTCTTGTTGCTTGGATTTCCTTTCTTCCTTCCTCACTCTTTTTATAAGTGCTTGTAAAGCTAAGCAAGAGACACCAAGTGTGTGGTGGTCCTTGCGGGGTCTTAGTGACCCATGTGATTAAGGAGAAGGCTCACTCGGTCTAAGTGACCGTTTGAGAGAGAGAAAGGGTTGAAATAGACCCGGCCTTAGTGGCCTTCTCAATGGGGACTAGGTTTTTTGGAACCGAACCTTGGTAAAACAAATCATCGTGTCTACTC
This sequence comes from Zea luxurians, assembly GCA_029449295.1. Lineage (NCBI taxonomy): Eukaryota > Viridiplantae > Streptophyta > Magnoliopsida > Poales > Poaceae > Zea > Zea luxurians. The sequence continues at coordinate 2,807,041 of JAOPSE010000129.1, read as the reverse complement.
GCTTTGATTCTCGCTTGATTTGTTTGCACTCTTTCCTCTCTCTAACGTTTCCTTGATAGTATTAATATGAGTTTGCTCCCATACGTCATTCGTATCCATTGAGCAACTCTTAGCAAGAGGAACAATCTTTCGGATTTGAATTTAATTCTAACGCTAACCCCGGCCTTAGTGTGTGTTTACGTTTATAAATTTTAGGTTTCGCCTATTCACCCCCCCCCCCTAGGCGACTTTCACCAGCAGAAGTGGAGCAACTACGAGAAGAACTTAGGTGACATCAGGATTACTTGAGGCAACAAGCTGCACAACATGAATACTATGCTACACAAATTCAACAACAGCAAACACTCATACAAGTAAGTTCAAAAGATAATAGCTTTCACTTTAAGATATGTATTGATTAAAAACCCTTATGTGAATGAGTTCGACAATTTTGTAGCAACTAGCACAGACCCAAGGGATACACGTCCCGATGCCCCCCCACCTCCCGTACATTATCCTTGGTCTTCACCTCCACCTACACCTACATCTCCACCTACCGAACATCAGGTATACAAATTCATCATCATTTACTTGTTGTTAGTTATATTATGATGTAACTCAGCAAATATCATTTGTACATGTATATTAGACCCCTCCAGCTACCTTGCCGACGCATGAACGAGAAGACGGGTTAGACTTTGTCAAAACCCTCTTCGCTAGTAGAGGTATCGGCCATCACTCGTCACTGTACCCCGATGGTGATCGACGATCGTGAGCTTCTATGTTATGTGTTGTGATACTTGAGACTTTTATTATGACTATGTATGATTGTCTCTTATTATGACTGGATGGGATGTGTCTTATTATGACTATGGATGAGACTTTTGTGATGTAATTGATAAGACTATGGATTTAAATATTGTTATGTGATTGTGTGTGAGATATTTTATGTGAAAATATGTTGTGCTATATAGCTGTTGATATATTTGTTATGTTGTGGAATGTGGTGTAAAATAAAAATAAACATCATTTGTAATGCTGGTCAAATTAAATTCCTAAAGGCCAACTAGGTCGTAGGAAGTTAGCCAGCAAAATTCTTAGGGGCTACAGTCAGCCGTAGGAAGTTAGCCAGCTGACGGCGTGAAGCTACTAACTTCCGAGAACCTACTAACTTCCGAGATGCTAATTTGGTTGTAGGAAGTTAGCTAACTTTCGACAAAAAAATTTTGAGAGTCAAACTTCCGACGTGATAGCTTTACTTCCGTGGTTTTAGCTAACTTCTTAGAGTTTAGGGCTAATTTTCTAAGGTTTAGCCTCTAGAAAGTTCACTATTTTGATGTAGTGCGCCCCCCTCCCGCCAAGCCGTCACACATAGCCATGCCCTAAGCATGTTGCTCTTGGGTTGTAACATTCACTCTCTTTTTGGGTGTTTTCGCTTTCTTACTTAAAATCAAATTTTGCTATATTTTATGTTATAACTATTGCGATTAAATAAATCTTTACTAAATTTATTTAATAATTTTAGTGCTTATTTAAGGTATTTGCATGCTTTCTATAACTATTTATTCTATATTGTCTCTGCCAAAATATGAAATAGAATAATGTATGCTTAAAATAATGTTTTCATATATGTCTATTTAAATTACTAGTATGGATAATTAGTATGTCTAATTAATCTAGAGTTAATTTAATTTTGTGTGATAGGTTATGATTGAAGGCAAAATAACTGGCTTGGTGGATCTTAACCTGAATGACTGATAGGTTATGGCTGAAGATATTTGCATTGTGTTTATAAAATAAAGTTTGAAATAGTAGGTAAGAATGAGTAACTGAAGATAGTCCTATGCCTATATTACCAGCAAAACGGTTTGAAGTCCAGATCTAGAATCTAACATAACACCGTACGTTAACCAACACCGTTCATCTCACTAGGAAGCGACAAAGGTGTACACTTCCGTTGCATCTGCTGGGCCAAAATGTTCCGCAACAATCCTGGGCTCGGAAAGTTCTCCACTTTCAGCCCAATTGTAACCGGGAACCGAAGGAGGAAGGACTGGAGTCGTGTGTCTGTCTGTGCGGCTGTGCCATGGCGACCAAAGGGTCAGACCCTGCCTCCCCGGCGTCGCCGCCACCGAAGCGGCGAAAGATCGAGCCGCCCAGGAGGTACCGGTTTCGACCACACTCCCAAATTCTGGTGGCGAGATTCCTAGCAACATGTGTTGCGACTGCTACGTGCTCCCAACGCCCATGTCCGAACGAGCTGCGCTGCCCTTCTAGTTTCGATGGGTGGATTGGAGAGGTTCCGTCCTAGCTAGTGGAGTTGGGGGGGCAGGGCAGGGGTGACTATAAGTGTAGGTTTCTTTTTGTTGTGTCCATTGTTAGGCACCTCTGTTAACTCAACTCAGTTGTGGATTGCAAGTCAAATATGTTTCTGCTTCTTTATTCATTTTTATCATCACTACACTAATCCATCAAACCAGAACCATCTATCCTGTCAGTTAACTCCACTGCGCGTGTAAATTTAAGTATCAGTATTAGGTTACCCGGAGGGCATACCTTATATATACCATAAAATAACAAAAGGAAATCATAGTGCAATTAAATTCATGCCCTGTAGTTCCTTCTCAGATAGAATAGCGCAATGCAAGCCAAATAGGCTTGTGTGTCTTCCTCAGCTCAGTCAAGACAAAAACAAGTGATTCTGCTATGAACTTCACATCAAATGCTTTTTAGTCATTGTCACTGTTAATGTATTAAGTACCAGCCAAATGTACTGTATCTTCTACTCCTTTTGTTTAACAGTTACCGATTCACAAGCAGCAACTGTACTGAACTATTATGTTGTTGCCTGTTCCATAATTTATCTCCTCTGGAACACAGGACACGGCCTTCTCAAGTTACCATCGATAACAAGTCGTCTTCCAACTCATCGGTATTCCCTGTTCCTTGATATTGGCAACGGCCTCTTTATTTCCTGTTCCTTGATTGATATTCGCAAACATCCTTTCTTGATGTGAACAACACTTTTGCAGACTCCTCCTGGTTCGCTGCCAGCGAGAGTTGATCTCAACAAAGTTAGAGAGGCAAAGAGATTTGCCGTCCTTGAAGCGCAGCATGAGGGATGCCTTGGAAGCTATAAAAGCTTCGATTCCCTCTTTGGGAATTACCTTGTTCCTGTCATACCAAGGAACCATTTCTTTGATCAGGTCGGGACCAAATGATGAACAAGAATGGTTATTTGTAACGAACAGAATGACTACTAAATTTTGCAATTTCCTTTAAGAGCGCGACCTGACACAGCATTACTAAGCTAGGACATTTTCAACGGACATTTTCATACGTAGGCTTCCCTAACTTGCAAGATCTCGACAGCGACAAAAGGTAAAGATTATCCTGCACAGTTGCAGATCTAAGTGGTGAAAAAGTTTTGCGTTATGGGGAGCATATGTCAGTGTGTGTTAGCTTTCTTCTTCTTCTTTTTTTTCTTCTAGTGCGAATTTGTATCCAGTCCTTGTCCTTGCTATCACCTCACTGGCCTCTGAGGAATGCACGTCTGGATTCAATCATTTAGGTGTTGAACTTGAACATAACCTATGTACTCTTTTGTCAGATATACGAAAAGATGATTTCTGGAATGTTTCTTGGGGGAAATTGTTCGGAGGATCCTGCTGAAACTGGCTAATGATGCTAATATGGATGTTGTGCCTCGGAAATTGGAACAACTATTTATACTGAGGTTTACTTTCACTTTCCATCTATTACTCACAATATTGCCTTTCTTGTATTTGTGGGATACACAAAAAAATATCCAAAATCAACTTATATAAAGGTGCACACATATTTACATAACCTTAAAAAAAACCTGACTTGCGGGGGTAAGACAACCCTTGGACATTGTATTAAAAAGAAGATCATCTCACACACATCGAGAAAACCTTGAACCCCTGACTCACTCATACGCAGACGAGGGGATTTTTTTAACCACACTCTGAAAATTTGCTCCGACGGGGAGTCGAACCTAGGACCTGAAGAGTGCTACTCAGACCAGCTAACAAACTCGACTAGAGGCCTATAAAATTTATTTCCCTGACCTTTTATATCTTGGAAGTTGGAATTACCACCTTCAGCTTAAGATAAGTAATACTAGAATGGAGCTGAGTTACCCCTTGTCAGGAAACAATTCTCTCGCTAGAGCCTAATCAGCCATTATGCTAATCCACCTATTTGGATGATGTTATTAAGATGGCTGAGCTGCATTGAGTATCGCTGAGCCTTGTAGTCTCCAACATATAAAATTCTCAACTGACTCCCAGAGTAATGAAAAAAATAAATCAAAATTCTCCAACAATTGCCCATCTAGATCTTTAAAAGCACACCAATAGGCTGGCTAATCTTAAGAAGAAATTGAAGAAGTGAAAATGGCAATCATGTTTTTCTAGTGTAAATCTTGTTGTATGAGCAAATGCTCCAGTTGTTTACGGTATATCACAGATTACATAGAAAGGTTCTTCAACAAACTTGTGAAGCAGAATTGTAAGTCTTGTGTAACAATACAACTTTTTTCTGATTTAAAACACCAATAGTCTACAGATGCAGAAGCATATCTCTGCATCTGTAGACTGACGCTGTGCAGTACCGGCATGCGCGCAATGTTAGACCGTGCTGTGGATCACCATAACACCATCCTCTTCTTGGATGTCAGTTCCCGTTCCGTCCGACGGCTGCGGCAGCAGGCGAGGAGCTGCTTCCTCCTGGACACTAGTCTCCATTTTGCTCTTCTGGCGCGTCCGCTCGCTGCACTTGAGCAGGATTTGCAGCACGTCCTTCATGGTTGGCCGCGACGACGGCATATGTGCGGTGCACAGCACGCCTAGCCTGAACACGACCTGGATCTCCTCGTCCTCGGAGTACCCTGCGTACCTCGTGTCTGTGGCGTCGGGATGCTCCCCCCGGATTGGTAGTGGTGCCGCGCCCACTCCGCCAGGCAGCTGGCCTCCTTGCCGGTGGTGAGCTCCAGGAGGACGACGCCGAAGCTGTAGACGTCGACCTTCTTGCTCACCTTGTTCGTGTACGCACACTCTGCAGCGTTTGATTTGATTTGATGCAGTACAGGTACAGTAAATACCGCCGCCCCAAATTCTGTACCTGAGCAAAATAGACAGGGCCGGCCGAAATCCATACCGGGGGCCATGTAGCCGAAAGACCCAGCGACGGCGGACATCGTTTTGGGCGCCCCGACCTCCACCACTATCCTAGCCAGCCCGAAGTCGGCGACCTTGGCCGTGAACTCCGAGTCCAGCAGGATGTTGCTCGTCTTGACGTCGCGGTGAATGACGGGCGGCGAGGACTCGTGGTGCAAGTAGCATAGCCCCTGCGCGACGCCGACGGCCACCCTGAGCCTCGTCGGCCAGTCCAGCGGCGCCCTGGTCGTATTATTAAGGAGCCCATCAGCGCCGGCGCTATGGCCGTGGAGCCATTTGTCCAGGCTGCCGTTGTCCATGTAGTCGTACACAAGGAGTTTGTCCTCCGCGCCGGAGAGGCAGCACAGAAGCCTGACAACGTTGTTATGCCGGACGTTGCCGAGGATGCCCGCCTCCGACTCGAACTCGCGCTCCAGCGTCCCGGCGACCCGTATCCGCTTCACGGCCACCGCGCCCGCGCTCCCGTCGAGACGGTTCGTGTAGGTGACGCGGTACACGTGGCCGGAACCGCCGCGGCCGATGAGGTTCTCCTCTGTCAGTCCCTGGAGTATGTGCGCCTCCCCGAAGCCCAGATCCTGGACGAAAGGCGTCACCTTCCACTCGTCCCCGACCGCGACGCGCCGCCGTTGCCTGATGTCGCGGGCGAGTACCAGGGCGAGAGCCACGGCGGCGAGGAGCGCGCCGCCACCGCCAGCGACGAGGAGGCCCGTGCGGAGCGCGTGTGAGACGGCTCGGGCCGCGGCGCAGGAGCGCACGCCGGCGAGGTAGCCGGGCCCCGGAGCGTCGGTGCAGAGGCCGGGGTTGTCGCGGAAGCTGTCGTCGTAGGCCGCCGTGGCGAAACCGGTCGGGACCTGGCCGCTGAGGTGGTTGGAGGAGAGGTTGATGGAGTTGAGGTTCGGCTTCACGAGTGCCGGAGGTATGGCGCCGGAGAGCTTGTTCGACGAGAGGTCAAGCACGCTGAGCACCGGCATGGCGCCCAGCTCGGCCGGTATCGGGCCGCTGAGCTGGTTCCTGCTCATGTCCATGACCGTCAGCTGCTTCAGGTCAGCAACGCTCTTGGGGATCGCGCCGTAGAGCTGGTTACCCGACAGGTTCAGTCTCTGCAGCAGCGGCATGCCGCCGTCGCCAAGGCTCGCCGGTATCGCGCCAGAGAACTGGTTGTTCTCGGCGGTGAACACCCGGAGCGCGGCTGCGGCAGCCGGAATGCCGCTGCCGAATTGGTTGTTCCCTATCTGTAACGTCGTAAGGTTGCCAGGCATCGAGGCCGGAAGACTCCCGGTGAGCTGGTTACTCTGTAGTGTTAGGAACATAAGCTGCGTGTCTGTCCATAGAGCCTCTGGCACGTCGCCGGTGAGCCGGTTGTCGTCTAGGTCCAGGGTTAGCAGAGTTGCGCAGCTGGCAAGGCCCGCTGGGATGGAGCCGTTCAGGTGGTTGCGCTCAGCGGTGAGGTAATGAAACTGGCCTCCGGCGCATAACCCTTCTGGGATGGCGCCGGTGAGCTCGTTGTCGTCAACCTCTACATAGCCCAAAACCGAGTGCTTCCCGAGTTCCGGCGGGAGCGTGCCAGTGAACCTGTTACTGTACAATCTCAATGCCTGTAGAGATGGCAGCCAACCGATGCTCGCTGGTATCTCGCCTGAAAGGTTATTGCTGAAGAGGTTTAAATATGTGAGGTTTTCCAAGTGGCCGAAGACTTGAGGGATGACTCCGCTAAGGTTGTTCACGGAGACGTCAATCATGGTCAGGCTCTTTGCAGCAGCAAAGCCATCGTCGACGGCCAAGTCGCCGGTGAGGTTGTTCTTGAACACTGTCATCCTTCGCAGTTTCCTCAGGTTCCAAACCCCCCGAGGTATGCTTCCTGTCAACGAGTTGGCCGAGAGGTCCAGCACCTCCAGCTCCTGCATATCCGCTAAGTAGCCCGGGAGGTCGCCGGTGAGGTTGCAGCGCGCCGCCCAAAGGTTGACTAGACTGGTCAGGTTCTTGAACGACGCCGGCAGCTCGCCGGGGTCGAACGGGTTGGACGCCAGCCACAGCGTCTGGAGCCTTGTCAGCGCACCGAGACCGGCGGGGACGGTGCCGACGAGGCGATTGTTGTCCAGCATGAGATGCCGGAGGTTCAGGAGGCTGGAGAGAGACCTCGGGATGGTGCCGTTGAACTCGTTGCCGCTGAGGACCAGCGTGGTGAGGCTCGCCGCCAGGCTGTGGCCGATGTTCGCCGGGAGCTCACCGCCGAAGTAGTTCTCGGAGAGATCGATGTACAGCAGCGAGGCGCAGCGGTACAGCGTGGTCGGGAACGCGCCGGTGATGCTGTTGTTGGAGACGTCGAGGTGAGTGAGGGCCGCGAGGCCGCCGACGGCGTCCGGGAACGGGCCTGAGACGTTGGCGTCTGCGAGGGCGAGTCCCGTGACGCTGCCTGCGGTGTCGCAGTACACGTACGGCCACGTGCAGTGTGCGCTCGCCGCCGAGGCGTTCCATCCGGCGAGCACGGGCGGGTCGCCCCACGCTCGCTTGATCTGGAGCAGCAGCTGCGCCTCGTACGCCGGTTGCAGCTGCGGCTGCGGGGCCGCACCCGCGTGCAGGAGGCAGCAGCAGGGAAGCAGCGCGAGCAGCAGGCCGGGGAGGTAGAGGTACGGGCATGCTGCCTCCATGCCTCGGCGGCCGTGGAGTTTGTTTACGCAGTGGCCTGGCGATTGCTGCGAAGCTTTCACAGATGACTTCGATTCATAAATCTGTCTACGTATGTATTAGGTGAGCCAATTATGTTCCTAACTGCACTAAATTCTGTCTCTTCGTTGCGACGGTCTCCGGAGACTGGTCAGCCCCATAATTGTGCTCCGTCAAACACGTAATTAGTCAAGAACTGTTTGCCCCATAGCGATTATACTTGGCATTTAAGGTTTCCTATGAATGAATGACAGAAATCCAAGCTTGGCACCGTAGATTTTCTCAGCTATCTGTCAGATAGAAGTAGAAAGCAAGGAATACACAAATAAACGCAATTTCTTTTTAGTTTAGGTGAATAAATTCCTGAAACAAGTGATTGACATCTACTCAAAATCAAAATACTAGAAACAAGAGAACATGTCTCAAACCTGTTTACTAAGGATGTGGATCCTCCCAAGCAAAGCCAAATGGAATGGTTGGGGGCAGTAGCGCGAGCAAATCCGTCGTGCCAGTGTGCGAAACCATCAGCTCCTGTCACCATAGTGGATGATGCTACACCATAGTGGGGAGAGTTGGCAGGTGGGCAGCAGAAGCAGGGCACCCCGGCAGTTTAGCTACAATATAAGGGCCAAAAAATGGCGAATCGAACCAATGCTACAAGTGAAATTCTCTTAAACAAGCATTTTTCAATAGAAAGGGAACAAGAATTAAATCAAGATAGCACAAGCATTTACTACAAACACTTCCACCAAGCCAGCATATACCAACTGTTTCATCTGTTACATCACGATTGATAGAAAAGAAGTGTCTCAACAGCACTAGGATAGTACAGTATGACCAATGATGTTCAGAAACATGCACTTGACAACTAAAAGGAAACAAGATATAAATAGTTCCCAGACTCCGAATGACAATTAAAACCAGTATGGGATAACAGTAGCAAAAACGAAAAGATTAGAGCTTGTCCTCAAACTCAGAAAGAGGAGTCATCTGTTCTTTCAGACCCTTCCTCTTGCGGATATCCAGCACCAGCTGGGCAGCCTGGGAGCCAGCCTCCAAAGGATCCGAGCCCATCATGTCCCAGTGGTCAAACACACACTGGGGGAACGCCTGACCAGAGGTTGCAGCCCTCAGCTGGCTTGAGAACCCAAAGGACTCGATGACAGGGAGGAAAGCCTTGATGTTGTAGAGCGGGGTACCAGGCCTTTGCATCTCCTCGAATACATGCCCTCTCTTCTGGTTCAGAACACCGTAGATGCCACCCAGTGCATTTTCTGGGGCCTGGATCTCCACCAGGTAGACTGGTTCCAGCAGCCTTGGCTTGGCTGTGAGCTGAGAAGCATAAATGACCCTCCTGGCAGTTGGAATGACCTGGCCACCACCCCTGTGGATAGCATCAGCATGAAGAACGACATCACAGACCTCAAAGCAAATCCCGCGCATGTTCTCTTCAGCCAGTGCACCCTCCTTCGATGCCCACTGGAAACCAGCCACAACAGAATCCTTGATTTCATTGAGATACTGCACTCCCTTACACATATCAACAACCATGTTTGGGCCGGTGGTCTCAGGTCCGAAGCACCAAATCTTCTTGGCAAGATCCTTGTCCCACCCAAACTCTTGAGAGAGGATCTGGGAGCGCACCTTAGGATCATCACGCGGGCCAATGCGGCCATCATCAATTGCCTCAGCAAGACCCTCCTCCAGGGGGCGCGCTTCCATGTACAGACGGTTGTGCTTGTTAGGTGACTTGCTCATGACAGTGCGGCAGGACTTTTCAAGAACGGTTTCACGGAAGGACACAACAGGAGGAGAAACAATAATTTCAGCACCTCCCATGAAGTCCTCTTGCAGATCCTTCAGGCAAATCTCAAGATGAAGCTCACCAGCTCCAGCAATGATATGCTCACCAGATTCTTCGATTGTACACAAAACCATAGGATCGGACTTCGCCAGACGCTTCAAACCTTCTACTAGCTTGGGAAGGTCGGAAGCAACCTTGCACTGAACAGCAACACGCACAACAGGGGAGACAGAGAACTTCATTGCTCTGATTGGGCATGCATCAGCCTCCTTCTCATTAGTGAGTGTAGCATTCTTCGTGATGAACTGATCCAGACCAACCATAGCAACAGTGTTACCACAAGGAACATCCTCAACTGACTCTTGTTTCTTTCCCATCCAGATAACAGTTCGCTGAACACTCTTGACATACAGGTCCTTCTTCTGGCCAGGGACATAGTTGGGACCCATGATCCGAACTTTCATACCAGTAGCAACCTTCCCTGAGAAGACACGACCAAAGGCAAAGAACCTGCCCTTGTCAGACGCTGGAATCATCTTTGAAACATACAGCATAAGAGGGCCCTCCGGATCACAGTTTCTGATAGCAGTTGCATAAACATCATCAAGGGGTCCCTCATACAAGTTCTCCACACGATACTTTTGAGCCTTTGCCGGGGAAGGAAGGTGGAATATCATCATCTCAAGAAGTGCAGTGCTAGCTGGAAGCCACGTTTGCATAACACGCTTCATCAAAGCTTTGCCAATCAACTCCTTCTCATCAGCCTTCATGGTAACATTAAGCTTTTGCAACATGGGCCACAATTTCTCCTTTTGGTCATTCATGCAGGTTTTGATGATTTGCTTGATTGGCTCGTAGCAGAACTGAACAAATCCTCTCTTGCAGGTAGGAGAACCTGTGTTCTTGGTGGTCCATTTCTTTGTGGCAGGGTCAAAGAAATTCTCACCCCATAGCCTCTCCATCATCTTAGATTCATCAACTCCAAACTTAGATGCATACATCTTCGCAAAGTTAGTGAGTGTAAAGGCCCATCCATGCAGACCAGCAGAAAAGGCAACTGTCCCCTTCTCTGGGTATACTTGGACATCACCAAGGAGCTTATCTTCATATGTTGCCATGATGACATTGGCATTCTCAATAACACGGGAGAAAGTCTGATAAGCTTCCTCACCCTCAACCTGAAGCTCAAGGAAGCACCTGTCCATCTTGTTCACGGTGAGAACTGGCCTAATCCTCTCACCAAGGGCTTGGCGAAGCACAGTTTCAGTTTGCACACAGACACCTTCAATACAATCAACCACAACCAGAGCACCATCGGTGATGCGAAGAGCAGCTGTGACTTCCGAAGAAAAATCGACGTGCCCAGGTGAGTCAATAAGGTTGATCAAGTATTGGTTACCATCCCTCTCACCCTTGTAGTTCTTCAGTGACTCATCAGTCATCTCATAATAAAGAGAGATACCAGTAGATTTGATTGTGATGCCACGCTCGGCTTCATCTGCACGAGTATCAGTCATGCGAACATCACCAGCAACTTCCTGGGCAATAATCCCAGCAGCTGCCACAAGGGAATCTGTAAGTGTAGACTTGCCTGCAAAAAAACAATAACACATAATGAATGATGCAAAACTTCAACATCCAAGTGGACATGCATCATAGAGGAGCACATTAGAAACAGATAACCAATCAAAATCAAAAGTATACAAATAAATCAATATACATTACAATCTAAACATATAGGGACTCCAAACAATGTGTTCCACACTTCTGCCAATTCATAATATTAACTTAGAAAAATAAGACCCAAAACATGTCACACTTGGTTTCAGTGCCATTTTGGACAATTTTGCTTTTCTGCGCCCTTATGACTTTTGCATGTGTACATGCGCATAGAAAGGCAGAAATGTCCAAAACAGCATTGAAACACAGTGTGACATGTTTTAGTCTTATTTTTTACGAAGTCAATGTTACGAACGGCAAAAGTCTGAAGCACATCGTTTGAAGTCCCAAAAACCCAAAGGGATTTGCAAATTTGCCACTTAGAATGTTGGGCTTAGCTAATTTCCCATCGGGTCCACAAACCGTAGACATAGATGAACCCAGAAACCATAGACGCAGTGGCATAATACCAAAGAGAACAAAGCTCTAAGTGGCAACATTGCAAATCCCTCGCTACTAACAGATAATATTACCCATGATAATACCTAGAAAAGCAACAAGATGAAAAAACAGTAAGCCTTTTTATCCATGAATGAACAAGTGACCATAAGTAACTTGGCACAAACCAGATAATACAGCATCAGTTAAAGCATTAGCTATTAAACATTGAAAACAAAATAAATTTTAAAAACAAAGAGGCTCAAAAATATTAAGGACTATATAACATCTAACAGAGTAGTGTTTTGAACATACCATGGTCCACATGAGCAATAACAGACATATTACGAATGTTGTTCTTTTTGTCCATGATGGCACGGAGCTCTTCAGCCGTGAACTTCACCATCTTTACTTGTTATGATGGTCCCACTACAAATATGTATATGTATGCCTGCAGTTGAAGTTACAAAATGCTTGTCAGAATTAAAAAAAACAGCAATGCCTTTTAGTCCCAAGCAAGTTGAGGTAGGTTAGAGTTGAAACCAAACAGAAGCCACAAGTCAAGGTTCAGTCATGTGGATAGCTGTTTTTAATGCACTCCTATTCAAGGCTAAGAATTAAAGAACATGAATACAGCAAACTTTGAGTCTAACATCTGCACTAAAGAAACAACAAGGACTATATTTGTCAGGATCAAAAGAGAAGCAAATATTTATTTAACTGTCTAATGTTTGAAACATGATATTAACCCTTTCAGGAAGTCATTGGAAATTTTATCAAGGTAAATTATTCTAAATTTCACTCAACAAGATATTGTAAGCACACTTAAGCCAAGACGTATCTTAGTTTTGAACAGAGGGTAGAACCTCATCAAACTACACAACTTGTTTAAGAAAGCATCAAAGCGATGATCAATCTCTAAAATAATGAATGAATTAATACTGATAAGTGGAACAAGAAACAGTAGATGTTAACTGGTTAAGGCACAACTGATGGGTGTACCATATGTATTACAATTGTGAACCAAAAACAATCTTATAGACTTGTACAGACAGATTATCACATTAATGGCATATCAAATTACATGGAAACACCAGAAAATATTTTAGACAAACATTTCAACTGGCAGAAGATCCTAGCCTTCATGAAAATCAAAGATTCAAAAAAGGAAAGCATAGATTACTCAACAAATTCATGTAGACTTGGACTAGCAAATATCAATGAATGCTAATGTCCTGAGCATAAAAAAATGGACCATAAAAAGATAACAATTACTACCTAAAACGGATCATAAACATAACATGGATCTGAGACCTACCAACAGAAAAACAAATCGTTCGAACTAAATCAGACTATACCAGCTACAATTAGGCATGGCAAAACAGCAGATCTGAGTTAACAAATTGGTGTCACCCAAGGATCGCAGCAGACCTGATTCATCTTAAACATAAGGTGCAAACTAACTGGTACACGCAAAACAAATTGAAGAATCGAGAAATCTAAGACATCTGGAGTGAACCAGGACTGCAACTTATCTTATCTCTACAGATCGGACAGACCAATCACAGAGAGAACAGTCGGAAGCCAGTAAACCCAAATCCACCTAAATTACCTCGAGTACCCACACAAACATCAGATTCGAACCACAAGCACTTCAAGACCTCTGATTCAATCCAATCAACACAAGACACCGTGAGATGGAACCAAAACGCCTTGAAGCCAACTAGCAATACCGATCAGCTAGCTCTAGCTCTAGCAACCAGAGAAGAGGGGAGAGAGGGCCAGTAACCTTGGTTTCGCCTCCCGATCTGAGAGACGAGATGTGGAGGCGCCGCCGGGAGAGAAGCACTAAAACCCTAGCGGCAGCCTGTGATGATATATCTATAGCAGCGGAGCTGGCGCAGGGCGCAAGAAATATCCTACGGGGGCGAATATTCGGCCACTGACCCGCCTGGTTTTGTCGACGCAGATTGGCGGCGGGCAGCTGCTGGGCTGCTCGTCACCCATGAGCTCACTCTCGGGCAACCATTCGGCCCGTTGAGTAAGCCCACTGGCTCCTTTCCAAGGCGGTGACTAGAAAGAAGCCAGCAGGGCAGAAGGCTCACCGCCTCACGAGTCACGACGCGAGGTCACCTTATCTGCACTGCACGTAAAGATGGAACGGTGAAATCTCTATCTGATTTTGGCTCCCTATATCTGTCCCTACGATAAAAAAAATATTTTTATGAGTATCCCTACGAACTCTTACGAGGAGTATTTTTTTCCATTCCCATTTTCCGCGGGAATAAATTCTTATCGGGGATCCTGTACCCGCTTAAACTATAATTATAATATACTTTCTTTATTATTAATACAAAACATTGTCACTTATATACATTGTCAGATGTTAAACTTATTATGTGTACATCAAAATAAACATATTTGTACAACGAGTTATCCCTTAACAATATGATTATTTATTTTTATTATTATATGGGTGTGTTTATTGGTTTTGTCTTTTTGCTCCGTAAAACCAAAAGCTAAATCAAAGACCTAAATTTAGGGAGCAGTTTTTTTTAAAAAAAAAGTCGATTTTCTCGGAGTGCAAAATTAAAAGTACATGTGGACCTTCTTTCATCGGTTTTCGGATGAAATTGTGAATATATATAGATAGATTGTATATAACGAGCCCTGAGTTTTCAATAAATAGAGTAAACCCAGGTCAGACGGTGCAATATGGTCGAGCTGGATTAGGTCCGGATGTCTATAAAAGAAGACCCAAAGTGCTAGAGTTCAGTTTTTCACACTATCCCGATTCATTAGCGTCGGCGTCCACCCAGGCGTGCGTGATGGCGACGGTTGCCCGAGAGCGCGCGCGGCGGCAGACCCCCGACGTGCGAGTAACGACGGCACCGCACGAGGCGCGAGGTTCAAGCGACGTCACGGAAGGCACGAGGTGCATGCAGCGAGGATCGCGATCGCGCGTGACATCCTCCGATCCGGCGCAGTTCTGGGAGCCCGAGTGACGACATCCATCTGTGCTTGTGTCGTCGATAATGTCCTCCGATGACTACCTCCTCTGATTCGTGTTGTCTTTCGATTATTTTGTTTTATGCATACCACATGTATTATTTATGCTAAAAATGTACGATTTTATGCTTGAACATAGAGTTCGTATATCAGTTTACTACATGCATATTTTTTGCATTCAGATTGGAAAGGCAATTCCTTGATTTATGTTGTTCTTAATTGTCACACCCGGTTTTAGAAGGCAAACTGAATGTGAACCATGTACGTGCCAGAACCAGAAACTCGCGTACACAACGATTACATAATTGGACATCACCACACATTGCTCAAAGTAAATAGTGGAATAGGTACTTTATTACATCAAAATGTCCAAGACATCCACAAAGTCATTAATATTATCAAAGTGCAGAAAAGCGAACGTAGCAGATGTGGCCTTCACATGCAGCTGACTAGGGGTTTGCCACTAACATAACTAAAACTCGTCGTAGTTCTGGAACTTCTCAAAGTCCTCCCTGTTTCCTGCATCTCTTTATGAGCAATGAATAAAGTGGGGACAACCTAGGGTGGGGTGGTTTTTAAAGCAGGGTGAGTACACATCAACGTACTCAGCAAATGTCCCGCTTGACTAAAGTAGACTAGTTGTATATAGAGTTAAGGTTAAGTAATTGCTTTTAGTTGGTCAAGTATTTATTACTAATAGTAGAGCCAAGTTTTAGTAATAAACCCAGTTATTACCCACATGTACTCTCTCCAAGAGGAAATACCAGAGACCATAATTATAACCATCAATATTAATCATCATCATAAAAGTATCCAAAGTTCTTCTAATCAAAGAGGATCTCAAGGCTGCTCTTAACTGTGAGCATGATTGATATACCAGTTTCTAACACTCTGCAGAGGTTACACACTTTACCCATGAGTCGTGATTACCATTCTGCCTAGAGATCATGGCTCCGCATTGATCACTACCAAGGTGACCTGACAGGGCCTCACTACGTAGCCTTTATAAAGACTCCCCTGGTGTCGGTGTCTAGTGTCCGACCGCACACCCGGGGTACCCTCGTGGTGCTTTTGGGTAGGACGGTGTTGTTGATCGTAGCTCGATGGTTCGTGCCAGAAGCACGAGAGAGAGAGATTCGGGCGATTTTCTGCAGGTTCGGGCCGCTTTGAGAGGCGTAATACCCTACTTCCTGGGGTGGCTTTGTATGTGTGGTGTGTTTACAAGTGGCGTTTCCCGAATGGAGAGGTGCTAATGAGATGAAAATGATGGGGTCCCCCTAGGCCTTATATACACGACCGTGGGGCACTCCCTACGCACACGCTGGTCAGTCACACTCTTCCGGCTTTTCTCCTAGCAAATAGCGAACTAACTTAGCTTATCTTAAGGAAAACCCGATGGCTTCATCCCGATCTTTCTCCTATGTTTGAGGGCGTCGGACGCGGGAAAGACGGACGACCCCCTTAAGGTTACGCATAATCCGTGGACGATCCAGGCACGAGCCCATTGCCTTCTTAGGTCGGCCCATTTCAATTGTAGTCTTTGCCCGGCCCACGACGAGACGAGCTTGCGTGGCGACTAGTCTGTGGCCCCACGCGAGAGTTTTCGCCTTCTAGTGGACCCGAGGGATATCTGTCCCCAATAAGCCCCCAATGTTTGGGTTGATTTTGAAATAATCGACTCAAAGCTTCCTGGTCCTGTCTGTGGGTTCGTTGCATGACCTGATTTTTTGTAGTGCTGTTGGGTGCACCAAAAGTGCACCCATTGGGTGTAGCCCCTAAGCTTTAAGTGGATTTTAGAAGTAATCCATTCAAAGGTCTTCATCTTTATGCTTTTGAAATCAACATTTTTGGCCTCAAGGTATTGTGAATATGTTGGGTGCACCAAAGGTGCACCCAATGGGTGTAGCCCCTGAGCTTTGAGTGGATTTTAGAAGTAATCCATTCAAAGGTCTTCACCTTTATGCTTTTGAAATCAACATTTTGGCCTCAAGGTATTGAATCTATTGGGTGTAGCCCCCGAGCTTTGAGTGAATTTTAGAAGTAATCCATTCAAAGGTCTTCATCTTTATGCTTTTGAAATTAGCATTTTGGCCTCAAGGTATTGTGAATCTGTTGGGTGCACCGAAGGTGCACCCAATGGGTGTAGCCTCCGAGCTTTGAGTTGATTTTAGAAGTAATCCATTCAAAGGTCTTCATCTTTTTGCTTTTGAAATTATTTTTAGAATAACTAGGCGATGCTATCTGTCAATGCCTTGTTAGGTCTGGAATCAATTTGATCGGTGACAAGTTGGACATCTGGCTGGTTGAGACAAAGGGCCCTCGATTGGACACCACTCTGCCCTATACTTTAATGCTTCTGTTGATTAGACTTGCGCTTCAGTAACCACATTTGGGCTTCCTTCCGTTTCAGTGGATCTCCTCTTCTTGTCACGGTACATTCATTGCGTATATTTTGTGGGTATCACCTCTTCAGAAAATCTTGAAGTTTTCGAGCGATATACCCAATGGGTGTCTGCCCCGTGAAAGGTGTTTATCGCGTTGTCCTGAAGTAGTAATTTGATGTGACGGAGGGGTGTAATCATTTGCCTGAGCAGTTGACTTGGGTCCAACCGGTGTCGTGTTACGCGAAACGACGCTAGTTGCTTGACTCATTTTCAGGCGGCTTGAATTGCTTATTGAATTATTGCGACTGTTCGGTGAGCGGGGTAGGAAGTGGACGGTCACCCCTCGACCTCTTTAAATAGCCTGCTTGCCCTGGCTGTTTTCTTCACTCGCCCTTGATCACTCGCTCTCTTCTTCTTCATCACTTCTCCACTTTATGCACGACCATGGGCAGGGGCAAGAGGGGCAAGGGATGGCCTCGCCGCGCTGACGGCAAGCGCAAGCGCCCTCCAAGTCCACCCTCGGAGGACTTTGGTGACTCGGAGTACTCGGAGGAAGTTTCCTCCGAGTATGATCGGTCGCCCGCTCCAGCGTCCCCCGTGGCGTCGTCCGACGACTCAGACGACTCCATGGGGCTGTCCACCATGACCCGAGCGTACTGGCGATCCATCGAGCGCGCCGGGCTTGGTGGGTCGGATGACTCAGAGGAGACCTCCTCGGAGGAGGTGGAAGACTCCTTCGACTTCGAGGAGTGGAGCAGCGGCGAGGACAACGGCAAGGGCGGCGGCGACGGCGACGACGAAGATGGCGATGGCGAGGGCGATGGCGGCGGCGACAGCAAGGGCGACGGTAAGGGCGACGCCAAGGGCGACGGTGTCGGCAGCGGCAAAGGCGACGGCAAGGCCGGCGGCATAATGCTACTGGCGTAAATATTAGTATAGTTAGTAGTAGTAGTAGTAATAAGTAGTAGTAGAATAAGATAGTGTTAGTTAGTAGTGTAGTGTAAGTAGTAGTGTAGTGTAATGTGATGTAATAACCGAGGGGTGAGGAGGCCGACTCAGGATGAGTCGGTTTCAAGTTTGTAATGATCTCCCCCTATGAATAAAAACGTAGTTCCTTGCTGATCCATTGTTGCATGTTCTATTTGCGCATTTGGTGGCTCGCCAGCATTTAAGAGGTAATGCCCGAGTGATGCTTGCAATCTCCACTTTTTCGAGTTACGGCCTGGCGCTTTGCGCCCGACTTATCGAGCTGACCCATACTTTTGCTGACGTATCCCCTTGAATTCCAAACCCTAATTCTTGCTTTTTCCTTCGCCGCTTTCCTGTTTCCTGAGTTCCTGAGCCCACCCGCCTCGCTTGAGAGACCACGATGGCTCCCAAGAGGAAGAGATAGAGTGTTGCTGTTCTGGTCATCCCGCCAATCGATCCCAACAGCCAACTTCCATTCGCTGGCAACCACGTGTCTGTTATTTCCAAGGCTGACCTTCTGCACCTCGTCAAAACTGGTGTTCTTCCACCAAAAGAGTTGTGTTCCTAGTGAATCTGGCGCGGGGTTACTGTTCCGACAGAGGACACCCACGAAGCTGCTATCTTCATGCCATTTCTCATCTGAGGACTGGCCCTGCCAGCTTCTCCTTTCTTCTGCGGCCTTCTCGACTTTTATTCTCTAAATCTTACCCACTTAAACCCTAATTTTGTTCTTCAAATTGTCGTTTTTGTTCACCTCTGCGAAGCTTTCCTTGGAATTCTCCCTCATTTTGGGCTTTGGAAGTATCTCTACCACTATCGACCCCGGATGGCTGGAGGACCGCATCAACTTGTTGGCGGTGCTAGCCTGGAGCTTCGCCAAGGCAGGAAGGTTGAATATCTCGATATCCCTTTGAAGTACATCATCAAGGGATGGGGCCTTGAGTGGTTTACCATGGAGAACCACAACAAGTCCCTCCCTCCTCGATCGAGGAGGCAACCTGATGTCCGAACGCCTAGTTGGACAGAGGCCCTTACAGATTCAGAACTAGCTGAGTCCCGAGTGCTGCTTGCTAAAATACGTGCATTGAAAGACAGAGGCTTGACTGTTGAAGCTGTTGTTGTTGATTTTGTCTTCAAAAATATCCAACCTCTAAAAGATAGAGTTTAGCCGGCTTATCTGTATACTGGGGTCAATGACCCTACCCAAATTACCAACAGATGAATTCATGAAGGAGATATACTGAGCCGAATTGACTTGGTGCTGAGAGGCAAAATTTTGAATGCTGGTGCTTCTTTATCTTATTCTGCCTAGAATCTTCCTCCACAGAGTCCATTTTCTGAGTTCGTCTCCAACCCTCCTGCTCAAGATGGCAATCCGGGTCATAGAGTGTGACCCTCCCTAGAGGATATTGAGGCTTTCATTGCTCTGTTCCGGAATCTACTTGGAGAGGAGAGACAGACTCATTTCTAGATGCCGACAAGCGCTGATGAGGCTGAGGTAAACGTTGTTCTCAGTATGCTGGCAGGCGAATCATCTGACTCTGCCCGTACTGAGTCGATGACCATTGCAACTAGACATGGCCTTGGTGAGGATGAAGGAGTTCAGAGTCTTGGAAGTGTTCGTCGCAAATGATCGTGTCGGACGAGCCATCCAGTCACGCCTGTCAAGGGGAAGAAAAGAAAGAAGAGACTTCGGTGGTCATCAGGCTTGGAACTAGATGCTGATCCTACGACCTCACTCCTTGGTGGTGGCCCAGCGAGCACCAACCTCGAGGACAACATTAGAGGTTGTGATGATTTTAGAGTTGGTGGTCATGTGCTTGATGAGGATGAGGAGGAAGAGGTCCCCTTGATTCGCAAGAATAGTCGCAGCAGCAGGAGCAGTGACATCCCAATGCAGGCTTTATCAGGACTTGTTAGTCTCTAGGGGTTGACAATGTATGCCATTGACCATGCATTAGAAGAAATTATCCCTGAAGACCTTTTATCAAAGCCTCTTGAGGTTGAAAGTTCTGTCATCCGTTCAGAGGTCCCGGATGACGTCCCTTTGGCTACGATCTTGTCGGACAAGAGATAACCCAGATAGTTTCTCATGCTTCATCGACCTTGGAAGGCGATCTAGCTCATGATGACATATTGGCGCTTGATGTTGCCAGCCAAGGTCACTCGACTCCTTTGGGTACGACCGAGGGTGCTTCAGCTTCTAAGGGTGCCGCTAAGGATAATCCAGCCCCTGAGGGTGGTGCTGAGGGTGACCCAGCCCCAAGGTTGCCGAGCTTGGTTCCTCTTCGGCTGCCTCCATGGATGTTCACGTCGGATCGCCACCGGCTCAATCTAAGGAACCCATGGTGACGAATTTGCCTACTACTCTCGTCGGTCCGGTCACCTTAGAGGCCAGTGACTCAGATGCTGGGAAACTGTCGCCTGCTGTTGGAGGTGAGGTCTCCCCGAGTGATGCTCTCAACATTGTCCCTGTCAATGCTCCATCGACAAACACTGCCTCGATGCTTCTAGCTCTGGGACTTCCTTTATTTCTGAAAGTTGCTTAGAGGGGGGGTGAATAGGCGAAACCTGAAATTTATAAACTTAAGCACACACTACAAGCTAGGGTTAGCGTTAGAACTAAAATCAAGTCCGTGAGAGAGGGGGAAAACAAATCAAATGAGAAGTAAGCGGATGAACACGATGATTTGTTTTACCGAGGTTTGGTTCCAACGAACCTAGTCCCCGTTGAGGTGGTCACAAAGACCGGGTCTCTTTCAACCCTTTCCCTATCTCAAACGGTCACTTAGACCGAGTAAGCTTTCTCCTTAATCAAACGGGTCACTTACACCCCGCAAGGACCACCACACACTTAGGTGTCTCTTGCTTTGATTACAATTCACGTCGGAACAAGAATGAGGAAGGAAGAAAGCGATCCAAGCAACAAGAGCGCAAATGAACATGAACACACTCTCTCTCAAGTCACTAAGTGGTTGGAATGAATTTGGGACTTGGAGAGGCTTTGATTCTTTTGAATTGTGTCTAGGAGTGAATGCACTAGCTCTTGTATCGATTGAAAACTTCAGAAGACTTGGATGTTTGGAGTTGTGGTGGTTGGGGGGTATTTATAGCCCTCAACCACCAAATGGCTGTTGGGGAAGGCTGCTGTCGATGGGCGCACCGGACAGACACTGTAGGCTGTCCGGTGCGCCGCCACATCACCCAACCGTTAGGGTTTGGGAGCAGTCGACCGTTGGCACATTTGACTTCTTGTGGCACCGGACAGTCCGGTGCCACACCGGACAGCTCCTGTTCATTGTTCGGTGCACCTCTGACTCTGCGCTCTGACTCTGCCGCGCATTGTTCTTCATTGTAGCGTTGTTCATCAGCTTTTGCAGTCGACCATTGCATGAGTTAGCTGTTGCTCCGCTGGTGCACCGGACAGTCCGGTGAATTATAGCAGACTGCGCCCGAAGAAGCGCGAGAGTGGCTAATTGGACTCTGTACGGTCCTGGTGCACCAGACACTGTCCGGTGTGCCAGACCACAACACACTTGGGTGCCGTTTGGTTCACAAATTTGTAACGTAATGGTTAACGAATAACGTTAAATCATGTTTGTTTTAGTCCAACCGTAATCAGATACTACACTAAAAATTGATACCAGCCTATTCAAATTTGTTACCGCCAGTAATCGAACGTAAACCATTACCATTACCATTTGCGTTACATTTCTTGAACCAAACAGCACCTTGGTTTCTTTTGCTCCTTTGAATTGGATCCCTAACTTAAATATTTATTGGTTTATTTTGAACCTTTATGCACCTATAGAACATGTATTCTAGAGCAAACTAGTTAGTCCATTTGTTTGTGTTGGACATTCAACCACCAAAATTAATTGTGGGAAAAGGTTAACCCTATTTCCTTTTCAATCTCCCCCTTTTTGGTGATTGATGCCAACAGAAACCAAAGCAAATATATAAAGTGCAGAAATGAACTAGTTTGCATAAGGTAAGTGCATAGGTTACTTAGAATTAAAACCAATATGAAAGCCTTATTACATATGAATAAGATTGAATGGATTGCTTTCTTTTATTTAACATTTTGGACCATATTTGTACCACTTGTCTTGTTTTTGCAAATCTTTTCAAAGTCTTTTCAAAATTCTTTTGCAAATAGTCAAAGGTATATGAATAAGATTGTGAGAAGCATTTTCAAGATTGAAATTTCTTCCCCTGTTTCAAATGCTTTTCCTTTGACTAATTAAAAGCTCCCCCTAAATGAAATTCTCCCCTTAGCTTTCAAGAGGGTTTTGAATAGATAGCAATTTTGAAATCTTATTTTCATAAGCATAGATACCAATTTGAAATTGCCTTGAATACTAATTGAAAAACAAACATTTGTGATTACCAAATAAATCTTTCATTGTGAAAATTTTGAAATGGTGGTGGTGCGGTCCTTTTGCTTTGGGCTTAATATTTTCTCCCCCTTTGGCATTAATCGCCAAAAACGGAGAACTTTGGAGCCCTTTGCATTTTCTCCCCCTTTGGGGCCTAACATTTCCTCCCAAATGGTAAGATAAATACGAGTGGAAGGTCATACCATTGAGAGTTTGCGGAATACCAGCAAAGGGTAGATAATACCATGAGAGTTGAGTGGAAGCGTTGTCTTTGCCGAATACTCCATTTCCCTTTCAATCTAAGACTAACACAAGAAATACTCATGGAAACACATTAGGCTTAGCCTTGGCACAAGAAGAGTAAGAAATATGTATATGTACCAAACGAAAGAGATATGATCAAAGGTATATAAATGAGCTATGTGTGCAATGTTTCAATCAAAATTTCGAGAATCAAGTATATTTAGCTCATTCCTAAGTTTGCTAAAGGTTTTCTCATCTAATGGCTTGGTAAAGATATTGGCTAATTGATTCTTGGTGTTTACATAAGCTATTTCGATATCTCCCCTTTGTTGGTGATCCCTTAGAAAGTGATACCGAATGTCTATGTGCTTAGTGCGGCTGTGTTCAACGGAATTATCCGCCATGCAGATTGCACTCTCATTATCACATAAGAGAGAGACTTTGCTCAATTTGTAGCCATAGTCCCTGAGGGTTTGCCTCATCCAAAGTAATTGCACACAACAATGACCTGTGGCAATATACTCGGCTTCTACAGTAGAAAGAGCTACAGAGTTTTGTTTCTTTGAAGCCCAAGACACCAGGGATCTCCCTAGAAACTGACAAGTCCCTGATGTGCTCTTCCTATCAATTTTACACCCTGCCCAATCGACATCGGAATATCCTATTAAATCAAAGGTGGATCCCCTGGGGTACCATAGTCCAAACTTAGGAGTGCAAACTAAGTATCTCATGATTCCCTTCACGGCCCTAAGTTAAACTTCCTTAGGATCGGCTTGGAACCTTGCACACATGCATACGGAAAGCATAATATCCGTTCGAGATGCACATAAATATTGTAAAGATCCTATCATCGACCGATATACCTTTTGATCTACGGATTTACCTCCCATGTCGAGGTCGAGATGCCCATTAGCTCCCATGGGTGTCTTGATGGGTTTGCCATCCTTCATTCCAAACTTCTTAAGAATGTCTAGAATGTACTTGGTTTGGCTGATGAAGGTGCCCTCTTGGAGTTGCTTGATTTGAAATCCTAGGAAATATCTCAACTCCCCCATCATTGACATCTCGAATTTCTGTACCATGATCCTACTAAACTCTTCACATGTGGATAGGGCTGGATATCGAGCCAGCTCGGCTCGGCTCGTTCGAGCTCGAGCTGGCTCGTTAAGCTAACGAGCTGGCTCGGCTCGGCTCGTTAAGGTAGCGAGCCACAGAGTCAGCTCGGCTCGGCTCGTTTACGAGCTCGAGCTGGCTCGTTTAGCTCGCGAGCCAGAGCAGAAAAAATAATATGTGTATAATAATCAATTTCTAGTTAATTTCAAACTAATTTAACAACGGAAAATAGTAATTATACTCATAGTTTCATAGACCACATCAATATAACACCAAATTAACACAACTCATCACTCATCAATTCACTATTCATACATATGTTCAGCAGTTTAACCCACACTTATATTCGCATAGACCAATTTCATACATAGACATAATTCATCAATCATTAGTTTAACTTATAGGTTATAGACACCACACATACATATAACATATTCATCAATTGTTACATATATGATATGTATATAGATTTATTTTGCTGAAATGTGATAGCTCGTTTAGCTCGCGAGCTGGCTCATTAACAAACCGAGCTGGCTCGTTAACGAACCGAGCTAGGATGCCAGCTCAGCTCGTGAAAAAATTCAAACGAGCCGATCCGAGCCGAGCCGAGCTGGCCACGAACCGAGCGAGCCGACGAGCCGCGAGTATTTTGTCCAGCCCTACATGTGGACTTGTTAGTAGACCCAAATATGATATCATCAACATAAATTTGGCATATGAACAAGTCTTTTTCCACAATTTTAGTAAGGAGTGTAGGATCAACCTTGCCGACTTTGAAGCCATTAGTGATAAGAAAATCTCGCAGGCATTCATACCATGCTCTTGGGGCTTGCTTGAGCCCATAAAGCGCCTTTGAGAGTTTGTAAACATGGTTAGGATACTCACTATCTTCAAAGCCGGGAGGTTGCTCAACATAGACCTCTTCCTTGATGGGTCCATTGAGGAAGGCACTCTTCACGTCCATTTGATAAAGCTTGAAGCCATGGTAAGTAGCATAGGCAAGTAATATACGAATTGACTCAAGCCTAGCTACGGGTGCATAAGTTTCATCAAAATCCAAACCTTCCACTTGTGAATAACCTTTGGCCACAAGTCAGGCTTTGTTCCTTATCACCACACCATGCTCATCTTGCTTGTTGCGGAATACCCATTTGGTACCTACAACATTTTGATTAGGACATGGAACCAAATGCCATACCTCATTCCTCGTGAAGTTGTTGAGCTCCTCTTGCATAGCCACCACCCAATCCGAATCTCTTAATGCATCCTCTACCCTATATGGCTCAATAGAGGAAACAAAAGAGTAATGTTCATAGAAATGAGCAACTCGAGATCTAGTAGTTACCCCCTTATGAATGTCACTAAGAATGGAGTTGACGGGGTGATCTCGTTGAATTGCTTGGTGGACTCTTAGGTGTGGCGGTCTTTGACCCTGTATTTCTTGCTCATCTTCTTTGTCTTGATTATCTTCATCTCCCCTTGATCATTGACCTCTTCTTGAGGTGGCTCATCCTCTTGATCTTCTTCTTCATCATCTTGAGCCTGATTCTCATCTTGGGTTGGTGGAGATGCTTGATTGGAAGATGATGGTTGATCTTGTGCTTGTGGAGGTTCTTCGGATTCCTTAGGACACACATCCCCAATGGACATGTTCCTTAGCGTGATGCACGGAGCCTCTTCATCGTCTAATTCATCAAGATCAACTTGCTCCACTTGGGAGCCATTAGTCTCATCAAACACAATGTCACAAGAGACTTCAACTAATCCAGTGGATTTGTTAAAGACTCTATATGCCCTTGTGTTTGAGTCATAACAAAGTAAAAAGCCTTTTACAACCTTAGGAGCAAATTTAGATTTTCTACCTCTTTTAACAAGAATAAAACATTTACTCCCAAAGACTCTAAAATATGAAACATTGGGCTTTTTACCAGTGAGGAGTTCATATGATGTTTTTAAGGATTCGGTGAAGATAGAGCCGGTTGATGGAGTAGCAAGCAATGTCGATTACTTCCGCCCAAAACCGGTCCGGAGTCCTGTACTCATCAAGCATGGTTCTTGCCATGTCCAGTAGAGTTCTATTTTTCCTCTCCACTACAACATTTTCTTGAGGTGTGTAGGGAGAAGAAAACTCATGCTTGATCCCCTCCTCCTCAAGAAAGCCTTCGATTTGAGAGTTCTTGAACTCCGTTCTATTATCGCTTCTTATCTTTTTGATTCTCAATCCAAACTCATTTTGAGCCAGTCTCAAGAATCATTTGAGTGTATCTTGGGTTTGAGATTTTTCATGCAAAAAGAATACCCAAGTGAAGCGAGAATAATCATCCACAATTACTAGACAGTACTTACTCCTGCCGATGCTTATGTAAGCGATCGAGCCAAATAGATCCATGTGGAGCAGCTCGAGCGGCCTGTCTGTTGTGATTATGTTCTTGTGTGGATGATGAGTGCCAACTTGCTTCCCTGCTTGGCATGCGCTACAAACCCTGTCTTTTTCAAAATGAACATTTGTTAGTTCTAAAATGTGCTCTCCCTTTAGAAGTTTGTGAAGATTCTTCATTCCAACATGGGCAAGTCGGCGATGCTAGAGCCAACCCATATTAGTCTTAGCAATTAAGCAAGTGTCAAGTTCAGCTTGGTTATCGTTAAAATCAACTAAATATAGTTGACTCTCTAACACTCCCTTAAATGCTACTAAATCATCACTCCTTCTAAAGACAGTAACACCTATATCTGTAAATAGACAGTTGTAGCCCATTTTGCATAATTGAGAAACTGGAAGCAAATTATAATCTAATGAATCTACAAGAAAAACATTGGAAATAGAATGATCATGTGATATAGCAATTTTACCCAAACCTTTGACCAAACCTTGATTTCCATCCCTGAATGTGATAGCTTGTTAAGGATCTTCGTTTTTTTGTAGGAGGAGAACATCCTTTTCTCCCCTGTCATGTGGTTTGTGCATCCGCTGTCAATTATCCAACTTGAGCCCTCGGATGCATAAACCTGCAAAACAATTTTAGGCCTTATTCTTAGGTACCCAAACAGTCTTGGGTCCTTTCACGTTAGAAACAAGTACCTTGGGTACCCAAACACAAGTTTTGGAGCTCTTGTGTTTGCCCCCAACATATTGGCAACTACTTTGCCTGATTTGTTAGTAAGCACATAAGAAACATCAATGGTCTTAAAAGAAACATTATGATCATTTGATGCAATAGAAATTTTCTTTTTAGGCATTTTAGCATGAGTTGTATGCCTAGAGCTAGATGCCTCATTCTTATACATAAAAGCATGGTGAGAAACAGAATGAGATTTTCTAGCATGAATTTTCCTAATTTTGTTCTCAGGATAATTAGTAGGATATAAAATGTAGCCTTCATTATCCTGAACCATGGGTGTCTTGCCCTTAACAAAATTAGACAATTTTTTAGGGGCATTAAGCTTGACATTGCTTCCCTATTGAAAACCAATGCCATCTTTAATATCATGGCGTCTCCCATTATAGAGCATACTTCTAGCAAATTTAAACTTTTTATTTTCAATTTCATGCTCACTAATTTTAGCAGTTAATTGAGCTATATGATCATTTTGTTGTTTAATTAGAGCAAGGTGATCATTAATAGCATCAACATTAACATCTCTACATCTAGTACAAATAGAAACATGATCAATGGTAGATGTAGAGGGTTTGCAAACATTTAGTTCTTCTATCTTAGCATGTGATATGACATTCTCATCTCTAAGACAGGAAATAGAATCATTGCAAACATTTAAATCTTTAATCTTAGAAATTAAATTATCATTTTCAGTTCTAAGACTAGAAATTGTATCTTTCAATTTATCAATCTTAGCATTTAGACTAGCATTTTCATTTCTAAGACTGACAATTGAATCATGGCAAATGCTAAGCTCTTTAGTCAAATTTTCATTTTTCTCTACTTCCTGAGCATAGACATTTTTTACTTTAACATGCTTCTTGTTTTCTTTAATAAGGAATTCCTCTTGGCTATCCAAAAGTTCATCCTTCTCATGAATAGCTCCTATTAATTCATTTAATTTTTTCTTTTGTTGCATGTTAAGGTTGGCAATAAGAGTGATTAAATCATCTTCATCTTCACTAGAACTACCCTCATCACTAGATGTAGTATACTTGGGGGTGGTTCTAGATTGTACCTTCTTCTTTTTGCTGTCCTTTGCTATGAAACATTGTGGCCGACATTGGGGAAGAGGAGTCCCTTGTTGACGGTGATGTTGGCGGTATCCTCGTCGGAGGAGGAGTCGATGGAGCTCTCATCGGAATCCCATTCCCGACATACGTGAGCATCGCCGCCCTTCTTCTTGTAATATCTTTTCTTCTCCTTCTTCTTCCCCTTCTTGTCGTTGCCCCTATCACTATCACTAGAATTTGGACATTTAG
This sequence comes from Zea luxurians, assembly GCA_029449295.1. Lineage (NCBI taxonomy): Eukaryota > Viridiplantae > Streptophyta > Magnoliopsida > Poales > Poaceae > Zea > Zea luxurians. The sequence continues at coordinate 2,778,782 of JAOPSE010000129.1, read as the reverse complement.
CAATAAAATTATCGGGCTTACCACACTTGTAGCACACCCTCTTGGAGCGGGGTTTGTAGTCCTTCCCCCTCCTTTGCTTGAGGACTTGGCGGAAACTCTTGATGATGAGCGCCATCTCCTCGTTGTTGAGCTTGGAGGCATCGATTGGAAGCCTACTTGGTGTAGACTCCCTCTTCTCTTCTTCCGTCGCCTTGAATGCGATGGGTTGCACCTCGAGTGTGGAGGTGGCGCCTTGCTCCAAGTTGACAATATGTTTGTAGTCTTTGATCATAAGTTCAAAGCTCACAAACTTGCTAATTACTTCCTTGGGAGACATCTGTTTATATCTAGGATCTCCATGGATTAGTTGCACTTGAGTGGGATTATGAAAAACAAGTGATCTAAGAATAACCTTGACCATTTCATGGTCATCCCACTTGGTGCTCCTGAGGTTGCGCACTTGGTTCACCAAGGTCTTGAGCCGGTTGTACATTGCTTGTGGTTCCTCTCCCATGTTGAGGACGAATCGACTGAGTTCTCCCTCGATTGTTTCCCGCTTGGTGATCTTGGTCACCTCGTCCCCTTCGTGCACCGTCTTGATGATGTCCCAAATTTCCTTGGCGGTCTTTAACCTTTGCACCTTATTATACTCCTCTCGACACAAAGAGGCGAGGAGTATAGTTGTGGCTTGGGAGTTAAAGTGCCTAATTTGGGTGACCTCGTCGGAGTCGTAGCCCTTGTCTCCCACCTTAGGTACCTACGCTCCAAACTCAACAATATCCCAAATGCTTGCGTGGAGTGAGGTTAGGTGATGCCTCATCTTATCACTCCACATACAATAATCCTCACCATCAAAATATGGTGGTTTGCCTAAGGAAACGGAAAGTAGAGGAGTGCGCTTAGAAATACGGGGATATCGAAGGGGCATCTTACTATACTTCTTGCACTCATGGCGCTTAGAAGCGACGGATGAGTCAGAGCTTGATGTGGAAGGCGACGATGAGTTGGTCTCGTAGTAGACCACTTTCTTCATCTTCTTTTTCTTGTCGCCTTTCTGATGGGACTTGATGGAGGAAGAGGATTCCTCCTTGTGCTTGTTGCCGGACTCCCTTGAGAGAGTCCTCCCCGAGCTTGCGGGCTTGTCACCAGTCATGATCTCCCTCTTGGCGTGATCTCCCGACATCACTTCAAGTTGTTAGACTCTAATGAAGCACCGGGCTCTGATACCAATTGAAAGTTGCTTAGAGCGGGGTGAATAGGCGAAACCTGAAATTTATAAACTTAAGCACACACTACAAGCTGGGGTTAGCGTTAGAACTAAAATCAAGTCCGAGAGAGAGGGGGAAAACAAATCAAATGAGAAGCAAGCGAATGAACACGGTGATTTGTTTTACCGAGGTTCGGTTCCAACGAATCTAGTCCCCGTTGAGGTGGTCACAAAGACCGGGTCTCTTTCAACCCTTTCCCTCTCTCAAATGGTCACTTAGACCGAGTGAGCTTTCTCCTTAATCAAATGGGTCACTTAGACCCCACAAGGATCACCACACACTTAGGTGTCTCTTGCTTTGATTACAATTCACTTCAGAACAAGAATGAGGAAGGAAGAAAGCGATCCAAGAAACAAGAGCGCAAATGAACATGAACACACACTCTCTCAAGTCACTAAGTGGTTGGAATGAATTTGGGACTTGGAGAGGCTTTGATTCTTCTGAATTGTGTCTATGAGTTAATGCACTAGCTCTTGTATTGAATGAAAACTTTAGAAGACTTGGATGCTTGGAGTTGTGGTGGTTGGGGGGTATTTATATCCCTCAACCACCAAATGACCATTGGGGAAGGCTGTTGTCGATGGGCGCACCGGACAGTCCGGTGCGCCACCGGATAGGCACTATAGGTTGCCCGATGTGTCGCCATGTCACCCAACCATTAGGGTTCGGGAGCAGTCGACCGTTGGCACAATTGACTTCTTGTGGCACCGGACAGTCCGGTGCCACACTGGATAGCTCCTGTTCATTGTCCGGTGCGCCTTTGACTCTACGCTCTGACTCTGCCGCACACTGTTCTTCACTGTAGCGCTGTTCATCAGCTTTTGCAGTCGACTGTTGCGCGAGTTAGCCGTTGCTCCGCTGGTGCACCGGACAGTCCGGTGGCACACCGGACAGTCCAGTGAATTATAGCGGAGTGCGCCCGAAGAAACCCGAGAGTGGCTAGTTGGACTCTGTACGGTCCTAGTACACCGGACAGTCCGGTGCGTCAGACCATAGCATACTTGGTTTCTTTTGCTCCTTTGAATTGGATCCATAACTTGAATATTTATTGGTTTATTTTAAACCTTTATGCACCTGTAGAACATGTATTCTAGAGCAAACTAGTTAGTCCATTTGTTTGTGTTGGACATTCAACCACCAGAATTTATTGTGGGAAAAAGGTTAACCCTATTTCCCTTTCAATTTCTTTCTAATCTCCAGGTGAGCCGATCTTTGCCTTTTATTATTTACGTTGACAAATGGGTTCTCTTGCTAACTTTTGAGCTTGTAGAATGTCTTCAACTCTATATCTGCCCAGTCGAAATCTTGTGGTGCCCCTGTCCCCGACCAAGTTTTGTCTTTGATATAGTGGAATCCTCTAATGCTTCAGAGGTAAATAGATGATCTGAAGGCCTCAAACTTTGGTTAGTGGGTCTGCGATTTCCTTCTTGTTGTTTATTGCTTCTCTCGTTTCACATTTTGTATTCTTCTCCTGCTGCTTCACCAGCTCTAACTCAATGGTGCTCCGATGCTGAGGAGAGGTATACCCAAAGCCAAGTTGATCTAAACCAGGTTTCTGCATTCTTGGACAGCGCTCGGACCTTGAACTCTTCTTTGAATGCCCAACTTGATTCAGAGAAGATGGCTCATGAGGTAGATTTTCCTGACTGCTTCTGCTTTGCCCCCTTTGCTTTGATGCTTAGTGCTCTTCTTGCCTGTAGGAGGAGAGGCGAACGCTTCTTGCTTCTTGTGACAATCTAGATAAATTATATCGTGATGCTAGCAATTCCTTGACTATCCTGGAGAGGAGCCATCGCTTCGCTATGTCGGACTTGGACCATCATAGGGATGAATTGAGGGCATCCCAAACTGAAGTGTCACAACTTGGTAAGCTGCTGGCTTCGAAGGATTCTGTCATCAAGGAGTTGGGGTCCTCAAAGAAACTTGTCACGCAAGAGCTGGAGGCCGCTCATCACAACGTCAAGGCCTTAGAGGATGATCATATTGTTATAAAAGCAATGTGTGACAAAGCCATGGACAAGGCTGTTTGCGCCGGGCGAATCCTGATGAGAAGGCCTGGTGTTGTGGCGTCTGAGGACATTGTTGCCGACGTTCTCGCTGCACCTGCTGTCGTGAGCAAACCTTCTTCCTCTAATACTCCAGCTGGTGAGGCTTCCTGCAAAATGCTCCTACACAGTGATTCGTTCGGATGAGAAAATACTTTTTATTGAGTTAGTATTCTTTAGCGAGACAGTGTATCATGGATTTCATGTGCATGTAACTACGTTACACTTGAACTGATTGTTCTGTTAGAAGGGCGCTGAGACCACCCTCGAATATGTGAGCATGTTGTTTTACTTTGAGGCGTTCCTTTATTTGGGCTGACTATTTTGTTAGTAGGGTATAGTAATCACCCCTATTCGTGAAAGCATGAGCATGTCGCGTTGACTTAAGGCGTTTCCGACTTAAGCTGATTGCTCCTGTTAGCAGGGTATAATAATCACCCTAAGTCGTGTAAGCGTGAGCATGTCACATCGACTTAAGGCGTTTTCAACTTAAGCAAATTGCTCCATTAGTAGGGTATAGTGATCACCCTAAGTTGTGTAAGAGTGAGCATGTCGCACCGACTTAAGGCGTTTCCGACTTAAGCCGATTGCTCCGTTAGTAGGGTATAGTGATCAGCCTAAGTTGTGTAAGAGTGAGCATGTCGCACCGACTTAAGGCATTTCGGACTTAAGATGATTGCTCCGTTAGTAGGGTATAGTGATCACCCTAAGTTGTGTAAGAGTGAGCAAGTCGCACCGACTTAAGGCATTTCCAACTTAAGCCGATTACTCCGTCAGTAGGGTATAATGATCAACCTAAGTTGTGTAAGAGTGAGCATGTCGCACTGACTTAAGACGTTTTCGACTTAAGCCGATTGCTCCATCAGTAGGGTATAGTGATCACCCTAAGTCGTGTAAGCGTGCCGCGCCGTTTTAAGTTGAGCCTGACCTAGGTCAGTTGTTGATCAAGAACTCCTATGCCTTGGAACATGGAAGCTTTGTTGATAATGAAATCTTCTTCTTACAAAGTACAACTCGTCCCCAAGAGCTTTACGGCACCGCTATGGATAGAATTTCCTGAGGTGCTCAATATTCCACGAATTTCTCACTTCGGTGCCATCCATTTGAGTGAGCCTATAGGATCCTGGCCAGGTAGCCTCTGCAACGATGAATGACCCTTCTCATGGTGGTGACAATTTGTGCCGTCCTTCTCCGGTCAACACTCGCTGGAGGACCAAATCTCCCACTGCGAAGGATCGATGTCGCACTACTTTGTCGTGATAGCGCCTCAGGGTCTGCTGGTATCTGGCCAACTGAATGACCACATCTAGCTGTTCTTCCTATAGTATGTCGATGTCCTCTAGCCTAGTTGCTTCTGCTTCGGTCATGCTTTCGAATGTTAATCTGGTTGCTCCAAAGATCAGATCTACTGGTAACACTGCCTCTGACCCATACACCATGAAGAATGGGGTGTTTCCGTGTAAAGCTCGACTCGGCTGGGTTTGCAGGCTCCAGACAACATATGGTAGTTCCCTGATTCATTTTCCTGTGAGCTTCTCGCTTTTGTCAAACACCTTTTTCCTGAGTGCATCGAGTATCATCCCATTGGCTCTTTCCACCTGCCCATTAGCTCTTAGGTGTGCTACTGATGCATACTTGATCTGGATGCTCCTCTGTTTGCAGAAGTCGAAGAACTCTAAGCTGGTGAAGTTAGATCCCAGGTCTATAATGATGCTGTTGGGTATTCCAAACCTGAACAATATTTCTTGAATTAACTCCACTGCCTTTGCCGAGGTTAAAGAGGCGATGGGTTGTATTCTATCCACTTTGTGAATTTATCAATGGTAACTAGTATGTGTGTATATCCCACTTGAGCTTTCTTGAAGGGCCCAATCATGTCCAGCCCCTCAGCATGCAAACGACCAGGTCAGAGGAATAGTCTGCAACTATTATGCGGGTAGATGCCGCTGCTTCGATAAGAATTGACATGCCTCGCACTTCTGAACTAACTCGACTACATCATTCTTCGCTGTTGGCTAGTAGAACCCGGACCTGAAGCTTTTCCTACCAGAGTCCATGACGCTGCATGCACGCCACATTGCCCAACATGGATTTCATCCAACTGCTGCTTCCTAGTGGCCGAGTGAATACACTTCATGAGGACTCCCCTGCACCTCTTCTATATAGTAAGCCCCCTATAATGGTGTAGTGGGACGAGTGTCTCGCGATGCGCTCCATCGCAGCCTTGTCATCCGGTTCTTCCTAATTTCTTATGTATCTGATGATTGGCTCTCTCCAGTCATTGGGATCTGCTTCTCCCTGACTCAGAACGTGGCATTCCTCCATCCGATCTGTGGTGACACTCGGTTGCTGTATTTCTTGGACAAAAAACCTAGGTGGAACTTGGGCCCGACTGGACCCTAGCTTCGATAGTGCGTTAGCCGCTGCATAGCGATCCCTTACCACATGGTGGAATTCTAATCCTTCGAATTTGTCCTCCAGCTTTCGTATCGCTGCACAATATTTGTTCATTGAGTCAGTTGAGCAATCCCAGTCTTTGTTTACTTGGCTTATGACCACCAGTGAGTCATCGTACACCATTAATCTCTTGATGCCGAGTGAAATAGCGATGCTTAGTCCATAGACCAGTGCCTCGTACTCTGTGGCGTTATTGGATGCTGGAAACAGGAGCTGGAGTGCATACTTGAGTTGCTCACCTCTAGGAGCGATAAAGAGAATCCCTGCCCCTGCTCCTTGCAGTCTCAGCGAGCCATTGAATTACATTCTCCATATTTCAGCAACTTCTGTGCTTTCCGGGACCTGGTGCTCAGTCCACTCTGATATGAAGTCGATCAGTGCCTGAGTCTTTATCGTCGTGCAAGGTCGAAACTCTATATCATGAGATCCAAGTTCACATGCCTACTTGGTTGTTCTCCCAACATCTTCCTTGTTGTGAAGAATATCTCCTATTGGAAATCTCGTGACTATTATGACTTTGTGGTCATCAAAGTAGTGTCGGAGCTTGCGAGCAGTTAGAAGTACTGCGTATAATAGCTTCTGAACTTGAGGGTACCTTATCTTCGAGGGACCAAGGACTTCGCTGATAAAGTAAACCGAATGTTGCATCGGGTATGCGTGTCCTTCTTCTGCCCGCTCGACTACTAATGCGGTGCTCACCACGTGAGTCGTGCAAGAAATATATAGCAGCATATCTTCAGCCGGCTGATCAGATGTAGCTTGGCGTGGTGGCTTGAGTACTGGTGGTGTGGTCAGGAACTTCTTCAGTGCATCCAAGGCTTCCCACGCTTCTGTGGTCCACTGAAATTTGTCCACCTTCTTGAGCAATTTATAGAATGACATTCCTTTCTCGCCTAGCCTTGATATGAATCTGCTCAGCGTTGCCATGCATCCAGTGAGCCTTTGTACCTTCTTCTATGATTGTGGCAGCTCCATCCTCATAATGGCCTCAATCTTCTCTGGATTTGCTTCTATTCCCTGATGACTGATGATAAACCCAAGTAGCTTTCCAACCGGTACTCCGAATACACATTTCTCTGGGTTTAGCTTCCATCGGTAGCGTCTCAAGCTGTTGAAGGCCTGTTGCAGATCCTCGATGAAGTTTTCTGAGTTTTCTGTCTTGATAACCACATCATCAACATAAGCCTCCACTCGCTTGCCCCAGTGGTAGGCTCAGCATGTCTAGATGGCCCTTTGGTAAGTCGCTCCAGCGTTCTTGAGGCAGAACGACATGGAGGTATAGCAAAAAGCCCCGAACAGTGTGATGAATGCAGTCTTTTCCTCGTCTTCCTTCGCCAGACTGATCTGATGATACTCGGAGTAGCAGTCTAGGAAGGAGAGCATAGATCAGTCAGCAGTCGAGTCAACTATCTGATCTATCCTAGGGAGTCTGAAGGGATCCTTCGAGCTGTGCTTATTGAGATCGGTATAGTCGACGCACATGCACAAATCAATTTTATTCTGTTTGAGTACAAGAACGGGGTTTGTCAGCCACTCTAGATGCAGTACTTCTCTAATAAACCCTGCCGACACTAGGCAAGCTAGCTCTGCACGAATGACTTCTCTCTTGTCAGGCGTGAAACGACGCAGGTTCTGTCAGATTGGTCTTGCCTGAGTATAAACTTTAAGTTTATGCTCGGCTAGTTCTCTCGGGACTCCCGGCATGTCTGCATGTTGCTATGTGAATACATCCCGATTGTCTTGCAGGAATTGGACGAGCGCGCTTTCCTATTTGTCGTCGAGGCTAGAGATGATGATTGCAGTCTTGCATTCATCAGAGAATTCCAGATTGATCCTTTTAGTTTCTTCAGTCGGCCACATAGAGGTCACAGCCTGAACTTCGTTTGAGGGGATCGTGAAATTTTCATCCTCTAGTCTGCCGCCAGCCTATGTGGGAAGGGCTACTGGGGTCCCGGCGGTGAGAGCCTTTTGGATGGTTCCCCGAAAGCATTCCGCGGAGCCTTGGAAGTCAGCGCGCATGGTGATAATCCCCTGAGGTCCTAGCATCTTGAGTATCATGTACAGGTAGTGTGGAATAGCCATGAATTTTGCCAGTCCTGGTTTTCCAATGATGGCGTTGTACTCGGTTCTGTAGTTTTCTAGGGTTCCAAAGGTGACGGACAGGTAGAAGTGTCCAAGCGAGTGCTCCCCTTCGATGGGCACAATGCCGAAGAAGGGAGTATCCGACTTAGTAAGGTCCTCGATGGCGACCCCAGGGCCTAGAGCGTCTGGGGGTAGGTGACGTTGATGCTGCTTCCCCCGTCCATCGACACTTTCTTTACTCGGCTTTCTTGGATTGCAGGATCAACGAGTAGCGGATATTTGCTGGGGTGATCAAAGTTAAGCCATTGATCAGCTCGGCTGAAGGTTATCGCGTGTTTCGACCATCGGTAAGGGGCCGACGCACTGGTCATGGCCACCAGGACCTGCCGATCGTTGAGCTTTTGTTGCCTCCTATTTTCTTGTGCCCCATGGATGGCCTTCAAATATGACATTGTCCTCCCTATCAACGCGCGGGAAAGCTCCACCCCTCCCCTCTTCCTGTTGCTAAGGCTGCCTCGGCTCATGAGGCTCTCCTCGTGGCAGGGAGGTGGTAGTGGCTGGAACAATTGGCCATGCCCGACGGAGTGTTTGAAGTCTCTGTAGTTCCGCAGGGTGTGGCACATGTCCTTGTGATACAGACACTGGGAGTCAAGGATCTCATCTAGTGTCCGCACTCCTCGGTAAGGTGCACCACGGGCTCGAGCAGCAGGTGGCCCAGCGATGTGCACCTCCTCGCGGGGCCTTTTTTCCTAGCGCTTGTCTGGCTGCTGGTTCGTATCCCGCCATGGTGTGGGTGGCGCGGTAAGTTCGCAATAAACTAGCGACTGAAGACACCCCAATCGTCGATGCAGTGTCGAGGTAGGTGTCGGAGCCACTGCAGCGTGTCCTGTCCCAGGACAATGGCAAGTACGCTGTCATGACGTCCTCCGTTGCCCTAGCAACCCGAGCGGTGGTTGTATAGACGGAGAACCAACTTCCTAGGTCCTACTTAGGCTCATACTTGTCGACGTTGGAGACCTTGAAGTTAGGAGGTCATTGGATGGCCCGAAGACAGGGAGTAAGTGCGGAAACTCCGCACGTATCCTCCTGCCGATGTTCGTGTCGTCGGTCCTAGGGAGGGAGTCGGTAGTAGGTCGTCTCGACCGTCCTCAGAACGGGCCACTGGTCGAAGCTGCCGCCGACTCAATTTAGGTGGCACGACTTCACGTCGGTACACCGTGATCTCAGTCGTACTCCTCCCGGTGCCTCATCTTATTTTCATGTCGTCGGTCGCGTGAAGCACTGATGGTGCTTCGTACGTCTTGTCGGCTATTGATGGCGTGTCGCAGGTCGTTCATAGGATGAGCGAGGGGTAGAAGATGATTGGCCGCCTATGTAAGCAGCCGTCGGTAACCTTCCACGTCTGGGGTTCACAGGAGTCCGTCGGCTATCTGCGCCAGTACTCCTCCAATTTCACTCGGCGTGTTTAGTGCTCGAGCGAAATCGGGGTACAGGTTTTGAGCAAGGAGAGGGTTCTGTCACCAGAGCCTAGCGTCTTGTTCGGCTAGCTCTCGCACCTGATCTTGAGTCTGTCAGCGATCACGGTGGCGGGAGTTATGTCTTTGTACTCGTTCGCCGGGAGTTTCTCCCATTTCCAAGGCTTTGTCCCGGGACACAGGCTGCACCGGATCCTGTTCCCCGGCTTCATGATGTCGCCGCACGTTTCGGCATCGTCGCCGGGCGTCATGTTGGGGAGGTTCTTCCCCTTACATGGTAGGTTCATCATTGAAGATTGACGCTGACTCCAATCTCCCCTGGATGAAGAGGACGTCTTGGTAGAAAGGAGCCGACATGACGGTGTTCTTCATCCCGTCCTCCTTTGAGGGTGGAGGTATCGGGAAGGTGGCTCGGTGGGTTCTCCTTCCCTGACTTGGGTCTTTTACTTCCTTCTTTCGAGTGATCCGTGTCCACTCCTTAGTGGGCAAGGTGGACAACGGAGTTCTTCGGGTTAGTGAAGCCCCGACTGATTGGTCTTCCTTCTCCCAAGGGCTCCTGAATCCCGGTTTGCAAGGGACCATCTTCCCCCGAGCTATGAGCAGGGGCGCTGTCCGCAGCCTTGTTTTGGCTTCTCTCGGGATTCCCGAGGAAGGTTTCTTCTCGGGTGGATCCACTATGCGATGTAGGGTCCCTTCTATGTCCGCTATGCATGAGATGGTTCCGAAGTGGAACATAGCCCCCGGGCTGAGAGTGATCTTGTTCTTGAAGGTGATGGCCATTGAGCTAACTTTGATCAACGACACACCCCCTACCTAGCGCACCAGCCGTTGGTGTCTAGTGTCCGACCGCCCACCTAGGGGTACCCTCGTGGTGCTTTTGGGTAGGACGGTGTTGTTGATCGTAGCTCGATGGTTCGTGCCAGAAGCACGATAGAGTGAGAGAGTCAGGCGATTTTCTGCAGGTTTGGGCCACTTTGAGAGGAGTAATACCCTACTTCCTGGGGTGGCTTTGTATGTGTGGTGTGTTTACAAGTGGTGTTTCCTGAATGGAGAGGTGCTAATGAGATGAAAATGATGTGGTCCCCCTAGGCTTTATATACACGACCGTGGGGCACTCCCTACGCACACGCTGATCACACTCTTCCAGCTTATCTGCTAGCAATTAGCGACCTAACTTAGCTTATCTTAAGGAAAACCCGACGGCTTCATCCTGATGTTTCTCCTGCGTTTGAGGACGTCGGGCACGTTAAAGGCAGACGACCCCCTTAAGGTTACGCATAATCCGCAGATGATCTAGGCACGAGCCCATTGCCTTCTTTGGTCGGCCCATTTCAATTGTAGTCTTTGCTTGGCCCACGACGAGATGACCTTGCGGGGCAACTGGTCTCCCACGCAAGGGTTTTCACCTTCTAGTGGACCTGGGGGATATCTGTCCCCCACACCTGGTGCATAGCTGCTCGTTAGGTTTCGCCAGTCGTACAAACACAGTACCCATCTGAGAGCACCTAGAGGGGGGTGAATAGGTGAGCCTGTAAAAATCAACACTAAGTGGCACAAACTTGGTTTATGAAATGTTAGTGGAATCAAAACCAAGGTGCTATTGCTAGAGAGAAAGAGATGACTTCTTCGCTTAATTGCTCTTCACAAGGTGAGTATTAAACTTAGAGCAATTATCAAGTGAGTAGAAGCAGAGAGAATCACACATGGATAACAATAGATGACACAACGATTTTATCCTGTGGTTCGGCCAAGTAGAACACTTGTCTACTTCCACGTTGTGGTGTCCCAATGGACGAGGGTTGCACTCAACCCCTTTCAAGCCATCCAATGATCCACTTGAATACCATGGTTTTCTTTCTTAGAGCAGATGTTCCCTTTGTGAGGAATCTCCACAAGTTGGAGCCTCTCATCCTTACAATATTGATCACAATGAAAACCACAGGAGTAAGGGAGGGAATAGAGACACACGCAAGAGATAGAGTCACAGCAACGACACGCACACAAGTCAAGAAACGAGCACACAAACACAGCGCAGCGAGTTCACAACTCAATAAGTGCTCAAATCTCAAACACAATGATCCGAATGCGTGCTTGCGGAGTCTAGGCGTCTTAGGATGTTCAATGGAGGCTTGGTGTTTTGTTCCATGTGCCTAGGGGTCCCTTTTATAGCCCCAAGGCAGCTAGGAGCCGTTGGAGCTCTATTTGGTAGGCAATTCTTGCCTTCTATCAGTTGGCGCACCGGACATGAACATTGCACAATTTGTTTCCTTCTTTGGTGAAGCCAACCATTGAACCCTCGGTCTCCTTGGCACACCGGACACTGTCCGGTGTGGCCTAGTGACCGTTGCATCTGGCCACGCGTCGCTCGTTGATTGTGCGCCAATCACGTTGTCGATCGTTGGCTTGGACGTTGTTGGCTCACCGAACAGTCCGGTGCCCACCGGACAGTCTGATGAATTTTAGCCACGGTGTCCTTGGCTATTCCCGAGAGTAGCGAGTTCATCGCTGAGCTAGCCTGGACACCGGACAGTGTCCGGTGCACACCGGACAGTCTTTGGTGCATCCATAGCTGGTGCTATGCAGGCTGTTTCAGCTGAACTCCTTTTGCTCCTTTGGACTTGGCTTAATTGAGTTCCTGGCAGTTTAGACAAGCATGTTTTGCACATAAAACAATTGACTAAGTGTCTAGAACTTACCTTCATGCTTGATCCATCTTGATATTCCTTTGCTCAACATTATGTTAGTTCACACATAGTGTGTTGTGCATCTAATCATCAAAACAATATAGAAATAGACCAAGGGCACATTTCCCTTTCACCCTCCCTAAGGTGGGTGACTAACAAAACCAAATCGAATGATCCTCGGCACCCACCCTTAGCAGAGCAAGCACTATGCCCTGGCCCCATTGATGGCCCTCCGTCAAAGCCAACTACACACCTAGGTTCATCTAATTATTCAGCTAAGGGCATCCCATTCCACCCTCATGGTTGCACTGTTATCCCGGGTGGTCACTCAACGAACAGGTCCTTACGGAGAGGTACTCAGGAAACAACCTGAGTCCGCTAAAGTATCACAAGACGAAGGTATCGATGTAATATTAATACTGTTAATATTCATATGTGATTTATGGAATGCAAATATGAATGAATTAATGAGATGCAGTTACCATCTTTATCCTTTTCTATTCCTATTTCGCATATTAATTGATGAAGGTACGTCCTTCCTAACCTTCGTCTAATAAGCATTATACCCGTGTGGAGATAATGCTTCGGATGACAAAGATCCTTAATCTTTAACAATTGTGTTGCCTTGTTCTTGATTCATAGCATTTGAGAACAAGTGACGAACATTGGCGCCCACCTCTAGTGAACCTGAACGACCACCTTCGGCAAGCATCCACCTTCGTCATGCCGCCGAAGAAGACAACAGTGCTAGGGGCTGCTCTGCAGCCACTGGACACAAATGAGGACACACTCTCCCTACGGAAAGCTAGGAGTCAGAAGAGAAAGGCTACTAGCCCAACACTTCATGAGGAGGAACCGAACCAGGAGATCAGGGACTTAGAAGTGATTCACCAGCAAGTACAGAGGAAGAAGGAAAAAATGCTTTGGCTAGCCGACCTTCAGAAGAAGATTGACAAAGCAGCTGAAGAAATGCATCATCTCACTCAGGATGACCAGGAACAAAGGCCCCAACATAGGGAGCTTCGCCAAAAAAGTCCAATCAATGAAGATGAATGGTACGACGATTTTCACCATGGTAACTTAGCTTTTGATGATGCTTCTCTTTTGGCAGCAGAATTGCAAGCTACCCTGTGGCCACCATCCTACAAGCCACCTCAGCTACCTATGTATGATGGGCATTTAGATCCAAAGCAGTTCTTGATGAGCTACGAGGCAACAATATCCTCATATGGGGGCAACACTGCCGTCATGGCGAAGTCCTTCGTCATGACAGTTAGAAGTGTGACTCAGACATGGTATTCCTCTCTTCGGCCAGGACAATTACATCGTGGCAGAAGCTGAAGGACATGCTAGTCACCAGCTTCCAGGGCTTCCAAATGAAGCCAGTCACTGCTCAGGCCCTGTTCCAATGCACGCAGCACCATGAGGAGTACCTGCAGGCGTACGTCCGAAGGTTTTTTGCATTTGAGAGCTCAAGCGCCTATAGTGCCCAATGAGATTGTTATTGAGGCCATGATCAAGGGGCTTCGGCTAGGACCCACAGCTCAATATTTTGCAAGGAAGCCACCACAAACCTTGGAGAAATTTCTCCAGAAGATGGATGAATACATCCGAGCTGACGATGGTTCCACCAAAGAAAGGAGGAAGCTTTCAGATATTCTGAGATGACTAGGGGCTTCAGAGGAAGACTCCATCCCAGGCATGTCAGAACAATCCACAATCCCAATGCCAATGATGATAGGGCCAATAACGCTCAGAGCAGTCAGCATAGCTCATAGTCTTAGGGCATGCATCAAACTTCCTACAGACCACCAGCCCCAAGAGGCAGAGGGGGGAGAAGCTTTGGTGGAGGAAGGTATGGTAATCAGCCCAGGAGATTGTTCTGCCTGTTCTGTGGTGAGGACAAGGGACACACAACAAGGACGTGTCAAGTCACGATCCAGAAACAGAAGGAAATTATTGAAGCCGAAGCATGGCAGAATCAGCCGAAGCAGGTCCTGCGTACTACTTCATGCTACTCTCCGTATATCCCGGAGTACGTAGGCAATCAACAGCCTATGACTTCCGCTGCTTCGGCAAGTCACTCTCAAGTTTCCTGGGCTCAGTTACCACCACCACCAGTGGCGCCTGCCCCAAGTCATGATCACCAGCCAGAAGGGTATCTTCGGCCTCAACAACAACGTGACCTTCGGGAACAGTCCGACGCTCGCACAGTCAACAGTACTGCACCCCAGTCAAGGTATATCTACTGAAGGTGGCACAACGTTTCAGCCATACAAGAAAGAGAGCTCTAATTCGTTATATTTTTACTCCTTTTGCTTTTGTATTTTTTCTTCTAAAAAAGACAATTCAGGAAGGTTTAACCTTCAGTTTGTTGTAATAAACCTATGGTTACACCGACGAGTGTGACAAGAATGAGTCCCAAAGCTCAAAAGCCGTTCCTAAGGGAGCGTAGAGTAAGTTCCGAAGCTCCAAAGTCGTTCCTAAGGGGATGCAGAGATTAAATACCACCTAAGTAAAAGGTGAAGAAGCTTCAAAGTCGTTCCTAAGGGGATGCAGAGCTGAAATACCACCTAAGTAAAAGGTGAAGAGACTCCAAAGTCGTTCCCAAGGGGATGCAGAGTTTGGGTGTGCATCCATGTGGTTTTTTACCTTTGGCACAAATGACATTCCGCATCATATCATATTGCATAGCATCGCATCATACATCATTTTGCATCACTAAAAAGATGTGGAGAAACAAAGGAAAGTTGTTCTTTCGAAAAAGTTGATTGGATTATGAAAAAGGATACTATAACACAAGACATGCCTTCAACAGATATATTTTTTCCCACGATAAGTTAATCTTCGTCATCAGTTACATAAGGAGAATCTTTTTCTTCGTGAAGCATGAAAAGAAGGGAAGGTGTTTTTTCGCCAACAGCTCAAAAATGGTACGTATGAAGGTTTCATGCATCACAAAGAAATATATTACATTAATATACATACAAAAGCTTGATGTTTGGTTCTTACAAAAGATGGAAGCTATACAAGCATTACACTCAAGTACACAAAGATTTAGTCTTCTTTTAGCACTTTTCAGCGGCTTCGTTCAGTAGTCTGTTGACAGCTTCGTCAACAGCTTCGTTAGCGATTTTTAATACATCCAACTCTTCCTTCATGGTTGGGTTAGCTTCGGGGTCGTGTGGCTCTGGTGGAGGTGAAAGTTCAGCTACATCATAAAAAATGTTTATTAATTCTGAAGCTAGAGCTTAGTTAGTTAATGTACCTATAAGTCTGGCGCGCTCTACAGCTTCTTCAGCTCTTTTGACTTCTTCTTGAGCATCGTGAGATTCTTTTTCTTTTTTTCCTAATAGCTTCGTCAACTCTCTCACGTTCGCCCTTTATCCAAACTTCGGAGTAGAATATACCACTTAACAAAGACGCTTCAGCCGAGGGATTTTTAATGTCGTCGGCTGAGATAACAAATTCTGGCTGAACAACAGCCTTCACATGGTCATAGCCGACCTTTTCCAAAATTGATACAACCCCGCGGGTACCAGCAAAAGCATAGAAATCCCCTCAATTGCTGAGTATCTCGTCAAAAGCTTCCGCTTCCCCGCTGATCCACTGGATAACCCCTTCGGGGTCACTGCGGATGTACTTCTGCTCGAAAGAGTACGCTCCCACCTTTGCAAAACTGTTCTTTAGATTCTTTGCGCATTCCAAGGACATCTCGTAGCATCTCTCTTTGGAGTTGCGGAGCTCTTCAACATTCTTTTGTGCCCTTGATTTTTCGATTTCGCTTATCTCGTGCTTCACCATTGCAACTTCAAAATTTTCGCTCGTTTCTGCAAGCTTCTTCTTTAAATCTTCAACTTCGAATTTGTGAGCTTTGGCTTGTGTATTAAGTTTGGCTTCGCTAGTTTTTAGCCTGTCCACTAAGGAAAGCAATATCTTATCTTTTTTGAGAGCTTCGTTCCTTAGAGTAATGACTTCTGACCGAAGATTCCCAATAGCTATTTGATAGCTCTTGTCTTCTGCTTCCTTTTGGGCCTTTAAAGCCTTACTTAGAATCAAGCCCTAAATAAAAAAATATATATGAGAACATAACGATAGCAAGAAAAGGTACAAATATAATTTATTTTACAAGAAAAAATTATATGCACCTTCATGCTATTATAAGCAAGGCTATCTGTAAGATCATCCTTCGACATTGCAGATAGGCCGAGTTCAAGCTTTGGGTACCCCATATTTCTCATCATTTCTCGGCAACCATAGATCTCTTTTTTGTCTAGCAGACAATAAAGGAAATCATCCTCGTCATTGCCACTATACACCAAGGATCCTCGGGGGTACTTCAGATCCTTGGCGTATTGTTTTGCTTCGGCAATCTGCTCCTCCGATAACTGCTTCCCTAAAGCATGTCGCACAATGAATTCCAACTCTTAAGCAGGTGCCCCAGGAGCAGGAGATTTGGGTTTTTAAGAAGCCCCTTCTTTTTCCAGGATTATCGGTGCGCTTTCCGAAGGTCTAGCTTCGGCGGGAACTTCCGAGGGTCCAATTTCAGAAATAGTTTGCACCATGGCAGCCTCGTCAGTTTTCTTTGAAGCTTTGCCCTCTGTGCTAGGCGCTTCAATAGAAGCAAGAGTTGATGCCTTCACATATTCCATAACAGCATACAACACGCTGGCCATTCTTCTTTTCCTCGGAGTTGTTGCGGGGATGCTTGATGGGTTCGGCAGGTCTATTGTGCATGGTGGACTTGGTGCTTTTAATTGCTTTGCCACCTTCTCCAGTTTCGGCTCTTTAGCCAGTTCTATCCTAGCTTCGGCTGGCACAGGGTGACTTGGCTCTGCAGTAGGAGCGACCCTCTCAACTAGCTTCGGCATGTCCGCCGTTTCGATGCGCCAGGGCCGACGTGTCAAAACTTTAACCTTTTTTTGACTTCGACGCGCTAGAAGACTGATGTAGCAGCTTTCCTCTTCTTTCCCTGCTTCCGTGAAGGATAACAGTAATCTAGATATACAAATCCGATGACATCGAATACCTTGTTCAGGCTCTTTTTGCCACGAGCCCCGAAGGCAGTTGTCATGGCGTCATCTTCAGCCTTCGAATAAGCTCCAAGCAATTCATACTAGTCGCTTCTATGGCATCTAGCCAATCATCATTCGGCTCATCAAACTTGCTCCTGTATCTGAAGGTATAATTCAGGTAGACTAAACCACCTTGGCTAGAGCCACCAGCAGCCTCCTTCGGCATTTCCCACCCATTTGCAAGTGGCCACACTCTGTAAGCAATGTGCTCTTGAACCAAATCTCTTGAGCCAATGTAGGTGCACACCATGTTGAAAGCTGCCTGGCATGCTTGCACATCACTCCCAAGTGCAGTGGCTGGCCTCCTAGTTCTGAAGCGAGACCATATAGGGCATTGAATAATCCCTATCACATCCTCCCTTTGACTTAGGTCATTATTTACATAAAATCATTCCTGCGTCCAGGAGCCCGGCCACCTCTTCCGAAACGTTGGTACTGGGTAGCTTGCCTCAGATTGAGGCACGTAGATGTAACAATCAAAGTTGTTGTGATACTGCTCCTTTCTGGTAGCCTTTGTCTCATAAGATAACTCATGAATGTTGCAAAAGCATCTTGCGTTTGGTTCTAGTCCTTGGCTCCTTATGGCCCATATAAAGATCCCCACTTTAATGGTAGCTTCAGGAGTGAGTTGATGAAGGTAAGTTTCAAAGGTTTTCAGAACTTTGACCAACAATTTGTCCAAGGGGAACTGAAGCCCGACTTTCATGAAACTTATAAAAACCACCACTTCATCAACTTCAGGAAGAGGAACATTATTCTCTCCTCTAGCTCTCATGATTGAGATATCACGAAAGTACCTCCCCCTCATTGCATCGATCTGCCCTTGTTTAATAGTTGATTTTCCAAAGACAACATGACTCGGTCTCCATGGCCGATCTTTGGCATCTTCATTTCCGCTTTCCACATCAAAGCTTTCACTATCGCTAGAATTTTCAGATATCCCAGCTAACATCTCATTGACAATCTTCTCCACGTTGGTTTTTTCCATGGCTTCATAAAATTCGGCCAACGCTGGGTCAATGATCTTCTTCCCGTCAGCCATTTGAACAACGGTTGCTATAATGTCGAAGCTCAAAATCCAATCAAACTCGACGAAGTAAGGAAGGTTAAAATGGCAAACACAATGCGAGCAACTCAAATAGCTTGAAAAATACTCACAACACAACCTTCTATTTATATACTCAGAACCCACAGTTTGGTGGGTCCCGCTGGTCAGTGTAATTCACTATTCTAGTGAAGGGAAGGTGTTTTTCGGACCTTCGGCTAAAGGCCTTCGTTCATGTCGCAGTCTAAATTTGTTACAAAGAAACAAATCAATACTGCGAGGGGCTACTGTTGGAGGCCTTCTTCCTCTAAAGTTCCTCAAAAACGTAACTGACCGTATGTTTTCAGTATGACATAGGTTGTTACAGGAGACTTCGGCTTTGGGATGAAGGTTTCTTTTATATAGCAAGGTGAAGATAAAGCCCGCAGGTGATAAGAATGAACGACGAAGCTGTAACCAAGGAGCTTCGGCTTTGATGTAATGATGAAGGCCGAGTACGACGTCGACCGAAAAGGGACAAAGACTACTTAGTCCTTGATGTTCTGTATTATAAAAATAGATGAGTGTCAGGGACATGAATGTAATTTTATTTGGGTCACGTTCTGTGCCTATAAATAGATGAACAGTAGCACCATACTGTTCATGCTGGATTGTAATCGCTCTCTCGCACTCACGCCTTCGAGCAAGACGAAGGTATCGATGTAATATTAATACTGTTAATATTCATATATGATTTATGGGATGCAAGTTTGAATGAATTAATGAGATGCAGTTACCATCTTTATCCTATCGTATTCCTATTTCACATATTAATTGATGAAGGTATGTCCTTCCTGACCTTCGTCTGATAACCATTATACCCGTGTGGAGATAATGCTTCAGATGACGAAGATCCTTAATCTTTAACAATTGTGTTGCCTTGTTCTTGATTCGTAGCATTTGAGAACAAGTGACCAACATAAAGTAAGTAGGACATAATAGGTTAGAGGACACTTGCCTTCACTAGGTTGTTGCTCAGGAAGATCTTTCGTAACACACTCAAGAACCACATGCTGCTCTTTGTCTAAATAAAGCAATCATGCATTCAATACATTTGGATAAAAACAAATGAACAATACACCAAACATGTACAAACCAGTGAACACATTCCAAAAGAACAGTATAAACTTAAGAGGTAACTTGGGTTCTAGGTGAACTAACACATTTAGAAGTCTATGATTCTCTAAGTATTATCTATCTCCATAGATTACATACTTTAATTCCACTTATTTTAATGAGACACAAAAATTATACCAGGGATAGATTCATACAATACATATTATTAATCTCACAAAGTTGAACATCTAATTATCATTGGGGTTTCCCTTTTTATTTTTCCTATTTAATAAATAAACCATTACCTAAACTAATCTATAGTCTAGGCAAAAAATGATAAAATTAATATGTGTAGACAGTGAATGATTATAAATTTAACAGATAGAGAATAATCCCATGAACAATTTGCAATTTGAATCACTCAATTTGGAGTTCATATGCAAAAGATATGAAATAAACAAGTTTTGGGATTAAAACCCTAAATTAGGTCTAATTCTGTGATTAAATAAAAGCCTAGGGTTCTTTCTGCAAGATTACAAGGGCATGCGTGCAAAAACCAGGGACAGCGAGTTGATTTTCAGAAAATCAGATGTCTTTTTAACAAAACTACACGCGAAGGGGTATTGGGCTCTCTCAGCCATCGGATCTCAAATCAACGGCCGATAATAGATCCCGTGGGCGCGCGCATGGCTGACCAGTGGGCAAGGGTGGTCAGTGACCGAGGACGGGAGGCGGGCTGACCGGTCGGGCCCAGCGCTAGGGGGCACAGGCGACCGACAAATGGGGCCCAGGTGATGAGGACATCACTCCCATGGATACAAACAACACTCCTCAAGTTGACTCCTCAATGACTCGCACACGCGCTCGACAATTGAATTTACAGGTGATCTCGTTCCTAAGTAATTATTCTTGTGCATTTGAGAGTAGTATGCTCCCTAATGATTTAATTGTACTTAGGAATGAAGGAGAGGACCTGTATAGGTGTATGAAAGTCCGTGGAGGCGGGGAGGACCAGCTAGGACGTCTGGATCAAGATGGAGGCCCAAACCGATTCGAGTTCATTTCAGTTTCGGATTCCAGGAACAACCCGTAATAAAATGGGCGCCCAAGTCACATACAGAGTCGGATTTGGACGTTCTTTATATGGATGGAAATATAATTTCGAGGAGCTTCCAATGGCACCGATTTTAGGTCCAAATTCATCCAGAATCGACGGGAATTGTCTAAACAAGTTGACGTCCAGAATCTGTTCCGACATTGCGACGCCGTCTTTTGGCCTTTTGGGCCATGTATCTTCATTGAGCCCATTAGGGGCGCGTCCAGGGGGTCTTGCATAACCCTAGAGTCTTTATTAGTAGCCGCCACATTCTTGTTAGAGGCGGGTTTTTGCTTAAGTTAATCTGTCAAGAACAGTTCACCGTTTGATCGGTTTGTGAGACCCCAACTCGAGAGCTTAATCATCCATCCGCAATTTTTCAGATTGTGTTCTTTCTCGTTCTTGCTTGTGTCTTCGATTCGCAGGCAAGGATTAGCCTTCGTGGCAAGGTCAATCGAGCAGCGCACAGTTGATAACTAGAAAAGTGGTGCTACGATTGCGAGGTTCTAGTCTTGTTGATTGGAAGCCAGATCGTCTGTATGACATCTCCACCAAATCGATAGTTGCCTTCACCTGACGGAAGATCGAGCACCCCCATTCCTATCAAGTGGCATTCAAAGACTCATGTATTATCGTCAGGCTTACCCTAGTTTAGATTATGTTTTTCATCCTATAACTCCAGAAAATTGCCATACAAAAAAATTTCCGCTGTCCTAGAACCCTTGTTTAGCCTTTGCAATTTCGTTTTCAGTTTGGCTTTGTTCAGTTCGTGTCCGTGGTCGAGTCGTGTTGCTGGTTTAGGGTGTATCTTCGTCGTAGTTCAACTGCACCTTCGCCGCTATCCCATCCACTATTACCCAGATCACAAGTCGATCCACCCCATTAATCGACTTGCCCTCGCTAGCCGCCTTGTGTGATTTCTCGCTGCGCCAGCCCTAGATAGATTGCAGACAGGGAAGTTTTGCCCTAACCGCCGCTTTCTATTCGTGCCTCCCAAAAACATAACTTGAGGTACCTTCCTTAAAACGAGCATAACTTTTCGCTCGGTTGTCCAAAAAATCTGAAATTTTTACAGGAGCTTGGTGACGCCATTTTGAGGCGAACCAAACTCGCCTACAGCCTGTTTGGTTTCGATAAAATTATCAAAAAATCAGAAAAATAAAGAAAAAAATTTGTCAAAGCTCTTGCTCGCTTTTCAGAGAACATGCTGATTTTCTGTAGACCACATCTGATCTCTGTTTTAGGTGAAACTTGGTGTGGCTCCTATTTTGTTGCTTCTTATGCTGATAAAAATATCAAAAAAATCATACAAAAAAAGAAAAACAAAATCACATGTGATTCCTACTAGTGCCATTTTGGCCTCGCTCGTACAATATTTACGGTACTGCCATTCTGCTAGTTCGGTGAGCTTCTTCCATTGTTCTTTGTTCCAACTTGTTGTGCTATGCCTCGGATACATCTCTTAGCCAGCAATTGTGACTTGTGCTTTGGATATTTATTGAACTTCACTCATCTGCACTCGATTTTGTTCCACATTCACATACATATTGTGCCTGTCCTATAGCTCAGCTCCACATACTATATCTTCTGATCAATACAGATTTGACCTTGCAATCGCAGTTTCACTACCTCTTGGTAAGTATCACGAACCAGCCTCCGATTGTACCGTCCTTTGCATTGTGTTTTCATTAGATACTAGTAAGAACTTGGTAAGACACGGTAGTGTGTGTTCCTATTCACCCAGAGAGGACGTAGTTGCTTATTAGGGATAACCATTACTATTTGTTCCTGTTTTGGTGTTTCCAATGGTAGGATCCGATGACGAGATTGAGGTAGTCATTCCCACATAATTTTCTGATTGTGTCAGTCGCGAAGACTTCGATGTTATTTGCAAGCATATGGAGGAAAATATGGAGGAAACGGTCCACAAGTCTGGTCCATGCTGCGCTTATTGCAATGGATCTTGGCAAAGTGCTAGATAGGGTGGAGAGACGGATAACCGAGCTTGTCGATCAGGTTGCCAAGTTGGAGACACGTCCACTACATCAGTAGCCTCCTCCACCACCACAACCCCAGCAGCATCCACCACGGCATCAGCAGCCTCCACCACAGGCTCACGATGATGCCATTTTTGATGCACGTGGCAATTTTGATGAGGCAGCTACCAGAGACGCCGACCTACGACGCCGTCTTCGTTGGAACAGGGTAGGTATGGGTGACAACCAGCGAGGTAATAACAATCGTATTCTCAATGACCCTTTTGCTAAGATTAAGTTCACCATACCTTCTTTTTCGGGTCATTATGATGCTGAGGCATATCTTGATTGGGAGATGAAAGTAGAGCAAAAATTTGCCTCCCATCTTGTGCCTGAACACCATCAGGTTAGACAAGCCACTAGTGAGTTCAAAGATTTTGCTATCATTTGGTGGACTGGTTTAGTGGGTGATGGTAGAGAACCAACTACTTGGGATGAGCTAAAGGATGCTATGCGTGATAGATTTGTTCCCCCATCTTATCATAGAGAATTGCGTAAGAAACTGATGCGTTTAGATCAAGGGGATAAGTCTGTTTAGGATTATTATGGTGAACTTCAAAAGGGGTTGCAGCGTTGTAAAATAGTCGAGGGGACAGAGGATGTTATTTGTCATTTTTATTCGGGTTTGAGGCATGAAATATAGGATATTCTTGATTATAAATATTTTGACACTGTCGATATGTTGTTCCAGTTTGCTATGCTTGCAAAGAAGGAAGTGCAGGGATGATATCAGTCACAGCATCGATCCCGAAGTACCTTTGGCGCCACCCCTTTGCCAAAGACGACACCTCGCACACCTCTGACTCCTCCAGCGCCCACGCGACCTTCGTCTTCTGCTTCCACCGCAGGTACATCTACTTTGCAGGTACCTACCAAGAAACCATCTACTTCGAGCATTCAGTGCCACCGCTGCCATGGGCTTGGTCACGTGAAGAAGGACTGTCCTAGCCAACGGACGTACATTGCTATGGACGATGGGTACATTAGTGCGTCGGATGTGGAGGATGATGGTGTTACAAGTGATGATGCCAGAGATGATGCTGCCATTGATGGTGATGCTGCCACAGCAAATTTTCAAAACATCATTGTGCAGCGTGTCCTCAGTGCTCAGCCAGAGACCTCCGGGCAGCAGCAGCGCCATAATTTGTTCCAGACTTTCTTCATCATCAAGGATCGACGTGCTCATGTTATTATTGATGGAGAAAGCTGTAACAATTTGGTGAGTTCAGATTTGGTCAAGAAGCTTAGCTTGCCCACATGCCCACGTCCGCATCCATACCACATTCAATGGTTTAATGATACCAGCAAGGTTAAGGTAACACAAATGGTACGCGCTCATTTTTCCATTGGTATATATTCTGATTATGCGGATTGTGATGTTGTACCTATGGAAGCATGCTCTCTTTTGTTGGGTAGACCTTGGGAATATGATAATGATGCACGTCACCATGGTCGGAGTAATACATACACTTTCATGCATAAGGGCAAGAAAATTACTTTGCTTCCTTTGACTCCTGCTAAGATTGTACAAGCTGACAAGGATAGAGCTGCAAATACAAATAATGAACCACCTGTTAAATCTGAAAATCAACAAGCCATTCATTTGAAAGCTCCTGTAATGCTTGTTACAAAATCTGATCTGCTGAAATACATGCTAATGATACTTGCTGCTATGCTTTAGTATGCACATACGCTTTATTTTCCAATGATGATATTGCTAGCACTGTGCCTGTGCCTGTGACTAACCTTTTGCAGGAATTCAGCGATGTTTTTCCCGCTGAGATACCTCCTGGACTTCCTCCCATTCGCGGGATTGAGCATCAAATTGATTTGATTCCTGGAGCAAGTTTGCCCAATCATGCTGCATATCGGGCAAACCCCGAAGAGACTAAGGAGATTCAGCGACAGGTCCAAGACTTTTTGGACCGTGGGTATGTACGTGAGAGCCTTAGTTCTTGTTCTGTACCTATCATTTTAGTCCCAAAAAAGATGGTAGTTGGCACATGTGTGTAGATTGTAGAGCCATTAACAACATCACCATTAGGTACCGTCATCATATTCCTCGATTAGATGATATGCTTGATGAGTTAAGTGGTTCTAAATGGTTCTCTAAGGTTGGTTTGCGTAGTGGTTACCACCAAATTAGAATGAAATTGGGCGATGAATGGAAAACTGCTTTCAAAACTAAATTCGGCTTGTATGGGTGGTTAGTAATGTCTTTTGGGTTAACTAATGCACCAAGTACTTTCACGAGATTGATGAACGAGGTTTTACGCCCCTTTAATGGTAAATTTGTGGTGGTTTACTTTGATGATATTTTGATTTACAACAAGTCATTAGAGGCACATATGGATCACTTACGTGCTGTTTTTGGCGCTTTGCGAGCTGCGCGTTTATTTGCTAACCTCGAGAAGTGCACCTTTTGCACCGAACGATGGCTATGTTGTGACTCCACAGGGCATTGAGGTGGATGAGGCCAAGGTGTATGCCATTTAGAGTTGGCCAACGCCTTCGACGGTGACACAAGTGCGAAGTTTTCTTGGACTTGCAGGCTTTTATCGCCGTTTTGTGAAGGATTTCAGCACCATCGTTGCCCCTTTACATGACCTGACCAAGAAGGGCATTTCGTTGCATTGGGGGTAGCCACAAGAGGATTCCTTTGCACTTTTGAAAGGGAAGCTTACTCACGCACCGCTACTCCAACTTCCTGATTTTGGTAAGACTTTTGAGCTTGAATGTGATGCAAGTGAAGTTGGTATTGGTGCTATTTTGTTGCAAGGAGGTAAACCCGTTGCTTACTTTAGTGAGAAACTGCATGGACCTGTTCTTAATTATTCTACATATGACAAAGAATTGTATGCTCTCATTCGTTCTTTACATAAGTGGAAACATTATTTATGGTCTAAGGAATTTGTTATTCATTTGGATCATGAATCAATTAAGTATCTTCGTAACCAAACAAATCTGAATCGTAGGCATGCTACGTGGGTGGAGTTTCTTGAGACATTTCCCTACATCATTAAACACAAAAAGGGGAGTGATAATGTGATTGCTGATGCTTTATCTAGACGTTATGCCTTGTTGTCTCAACTTGATTATCGTATTTTTGGACTTGAATCGATTAAGGGACAATATGCAATAGATGATGATTTTAAAGATGTGTTATTAAATTGCAAAGAGGGACGTACATGGAATAAATATGTGCTTAATGATGGATACTTATTTAGAGCTAACCACCTATGCATTCCAGTTGGTTTTGTTCGTCTCTTGTTGTTGCAGGAAGCACATGGTGGTGGTTTGATGGGCCACTTTGGTGCTAAGAAGACGGAGGTTGTGCTGTCCACACACTTCTTTTGGCCCCATTTGAGACGTGATGTTGAGCGCTTTGTTGCTAGATGCACAACATGTCAAAAGGCGAAGTCGCGATTGAATCCACATGGTTTGTATATGCCTCTCCCTATTCCTTCGGTTTCATGGGCGGATATTTCAATGGACTTTGTTTTGGGATTGCCTCGAACGAAAAGGGGGAGCGATGGTGTTTTTGTGGTGGTTGATCGTTTTTCTAAGATGGCACATTTTATACCTTGTCATAAAACGGATAATGTCGTTCATATTGCTAACCTCTTTTTCAAAGAGATTGTGCGCTTGCATGGTATGCCTTCTACTATTGTTTCAGATCGTGATGCAAAGTTTTTGAGTCACTTTTGGCGTACACTATGGAACAAATTGGGGACAAAGTTGCTGTTTTCTACTACTTGCCACCCCAAACGAATGGACAAACAGAGGTTGTGAATCGCACATTGTCTACAATGTTGCGAGCAATATTGAAGCACAATTTGAAGATGTGGGAAGAGTGTCTGCCACATGTGGGGTTCTCGTATAATAGGGCGGAACACTCCACCACCAAGTTAAGTCCTTTCCAGGTAGTGTATGGCTTTAACCCTCGTGCGCCTATTGATCTTTTGCCTCTACCTACTATGGAGCGTGTACATAGTGATGCTAAGGAGCTTGCTGATTTTATTTTGAAATTGCATGCTTCAACTAAAGAAACATAGAAAAGATGACCGAGAAATATAAACTTGCTGGTAGTCAAGGTAGAAAGGCAGTAAAACTTGAACCGAGTGATTTAGTGTGGTTACATTTACGGAAGGATAGATTTCCAGATTTGAGAAAGTCTAAATTGAAGCCCCGTGCTTCTGGACCATATAAAATTTTGGAGAAGATTAATAACAATGCATATAAATTTGAGCTGCCCCCTGAGTTTGGGATTAGTCCCACCTTTAATATTTCAGATTTAAAGCCATATTTGGGAGAAAAATATGAGCTTGAGTCGAGGACGACTCCACTTCAAGAGGGGGAGTATGATGAGGACATCACTCCCATGGATACAAACAACACTCCTCAAGTTGACTCCTCAATTACTCGTGCACGCGCTCGACAATTGAATTTACAGGTGATCTCGTTCCTAAGTAATTATTCTTGTGCATTTGAGAGTAGTATGCTACCTAATGATTTAATTGTACTTAGGAATAAAGGAGAGGACCAGCATAGGTGTATGGAAGTCCTTGGAGGCGGGGAGGACCAGCTAGGACGTCTAGATCAAGATGGAGGCCCAAACCGATTTGAGTTCATTTCAGTTTCAGATTCCAGGAACAACCCGTAATAAAATGGGCGCCCAAGTCGCATACGGAGTCAGATTTGGACGTTCTTTATATGAATGGAAAGATAATTTCGAGGAGCTTCCAATGGCACCGATTTTAGATCCAAATTCATCCAGAATTGACGGGAATTGTCTAAACAAATAGACGTCCAGAATCTGTTCCGGCGCTGTGACACCGTCTTTTGGCCATTTGGGCCGTGTATCTTCGTTGAGCCCATAAGGGGCGCGTCCAAGGGGTCTTGCATAACCCTAGATTCTTTATTAGTAGCCGCCACATTCTTGTTAGAGGTGGGTTTTTGCTTAAGTTAATCTGTCAAGAACAGTTCACCGTTAGATCGGTTTATGAGACCCCAACTCGAGAGCTTAATCATCCATCCGTAATTTTTCAGATTGTGTTCTTTCTCATTTTTGCTTGTGTCTTCAATTCGCAGGCAAGGATTAGCCTTCGTGGCAAGGTCAATCGAGCAGCGCACGATTGATAACCAGAGGAGAAGTGGTGCTGCGATTGTGGAGTTCTAGTCTTGTTGATTGGAAGTCAGATCGTCTGTATGACATCTCCACCAAATCGATAGTTACCTTCACCTGACGGAAGATCGAGCACCCCCGTTCCTATCACCAGGGGCCGGACACGCTTGCGCGAAGCGGTACCAGGTGATCCGAGCCGCACGATTGATATCTGAATGGTTGAGATCAAACGCCGGGGTTAACAGCTGTGGGCGGCGCCGCCCCTGCCCATGGTGGTGAAGTCACCGGAGCTAGGGCGGGTGCATGCTACAGGGGCTCCGAGGTCACCAAAATTTGCCAGGACCGGTGAGAAGGACTCGGCGAACTCGCTGGTGGGGTTTCGGCCACGAGACCGAGACCAGGGCGGAAGAATGGCGGAGGGAAAGCTCCGGGCGGGTCGGGGTAACTTCGGCGAGGAATCCCGGCCGCGAGGAGGGGGAATCGGGTGCGCTAAGGCTCGTACTAGCTTTGATGGGAGAAGGGGAGTGCTATGGACCAACGCAGGGGCACGGTGAGAGGCTGAATCGCCAGCCACCGCACGGGGGTGGTGAGCGGGCGTGAGTGAACTCCGGCGAGGCTAAATTGGCTACGATCAGGCGCAAATAAGGAAAATCAAGCACGAGAATGGGTTCCTTACCTCAGGACGGAGCTCGGGGTGGCTTGGCGCAGCTTCCGATGGGCTGGACGGTCGGCACGGCGGACGCGGGTCTCCGACGATAGAGAGTGAGCTTGTGCAAAATGAGGCAGAGGTGAGCTGAGGGGGTGTGCAGGGTCTTTACCTAGCGTTCGAGCGACGTGGGTGGGTCGTGGGGAGAGTGGGCGTAGTTTGACCGTGTGGGCGTGCGCTGTGGGCGCGACGGTTGCGGGGGAGGGGACGGTTCTGACAGGGGAGGGCCACGGGTCAGTGAGGGAACGCGTGGGCGAGCGGGCACGACGTTGACGGGGTGGTCCCATGGGCAGAGAGGGAGAGGGCGCGCGAGCGAGCGGGGCGCCGACAGACCGACCCCACTGGGCAGAGGGGGAGGAAAGAGAGCGCACGGGCAATAAAACCGCCGCTGACAGGTGGAGCCCACCTGTTAGGCGGTGCGGGCGCGTGTGGCCCCTCTGGGTTGGGTTGGACCGAGTGGCCTGAATCCGGTTTTCCCTTTTTGTCCGAATTTCTATTTGATTTTTTTTATTTTCTCTAGTGAACTCAATTCAAATTCAAACACAAATCAAATATTTCAAACATGTGCATCAAATCAAAGAATAATTTAGGCTCAGTATGATGTAACAAGTCATGACTCACTTAGTTTTGGCAAAATAAATAATTACTCCTCAACCTAATTAACCTAACTCTAAACAAAAAGAGGAGAGAGGAAGTCTAGAGAGAGAGAGAGACAAAGGGTAACACATGAATTTTGTAGGCATTTAGAGAAGAAATTTTATACCCCAAATTCAGGGTGTTACATTAATGACCATAAAAAATAAAATCAAATCATTTATGTTCGTAAATGCCAGATTTTTACGTTTGCCATAAAACTGTCCCTAATTCCCGCCTATTTTTTAATTACCATAAAAAATCAAATCAAATCAATTATGTTCGTAACTGCCAGATTTTTATGTCTGCCATAAAATTGTCCCTAATTTTCGCTGGCGTTCTTAGTTGGACTGATATTAGGTTTTTTATGCTACACAGTGTAAGTATTTATGCGACGTTGTATAAGAATTTATGCTCTATGTAACTCATGTAATCCATTTTTTTGCGCGCGTGCAAGGGAAAGGAAAATATAATCCAAAATTTCCGTGCATACGATGGAAACTCCGACGATTTGCCATAATTTTTGGATCCATATAAAAATAGAAACTGCATGCATGCGACTCCATGTTTTTCGGATCTGCCATAAAAATATGATCGTAAATACAACCCAATAGAGCTATCATCTTTCACATTGGCTCGGTATTTACGCTTATTATGAGTAGTTTTATGCTCAAAACTTAAGGTTTTACGCTCGAACCTGGAGATGCGTCTACCAGTGAACCACATGCCAGATTTTTTATGTAGTGTACCGCATTACAAAAATAACTACAACGTGTAGCATAATTTGTATAAGTATATATCATAAACTGGTTCTAACGAGCTTATTTGCATGGCTATTGGAGCGATCCTATATTTATGGAGCAAATAAATCATTTAAATAAGATTTTTTGTTTCCATGCATGGCAATCCATTTGCTTTCATCGCACATCTTGCTATCCTAAATTTGTACGCATGCAACATAAACTAGTCCTGACGAGCCTAGCTGCATGGCTGTTGCAGCGATAATATAATTATGGAGAAAATAAAGTATTTAAAAATAGAAACCGCCATACATATCTTTCTTAAATTTACGCGCATGCACAGAACGTGTTTGACTCGTGCATGCATTCCTTTTTTTGCGCGCACAGACGTGAGTGGGTGGCGTACTCAACATCCTTGCTTGGGGAGTGGGTGGGCGCGCCGGGCTAGACCAGGTCATAGGGGTGGTTGGTCTGAACTTCCTCTAACTATTTAAAGTCCAGAGCTCCTAATATACCTATCCTATATATATATTATCTTTACTATATTAAAGCATCAGTTTTAACGGTCGTCCCACGTGAATGTTTTTTAGAAAACCCCCTACACTTTTTGAATCAACCCGCACTCATACAATCTCTTCTCTACTACTATAATAGGAGAGTTTATATAAAAAATAAGTTGAAATTATGTATAGGTGAGTGTTTGAACCTTGGTTGTTGGCTCCACATTTACACCCACATAATCAATAGAAAACATATATCTTGTGCTTTATTAAAACAATAATTATTCTATGTCATATATATAAAAACCATAGCAATACATGGGCACATGACTAGTGTATATATATACACACACACTATATTAAAGCACAAGTTTCAACGGTCGTTCTGTGTCATTTTTTACAAATAATTCCATACATCTATTTCGAATTAACCTGATGCATGCTCATCCCCTCCGCACAACCAACCTCCACGTCCACATATAGAGGCCTAGCATGGGCCCGCTAGCCCGATGCCCGCGTTCCATAGCTTCGGCCTACTGACCGTGTCAGGCCGGCCTGTTAGCCCGTCGGGCTATTTGGTTAAATCAACGTAAAATGTTATAAAAAGCGACATAGGAGGTGGGATTCGAACACACGCCCTGATGGAAAAAGGGCGGGAGACACCGGGTGAAGCCGTCTAACCAGTAAAACATCATGCTTAGGTGTTTTTAATATTGAATATAAATTGTACATATGTATATATGATTTTTTTGTAAAATAAAAATATATAATCATCCCGGGCCGAGGCTAAGGTCCAAGCACAACACGACACTCGTGCCGGGCTGGCCTAGATATTATTGAATGGGACGTGCCTCGGGCCGGTCTGCCAGATACGGCCCATTTGGTCATCTATACCTCCACATGATAATGATGGTCCTTGTCTCAGTTGCCGCTAGGCCCGTAACCCCGCGGGCCGTATCTCTGGCCTGCTGACCGTGCCGGGCCGAGCCGTTAACCCGTTAGGCCATTTGGTTAAATCAGCGTAAGATGTTATAAAAAGTGGTGTAGGAGGTGGGGTTCAAACCCACGCCTTGATGTAAGAAGGGCGGGAGACACTGAGTGAAGCCTTCTAACCAGTACAACATCATGCTCATGTGTTTTTAATGTTGAATATAAATTATACATATTTGAGTTGACTTATCATTAGAAGAGTGGATCCTTCCCAAGGCATCATATAAGGTAGTTCCTTCTATGAACTTAGGGGATCTCCACCTGTTATGCTCTATGCTAGGGTTCACCTTGTATGTGTTGTACCCAAGCCCTTTTTTCCATTGTTGGGCTTCAAAGGTTTGTACTTGGGTTCAACTTTCTTGGACCCATCATTGCTAGAGCATTTCTTCAATATTTGCTTGAACTCTACCTTTGAGTTGTTCTTCCTTGCATGGTTAGTCAAACAACAAGAAGCATGATATTTTGAACAATGTTTACATGTACTAGAGTTGGAGGAGCTAGCTTTAGAATCTACCACTAAACATGAAGCGGTGAAGTTCTTGCATTTTCAAGTTGCACTTGAGTTCTTGATTTTGAACCGTTAAGCTTGATAAGATCGACTTAAGTGCTTCTTTTGTATTTGCAAGATTAACTATAGAGGTTATAGCAATAGAAATTTCCTTTTCTCTATCCTCTATAGTTATTTTGACTAAAGACATTTCCTTACTCAATACTTCTAGCATTTCATCCTTATTGGATAGCAACCATTGAAGTTCTAGGTTTCTCTCCTTTTCAAGGATGAGCAAGTCTTCTTGAGCATCAAGGGTTGCTTTTATTTTCTCCAGCTTCTCCATTAGTTGAGTGATTACATTATATCCATTTAAACCAAATTATTTAATCATTTTATTTTTCATGCTAAGTTGGTCATCAACATCATCATCTGTAAAATCAACATTAAATAAATGTACCTTATCCCCTTTTACCATGAGGTAAGTAAGAGTACAGGAGTCGTCGGAGAGGTCGGTGAAGAGTCGTGAGGTCGAGGTGGATTGGATGACGATGCTTGCCACCTCTTCCTCTACTTCCGAGATAGAACTCTCCTCGTTGGAGTTCCATTCTTCACCAATGTGAGCTTGGCCATACTTCTTCTTCTTGAAGTATCCCTTGCTCTTCCCTCCTTTCTTGAACTAGTCCTTTTTGAAGTCCTTCTTTGCTTCTTGTTCCTTCTTATTTGGACAATCCGCAATGAAATGTTCGGTTTGGCCACACTCACAACATGCCCTCTTACTTCCTTTCCTTTGATATTTATCATTCTTTCTTACAAATTTCTTGAAAGTCTTGATGAACATTGTCATGTCTTCATCGCTTGAACTTTCATCATCACTTGAACTTTCAACTATTTTCTTAGATTTGTGATCTTTGTGAAAGTCGCCTAGAGGGGGGGGGGGTGAATAGGTAGAATCTGAAAATTATAAACTTAAAGCACAACTACAAGCCGGGGTTAGCGTTAGAATTAAAATCGAGTCCGAGAGAGAGGGTGAAAACAAATCACAAGCAAATGAAGAGAGTGACACAGTGATTTGTTTTACCGAGGTTTAGTTCTTGCAAACCTAGTCCCCATTGAGGTGGTCACAAAGACCGGGTCTCTTTCAACCCTTTCCCTCTCTCAAACGGTCACTTAGACCGAGTGAGCTTTCTCCTTAGTCAAATGGGTCACTTAGACCCCTACAAGGACCACCACAACTTGGTGTCTCTTGCTTTGATTACAAGTAGCTTGGGAACAAGAATAGAGGAAGAAGAAAGCCAACCAAGCAACAAGAGCAACAAGAAAACACAAGCGATCCTCTCACAAGTCCTAGAGCACTAGAGTTGATTTTGTGGACTTTGATCGGATTGGAGGCTTTGATTTGTGTCTTGGAGTGTTGCACTTTGCTCTTGTATTGAATGCACTATTGTGAATGCTTGGATGGTTGTAGAGGAGGTGGTTGGAGGGTATTTATAGCCCCCAACCACCAATTCAACCGTTAGGGAAGGCTGCTGTCGATGGGTGAACCGAACACTATCCGGTGCGCCAGCCACGTCACCCAACCGTTAGGGTTCTGACGGTTTTGACCGTTGGAGCTCTAACTTCTTGGGGCACCGGATAGTCTGGTGTCGCATCGGACAGGCACTGTTCACTGTCCGGTGCGCCTTCTGGCGCTGCTCTGACTCTACACGAACTGTCCGCGCACTGTTCACGCACTGTTCAACTTTTGCAGACGACTATTGGCGCAGTAGCCGTTGCTCCGCTTGGCGCACCGGACAGTCCGGTGCTACACCGAACAGTCCGGTGAATTATAGCAGAGTGGCTCTCCAAAAAACCCGAAGCTGAGGAGTTCAGAGTGTGCGGTCCCTGGTGCACCGGACACTGTCCGGTGGCACACCGGACAGTCCTGTGCGCTAGACCAGGGCAGTCTTCGGTTTCTTTTGCTCCTTTCTTTTTGAACCCTAACTTGATCTTTTTATTGGTTTGTATTGAACCTTTGGCACCTGTAGAATGTATATTTTAGAGCAAACTAGTTAGTCCAATTATTTGTGTTGGGCAATTCAACCACCAAAATCATATAGGAAAAGGTTTGACCCTATTTCCCTTTCACTTTGCCCATCGAACTCTTTTTGGAAGATTCTTGTTCATTTGCAACCAAGGCATGAGAATCCCTTATCTTGGTTGGAGCTTCCTTAGACTCATGTTGTTAGATCTTAGCAAATAGTTGATGAGGAGTCATCTCCTCATAGTCATCATGATCCCTTATCATTCTTGCTAAGCTCTTGTCCTTTTCCTTGCAGGCTCTCCTAAAAAGCCTAGTGACCTTAGAGTCACTCCAATCCTCACTTCCTAAGACTTATCTTATTGACAAGAACCATCAACTGTTCAAAGAGAGATTGGAGGGACTCACCCTTAATCCATTCATATCTAGCAAGCTCACTTTCCAGAGCTTCAATCCTATGTCTCTTCGCTTTAGGATCTCCTTCATGTGACATTTTGAGAATGTTCCAAATATCATGAGCATCCTCTCTGCCTTGGACTTTTCGGTACTCTTCCGAACATAAGCTTCCTTTGATGATGCTAACCGCCTGTGCATTGCGATGCACCTCTTGCATCATTTCTAGCGTCATCTCTTCTCCTTGGACGAGCTTGTTCGTACCTATGTTAACAATCTCCCAAAGACTCGAATGCACACCGATTAGATGCGACTTCATCTTGTCAGCCCACTCATCATAGTTCAACTCACTAAGAGTCGGAAGCTTTTCGAGTGGCGCCGAAGAGAAGTTGGGAATAAAATTACGAGAGTAATCAAATTGAACTCTGTTTAATTCGTTACCTTTACTTTTGGTGGATGACTCTTTGGTGTTGAGACTTACCTTGCTCATCACCTTTGACACCAAAAGCTCTACCAAGTCATCATTGTATTCAAATTTTCTCTTTCCTTTGTCTTCCTCGGCCTTTCTTCTTGATTCTTCTTCTTCAGCCTTTCTCTTTGCATCTACCTCTTTCATCTTGAGGAACATTTTCTCGGCAATCTTCATGGCGAGGTCGAGGACCTTGGGGTCCATTTCCTCGCCAGTGGATGTGGTTGAGATTTCCTTGAGAAGAGGATCTATATGGTCCCTTTGAGTAGACATGATCGTTTCCTCACGCGGTTAAGCGTAAAACGAGACATGAAGCTCCGATACCAATTGAAAGTAGCCTAGAGGGGGGAGGGTGAATAGGCTAAACCTGAAAATTATCACCACAAACTTTAAGATGTTGTTAAATCTGCAGTTCAACTGGTGCAGGCCAGTTCAACTGCTACACAGGCAAGTTGAACTACTCTAAACCAATCCAACTGTTAAAGTAAATCTAGACTATGAACTATGCAGAAAATATAACATGAATCTCTTATATAGGAAAAATGCAAGCGATAAGCAAAGTGTGGATGGTGAAGATACAAGAGTTATTTCACCACAAGATCCACACGACGAGTAAACCTATGTGTCTATCTTGCCAAACAGAATCACAATCGCAAAACGAGCAAGAACACAAGAC
Source organism: Zea luxurians (assembly GCA_029449295.1). Lineage (NCBI taxonomy): Eukaryota > Viridiplantae > Streptophyta > Magnoliopsida > Poales > Poaceae > Zea > Zea luxurians. The sequence goes on along the minus strand of JAOPSE010000129.1, from coordinate 2,743,706 downwards.
ACAAGATTTATCCCAAGGTTCGGCCACACCACAAAGGTGTCCTACTCCCCGTTGAGGAGCCCACAAAGGGCTGGGTCTTTTTCAACTCTAATCCTCCACAACCCGACCACCAAGGTCAAGGGATTCTTTCTCTCAAACGTTGCTCACAAGAGTGGGGATTATAAACTTCTTGGGGTTGTCCACAAATTTGGAGACTCCCAAGCAACCTCAAACTGTCTTGAAACTCTAGGGTTTCAAGAACACCCAAAACACATAAGAGGTGTTTGCAACAAGCTCAAGAGATTAGAATGAGATGGGAGATGAAAACCAAATCTATGAGCACAAGCACAAACCTCACACCAAAGGGCTCCTTCAAACGAGTTGAATCTAGAGCAAGTTTGGGTGAGAGAGGAAGAAGAAGTCTGCCTTTGTATCAAGTTAGGTGAGCAATGAATATGGGGGTGACCAGCAGCATTTAAGAGAGAGGTGTGGGGTCTATATATATAGTCACGGTTCAAAACTAGTTGTTTGACCAGGTTTTTCGAACCAAAACCGGTTGAACCGCCCTAGGGGCGGTTGAACCACCCCTGGCAGATTTGGCAGCCTGTCTGCTAGTCAGACTGATAGACTGCTGCACAGTCTGGTCAATTTGACCAAAACTGATTGAACCGCCCTGGGGGGGTTGAACCGCCCCTAGCAGATATGTCAGCCAGTCAGCCAGTCTGACTAGCAGACTGCTGGACAGTCTGAGCAGAGGGGTCAAGGACAAGTTGAACCACCCCTGGGGACCAGTTCAACTGGCCCGGAGGCAGGTTTGATTGGTGTATGGTCAAAGAGGTTCATAGTTGAAGTTGAAGTTCAACTACATTTGAGAAAGCTCAACTATAGCTGAAAAAGCTCAACTATAGTTGAAGAAGTTCAACTCAGCTGAAGAACTCAACTACAGCTGAAGAAGCTCAACTCAGCTGAAAAAGCTCAACTGCAGTTGAAGAAGTTCAACTGCTTTTCAACAAGAACACTCTCAGTTTCTCAATTCTAACAATAGTTAGACACAAAGCGTTCAAGAGATTTTGGTTTTTAAAATAGCTTTTGAATTTGGAGGCTTGAGTTATAGCAAACACCATTACCTGTGTGAAAACTACTAAGGAAGAATTAGATCCTACGACTCAAGATATACATAAAATTTTATACGTCCGTCAAATGGAGTTTTTCCAAGGGTACCACTTGTCGATGTTTGGGACCCGACCGTGCACCCAGGGTTACCCCTCGAGGTGCTTTTAGGTAGGACGGTGTTACCGACTGTAGCTTGATGGTTTGTGCTAGGCGCATGAGAGACGATAGACAATTTTATACAGGTTCAGGCCGCTTAGAGAGGCGTAACACCCTACTTCCTGGTGTGGATCTTTATGTGGTAGGTTACAGGGAGATTCCCCAGTATGATGGATGCTAGGGAACAGAGTAGATGGCTAATGAGTGACTTGTCTTTTGATGGGGTGCCCCCTAGGCCTTATATACTCGACCATGGGGCGTTACATGCAGGTTTGATAACAACGTGCACCTAAGTAATAGCGAACCGACCGAACTTATCTTCCTATAATCCTGCCGACTTATCCTTGTTTAGTTTCGACGTCTGAGGGCACTGCGCGGGAGAATCGGATCAACGTTGTGGATAATGCTTAAACCTAATGAGCCGTCTGGGCTCAAGTATATCCAATCTCGCGTCAATTCATTCCGTCCGCGGCTCCTCCCCTGGCCCACAAAGGGACGTCCTTGCGACATAATGGGCCCAAAGCCTTTCGCGAGGCCTTCTAGCCTTCTAGTCGACCCGGGGGATATCTGTCCCCCACAAGCCCCCAATCTTTGAGTTGATTTTGAAATAATCGGCCCAAAGATTCTAGTTCTAGCTTGTGGTTTTGATTTTACATAGTGGATGCTTTGAAAATACACCTGTCAAGTCGTTGCTTCTGAGCTCTAAGCAATTCAGTAAAAACAATCTTCTGTTATCCTTCTTTGGCACATTCGATGGTCTTCGCCCTATACTTTAGGAGTCAGTGCTCTGTTACTCGCTTATGCTTTAGAGATCAGCATTCTGTCCTTAAGGGTTGAGAATCCATCGGGTGCACCGGAGGTGCATCCAATGGGTGTAGCCCCCGAGCTTTGAGTGGATTACTGAAAATAATCCACTCAAAGGTCTTCATCTCACGCTTTTTAGAAATAATTGGTTTATCTTCGTCTCATGCTTTAGAAATCAGCATTTTATCGTTGTTCCATGCTTTAGAGATCAGCATTCTGCCTTTAGGGGTCGAGGATTCATTGGGTGCACTGGAGATGCACCCAATGGGTGTAGCCCCCGAGCTTTGAGTGGATTACTAAAAATAATCCACTCAAAGGTCTTCATTTCATGCTTTTAGAAGTCATTATCTTATCTTCGTCTCATGCTTTAGAACTCAGCATTATATCATCAGCTTATGCTTTAGAGATCAGCATGTTGTCTTCATTTCCTACTTTAGAAACCAGCACCGTGATCTACCCATGTCCTGTTAGGTTTGAAATTTATTTGATCGGCGATAGATTGGACGTCTAGTAGATGGCTCTTGGCTGGTCTTCATTTCGCTTCGTGCTTCAATGCTTCTGTTGATTAGACTTATACTTCAGTAGCTATATTTGGCTTTCCTCTGATCTCCATCGATATCTTTCTTCTGTCTTGATACATTCATTTCATGTATTGTATGGATGTGTCTGTTTGGGAAAATCTATTGAAAATTCCTGGACGTTCCCTCCCCAATGGGTGTAACCGAGGGACGGCTTGGTACGCCAAGCGTTTAGCAAACTATCCTTGAGTAGTAACTTGACATGACCGTGGGGTGTAATCATATCATCCAAGCAGTTGACCTTAGTCCAAATGATGTCGTGTTACGTGGAACGACGTCTGCTGCCTGACTTGCCTCCAGACGATTTGAATTGCTTATTGAATACTTGCGACTGTTCGGTGACCGTGGTAGGAGATGAGCGGTTGCTTCCGACCTCTATAAATAGACTACCTGCACCGCTGGTGTATTCACACAGCTTCTGATCGTTTGTTGCTTATTTTCCCACTTTTCTCTTCTCTTCCAACCAACCATGGGCAAGAACAAGAAGGGTGGAAGTTCGTCGCACCACTCCGGCGATAAGCGAAAGCGCGAGCCAAGTCCTCCCTCGGAGGACTTTGGCGACTCTGAGTACTCGGAGGAGGAGTTTTCCTCCGAGTCTGAGGGGGCACCGGTCTACGCCTCTCCCTCGGTGTCGTCCGATGACTCGGACGATTCCCAGGGGATCGCTGCTGAGGTGTGGACGTACATCCAGGCCATCGAGCGCTCCGGGCTCGAGGGCTCGGATGAGTCGGAGGTCTCCTCGGACGAGGAGAACTCCTCCGACTCGTCCGAGGACGAGAGCGGCGGAGACGACGACGACGAGGGCGATGGCGGCGACAGTGGTGACGACGGCGATGACGGCGACGACAGCGATGAGGGTGACGGAGGCAAAAGTGGCAAGGGCGACGGCAACAGCGGCAAGGGCGACGACGACGGCAGGGGCGGCGGCAGCAGCAAGGCTAGTGGCAAAGCGCCACTGGTTTAAATATTAGTATAGATAATTACTAGTAGGAGTAGTATTAGTAGTAGTAGCAGCAGCAGTAGAATAATGTAGTAGTAGTTAGTAGTATAGTGTAGTGTAAGTAACGTAGTAATGTAGTAATGTAATGTAGTGAAAAGAGGGAAAAGGCTAACTCATAATGAGTTGGTCTTTAAGTTTGTGGAAAAACTTCCCTCCTCCATATATTGAAGAAAATTTCAGCTTGTTCCGAGCAGCCTTTTGCTTTTCCGCCGTTCTTCCTTTATAGTCAATTGATAGTTTGTCTTCACGCTTAGCGCTGCTGGCGTTTTTAGAAATAATTACCAAGTGATAACTGGTAACTGCTGAGTCATGTTTGGTTCTACCGGCATTATTTAGAGAAAACGGCCGAGTTATGACAGACACTATCGACGTTTTAGAGGTAATAACCGAGTGGTGCTTTAGGACGTCGGCATTTTAGAGGTAACAACCGAGTGGTGGTTGATGACGTCGGCGTTTTAGAGGTAACAGCCGAGTTATGCTTGACCCCATATGCGTTTTAGAGATAACAACCGAGTTATGGCAAACACAGTCGGTGTTTTAGAGGTAACGGACGAGTGGTGCTTGATGTTGTCGGCGTTTTAGAGGTAACAGCCGAGTTATGTCGGAAATCTCATTTTCCCGAGTGATGACTTGGCACTTTTTAGAAACGGTGCCCAACCCGGGAAAACCCCATTTATATCACGTCGTCGTGTGCTTTTGAGTTATGAGCCCTAACTTCACATTTCCGCCTCAAACCACTCCTATGTTTCCCTCTGATTTCGCCCTTGTTCGACCCGCTAGCGAGATTGCGATGGTGCCCAAGCGGAAGAACCAGAGTTCTGCTGCGGTAGTCATTCCTCCCCTCGACCCTAACAGCCAGATGTACACACTCCGAGTTAGGTTGAGGCTCCTACTGCCTTGGAGGTGACGGAAACTAGGGTTCCGCTTGCTGAGATATGTCTGCTGAAGGAGAGAGGTCTGACTGCTGAAGCTGTTGTTGCTGGCTTCGTTTTCAAGAATATTCAACCTTTGAAGGACAGAGCGTATCCAGCTTACTTGTACAGTGGTATTACTGACTCAACTCGGGTTACCGACAGGAAAATTCCTACTGAGGATCTGGTGAGCCGACTAGACATGATTCTGAGGGGCAAGGTATCAAATGTTGGTGCTCCTGTTGCTTATTCTGCTTGGAATCTGCCACCTCCTAGGTCATTTTTCAATTTTGTGTCCAACCCTCCTACCAGTGATAGTGGTCTGGGTCTTAGAGTGTGACCCTCTCCTGAAGACGTTGAGGCTCTGGTTGCTCCTCTTCGTGATCTTCCCAATGATGAGAGGTAAGTTCACTTTGAGATGCCGGCAAGTCTGGATGATGCAGAAATAGATGCTGTGCTCAATATGTTGGCTGGAGAATCTTCTAACTCGGCCCCTGCTGAACCGATGGCTGTTATGGTTGGACAAGAGGTTAACAAAATAGTGGACACCCGAAAGCCTAAGGGTACTCACCCAAAACGTCCTCGCCAAGTTAGCCGTCCAACTGTGCCTGTTGAGGAGAAGAAGAAGAAGCGGCTTCGGCGACTATCATGCTTGGACCAAGATGCTGGCCCTTCTGTTCCTGTTTGTGAAGAAGTACCAGCAGAGGTCCTTCCTGATATTGATCCCAATAGTGGTGTACATGTTGAAGCTGAACCCAATGGGTGTGACCATGAACCAACTGATCCCAATGGGTGTGATCTTGCAAAATCTGATCCCAATGGATGTGACCATGCAGAAGCTGACCCCAATGGGTGTGATCGTGCACCAGCTATTGTCCGTATTCTTGATGTGGACGAAGAAGAGGGAGAAGAAGTTCCGCTAATTCGTAAAAATAGCTGGCATTACAGAGGTAGTAGGGGGGATAGTGACATTCCTTCTCCAGCTCTGTCTGCTCTTGTCAGCCTTCAAGAATTGTCCATAGCAGATTTTGATCAGGCCCTTGAGGATGTCGTTTCTGAAGATATGCTGTCGGAGCCGACTGTTGGTGACATGATGGATGTTTGCTCTGAAATTCTAGACGTGAGATTAGAGGTATCCCGAGCAGTGTCTCATGCATCGTCGACTTTGGAAGGCAGTCTTCGATGTCAAGAAGTTGGTCAGGATTGCCTAACTCCCATGGAGGTGACTGAGGATCCTTCTGCCTTAGAGGTGGTCGTTGTAGAAAACCCAGCCCCCGAGGGTGGTGCTGGCAGTTACCTTGCCCCTAGGGTGTTGCCAGTAGTGATCCGGCTCTGGCGGGTAGCACGAGCTGCAACCCAGCCCCCGAGGGTGTCCCAGTGAGCTCTCCTTCCTACACCTCCATGGATGTCCATGTTGGGTCGTCTCCACCATGATCTGATGGGGTGATGGCGATGCATGCTTCTTTGACTTCGAGCAAGCGAGTCGCCTTGGAGGCTGGCGAGCTAGGTGCAAGGATTCTGACATCCGCTGGTGGGGCTGAGTCAACCCGTGACAATGTTCTTCAAATTGTTCCGGTTGATCTTCTTTCGTCGAGCTACGACGCAGCTTCTCCTGACTTGGGATTACCTTCATTCTTCTCCAATCTTTAGGTAGCTCAGCTCTTTTCATTTTATCATTCCTCCTCATAAATTATCTTCCCTATATTCATTTGCCTTTGATCATAGGCTTTGGTTAATGGAATGTCCTCTCAGTTGAGATTACATGGTGCCACTATCCTAGAAGAGGCTCTATCTCTGACACAGTGGAACCCATTGCTACTTCAGAAACAGATAGCTGACTTGAAGGCGTCAAACACTGGTTAGTAACTTTGTTTCTTCCTTGGCTGATTGATCAACTGGCTTCAAACCGTGTATCCTTCTTCGACTGCATTGTTAGATATGGCCCGGCGGTGCTCTAAGCTTGAGGAAAAACATCTTCAACATCAAGTCGAATCAACTCGACGGTACTCTGATCTTGAAGAGAAGTATTCTCAAGGTCAGATCGACCTGACTCGGGTTTCTGCTTCTTTGGATGATGCGCATTCTTTGAATTTTTCTCTCAATGCTCAGTTAACTCTGAAAGGGCAGCTCATGAGGTAAACTTCCTTAATTGGCTCTGTTGTGCTTACTGTTTACTGGATGCTTGAAAGTTGATTCTTGTTTGTAGGAGGAGAGACGAGCACTTGCAACTTCTCGTGACAATCTAGATAGGTTGTATCGTGATGCCAGCAATTCCTTAACCATCTTGGAGAGAAGCCATCGCTTTACTATGTCAGATCTGGATCATCATCGTCGTGAACTGCAAGTGTCCCAAGATGAGGTCCTGCGGCTTAGACAGTTGGTGTCAAGCAAGGATTCCATCGTTAAAGATCTACGTGCCTCCAAGAAAATCAGTCGCCCATGAGTTAGAGGCCGCTCAACTGGCTACCAAAGTTGTAGAGGACAACTGCGCCATTCTGAAAACTCAGCGTGACAAGGCTATGGACAAAGCCATTCGCGCAGGGCAGATTTTGATGAGAAGGCCCAGTGTAATTGTTCCTGATGACATTGTTGCCGACATCAAGGCTGCGCCTGATGCCTCGAGTCGCCCTTCTTCAATTGCCCCTGCGAAAGACATTACCAAATAGAGACGTTTCACCGTAGCAACGTTTTTCTTAGAGAATACTGAACGTATCTGCGAATTCTATGTGTGTGCAATCATTGTGTTTGGATATTTGGTGGATAGGGCACTAGAATGTGTCCTTGGCGCTGACAATTACAACATTTTGTTTTTGTTGTCAGGACGTAACAGTCGTCCTGCACGATTACTGAAGTAAATGCGGCGTGCTGGTTTTGAAGTTTTTTTCCTGACTTATGCCAATCGCTTGGCTGGTAAGGCATAGTGGTCGCCCTAGGATGAGTAGATGTGAGCATGTCGCATCTTCTTAGGTTGTTGCTAACTTAAGTCGATTTGCTTCGTTAGTAGGGTATAGTGGTCACCCTAAGTCGAGTAAGCACGAGCATGTTGCACCGTCTTAAGTCATTGCTGACTTAAGCCGATTGCTCCGTTAGTAGGGTATAGTGGTCACCCTAAGTCGAGTAAGCGCGAGCATGTTGCACCATCTTAAGTCATCGCCGACTTAAGCCGATTGCTCCGTTAGTAGGGTATAGTGGTCACCCTAAGTCGAGTAAGCGCGAGCATGTTGCACCATCTTAAGTCATTGCCGACTTAAGTCGATTGCTCCGTTAGTAGGGTATAGTGGTCACCCATAGTCAAGTGAGCACGTTGATTCCCAGTCTAATTGAATTGAAGTCAATTAATAACCAACAGTTTGAATGCCTTTGAGAATGAAATCTTTTATTGATGATGTAATCTCCAATTACAGAGTACAATGTTGACCCGATAGCTTTTGAGGTCTTACTAAGGGTAAAACTTTCTAAGATGCTCTATGTTCCATGAGTTCCCCACTTCCGTACCATCCATTTGAGTAAGTCGATATGATCCTGGCCGAGTGACTTCTAACACAATGAATGGTCCTTCCCATAGTGGTGACAACTTGTGCCGTCCCTCCCCCGTTAGAATTCGGCGAAGGACCAAGTCTCCCACTACAAAGGAGCGATGTCGTATAATCTTATCATGATAGCGCCGCAAGGTCTGCTGGTATCTGGCTGACTAAATTACTGTGTTCAATCGCTCTTCCTCCAGCACATCAATATCTTCTAGCCTGGTGGCTTCTGCTTTAGCTATGCTTTCGAAGACCAGCCTTGGTGCTCCAAACCTGAGGTCGGCAGGTAGCACTGCCTTCGAACCATACACCATGAAGAAGGGGGTGTTTCCATGCAGAGCTCGACTGGGTTGAGTTCTTAGGCTCCAAACCACATAAGGCAACTCTCTGATACACTTTCCTGTGAACTTTTCATTCTTGTCGAAGACTTTCTTCCTGAGTGCTTCCAGTATCATTCCATTAGCCCTTTCCACCTGACCATTAGCTCTTGGGTGTGCTACTGATGCATATTTGATCTAGATGCTCCGTTGCTCGCAGAAATCAAAGAATTCAGAGCTAGTGAAGTTGGATCCCAGGTCGGTTATGATGCTATTCAGTATCCCAAACCTGAATATTATATCTTGTATGAATTTCACTGCCTTGGCTGAAGTTAGAGAAGCAATGGGTTTGTACTCTATCCATTTAGTGAATTTATCGATGCCGACCAACACGTGAGTATAGCCTCCCTGAGCTTTCTTGAAGGGTCCAATCATGTCCAGTCCCCAGCACGCAAATGGCCATGTTACAGGTATGGTCTGTAGCTGCTGTGCTGGTAAATGCTGTTGCTTTGACAAGAATTGGCAAGCTTCACATCGCTGGACTAACTCGGCTGCATCACTCTTTGCTGTTGGCCAATAGAAACCAGACCTGAAGACTTTCCCAACCAGAGTTTTGGATGCTGTGTGTATTCCACACTGTCCGGCGTGAATCTCATCTAGTAGTTGTCTCCCAGTAGCCGAGGAAATGCACTTCATGAGGACTCCTGTTGCACCCCTTCTGTACAGTGCGTCCCCTATGAGGGTGTAGTGGGACGACTGTCTTGCGATGCGTTCTGCTGCGGCCTTATCATCTGGTTCTTCTTCATTCTTTATATACCTGATGATAGGCTCTCTCCAGTCATTAAAGTCTGACTCTAGCTGGCTCAAAGCGTTGCACTCTTCTGCCTGATCTAAGGGAATGCTTGGGCGTGACACTTCCTAGAGGAAAACTCCAGGTGGGACCTGGGTTCGACTGGATCCTAGTTTCGACAACACGTCTGCTGCTGCGTTGCGATCTCTTTCCACGTGATGAAATTCCAGCCCTTCAAATTTGCCTTCTAATTTTTGGATGGTTGTATAGTACTTGCCCATAGAATCAGTCGAGCAATCCTAGTCTTTGTTTATCTGACTTATGACCACCAGTGAATCTCCGTATACCATCAACCTTTTAATGGCCAGTGATATGGCAATGTTCAATCCATGGATCAGGCCTTCATATTCTGCTGCATTATTTGATGCTGAGAATGACAACTGAAGAGCATATTTGAGTTGCTCACCTCTAGGGGCAATGAAGAGGATTCCCGTGCCTGCTCCCAGCAGTTTTAGCGAGCCATCGAAATACATTCGCCATACTTCTGTAGTCTCTGGGTTGTCAGGTACTTGTTGCTCGGTCCATTCTGATACGAAGTCAACTAGTGCTTGAGACTTTATTGTTGTGTGAGGCCGAAACTCAATGTCGTGAGCTCCTAGCTCGCAGGCCCACTTGGCTATTCTTCCGATGGCTTCTTTGTTGTGAAGAATATCCCCTATTGGAAACCCTGTGACTACTATGACTTTGTGGTCGTCAAAGTGGTGACAGAGCTTACGAGCAGTTAGAAGTACTGCGTATAATAGTTTTTGAACTTGAGGATACTTCTTTTTAGAGGGCCCCAGAACTTCACTAATGAAGTAGATCGGATGCTGTACTAGATATGTGTGCCCTTCCTCTGCCCGCTCGACTACTAACGCGGTGCTTACCATGTGAGTCGTGCAGTAGATGTATAATAACAGATCTTCTGCCGGCCGATCTAGCATGGCTCGACGTGGTGGCTTTAGCACTAGTGGCATGGTCAAGAACTTCTTTAGTGCATCGAGAGCTTCCTGTGCTTCTGTGGTCCAGTGGAACTTGTCCACCTTCTTGAGCAATTTGTAGAATGGTAAGCCTTTTTCTCCTAGCCTTGATATAAACTTGCTCAAGGCTGCCATGCATCCAGTAAGCCTTTACACTTTCTTCTGTGATCGTGGTGCTTCCATTCTCATGATAGCCTCGATTTTTTCTAGGTTAGCTTCAATTCCTCGGTGGCTGACAATGAACCCGAGTAACTTTCCTGCTGGTACTCCAAAGACACATTTTTCTGGATTGAGCTTCCACCGGTACTGCCTCAAGCTGTTGAAGACCAGCTGTAAATCCTTAATGAAGTTTTCTGAGTTTTCTGTTTTAATCATCACATCATCAACATAAGCTTCTACCCGCTTGCCCTAGTGATCGGCTAAGCATGTCTGAATAGCTCTCTGGTAAGTCGCTCCAGCGTTCTTGAGGCCAAACGACATGGAGGTATAGCAGAAAGCTCCAAACAGGGTAATTAATGCAGTTTTTTCCTCATCTTCTCTTGCCAGGCTGATCTAATGGTATCCAGAGTAGCAGTCCAGGAAGGACAACATAGAACATCCGGCGGTCGAATCTACCATCTGATCTATTCTAGGAAGTCCGAAGGGATCCTTTGGACAATGTTTGTTGAGATCTGTATAGTTGACGCACATGCGCCAATCCACTTTATTCTTTTTGAGTAGAAGAACAGGATTTGCTAACCACTCAGGATGCAGTACTTCTCTAATGAACCCTACTGCGACTAAGCGAGCTAGCTCGGCGCAAATAGCTTCTCTTTTGTCAGGCGTGAAACGATGCAACTTTTGTCGGATCGGCTTTGCTTGGGGATAGACCTTCAGTTTATGCTCGGCCAGTTCTCTCGGGACTCCCGACATATCCACAGGATGCCATGCGAATACGTCTCGGTTATCTTGCAGAAACTGGACGAGCGCGCCTTCCTATTTGTCATCCAGGCTGGAGCTGATGATGGCAGTCTTGCATTCATCAGCGAACCCGAGGTTGATTCTCTTCGTCTCCTCAGTCGGACGCATAGAGGTCATGGCTTGAGCTTCATTCGCAGGTATCGCGAGGTCTTCCTCAGGCTTTGAGTTCACCTGCACGGAGGAAGTCGTCGATGGTTTGGTGGTGAGGGCCGCCTGAATGGCCACTCGGAAACATTCCATGGCGCCTTGGAAGTTAGCGTGCACGGTGATGATTCCTTGTGGTCCTGGCATCTTCAATATCATGTACGAATAGTGTGGAATGGCCATGAATTTTGCCAACCCTAGCCTGTCGATGATGGCATTGTATCCGCAGTCGAAACTTGCCACCTCGAACCTCAGGAACTCGGTTCTGTAGTTTTCCAGAGTTCCAAAGGTGACAGGCATGTAGATGTGCCCGAGCGGGTATTCTCCTTCGGTCAGCACAATGCCGAAAAAAAGAGTGTCCGACTCGTGGAGCTCTTTAAGTGCAACTCCCAAGCCTAAGAGTGTCCGGCGGAAGGTGACGTTGATGCTGCTTCCCCCGTCCACCAACACCTTCTTTACCCTGCTCTCTCGGATCACTAGATCAATGAGGAGAGGATACTAGCCTGGATGATCAAAGTTGAGCCATTGATCCGCCCGAGTAAAGGTGATCGGGTGTTCTGACCATCGATACGGGGCGGGAGCACTGGTGGCCACCACCAGTATCTGTCGATCGTTGAGCTTCTGCTGCCTTTTGTTCTCTTGTGTCCCATGTCCGCCGAAGATGATGTTGACTTCTCCATCGACGCGCGGGAACGCTCCGCCTCTTCCCCCTTCCTGCTGCTGAGGATGTCGAGGTTCTCCGGGTCCTCCTCGTGGTGGGGGAGGTGGTAGAGGTTGGAAGGGTTGGCCATTCCCGATGGAGTGCTTGAAGTCTCTGTAGTTCAGGAGGGTATGACGCATATCCTTGTGGTACGGGCACTGGGCGTCGAGGATGTCGTCCAATGTTCGTTCGCCTCCGCGGGGTGCTTCTCGGGCACGAGAGACAGGTGGTCCAGCGGCATGGACTTCTTCACGAGGCCTCTTCTCCCAGCGCTTGTCGGTCTGCTGATTCGCGTCGCGCCATGGTGCAGATGGAGTAGGCTTTGTTCCCTCGATGAGGTCCTGGGCACGCTCATCAGTGGTGATGTAGAGGTCCACCTCCTTGAACAGCTGTTCGGAAGTGGTCAGCGCCTTTTGCAGTATGGCTCGGACGAAGGCCGAGTCATTAGATCCCCGGTAGAAGTCCTCGATCACTGCTGCTTCAGTGACCTCGGGAATATGATTTCTCATGGTCTGAAACCTTTTGAGGTACGACCAAAGAGTCTCATCCCCTCGGCGCCTGATGGATTTGAGGTTCCATGGCTGAGGCGGCTTATCGGAGAGGGATTGAAAGTTGGTGATAAAACACCGACTGAAGTCGCTCCAATCGTCGATGCAGTGTCGTGGTAGGTGTCGTAGCCATTGCAGTGCATCTTGCCCAAGGACAATGGGTAAGTACGCAGTCATCACATCTTCAGTTGCCCCAGCGGCCCGGGCGGTAGTGGTATAGATGAACAACCAGCCTCCCGGGTCCTGCTTGGGCTCGTATTTGTCAACGTTGGAGACCTTGAAGTTTGGGGGCCATTGAATGGCCCTGAGATGCGAAGTGAGCGCAGATACTCCACATGTGTCCTCCTGTCGACGATTGTGGTGTCGGTCCCGGGGAGGGGAGTTGCCGATGTGCTGCCTCGACCGTCCCCGGGTTGTGCCGCCTGTTGAAGCCGTTGCCGACTCAACTCTAGTGGCCTAACTTCGTGCGGGGATGCCATGATCCCGATCATACTCTTCTCGGTGCCGGATCTCGTTCTCATGTCGTCATTCACGTGAAGCATTGATGGAGCTCCGTGCGTCCTGTTGACTATTGATGGCGTGTCGTAGATCGCTCGGAGGATGAGCGAGAGGCAGAAGATGATTGGCCGCCTGAGTGAGCAGCCGCCGATAGCCCTTAGCGTCTGGAGTCGAGGGAGGCCGTTGGCTATCCGGGCCAACGCTCCACCGACCTTGCTCGGTGTGTTCATGGTTTGGGCGAAGTCGGGATTCAGGTTTTGTCCAAAGAGAGGGTTCTCTCGGTGTTGTCTCGCCTCCCGCTCTGCTTGCTCTTGAGCTTGCCAACGATCACGTCGGCGGGAATTCCTCCTTTCCCTAAAGACTCGTTCATCAGGAGTTTCTCCCACCTCCGAGATCTCATCTCAAGATACAGGCTACACTAGGTCTCGTTCTCCGGCTTCATGATGTCGCCGAGCATTCCAGCGTCGGTTCCTTCATCGGCGAGCTTCTCGTTGAGGAGGTTCTTCCCCAGGCACGGTTGGCTCATCGTCGGAGATGGGGGATGATTCCACTCTTCCCTCGATGAAGAGGACGTCGGGGTAGAATGGAGTTGTTGTGACGACAAGCTTCTCTCTATTCTCCTTTGAGGGCGAAGGTGCCAGAAGAGCAGCTTGATGGGTCTTTATCTCGTTTGCTTCTTTTCTCCTTGTAATCCGTGTCCATTTTTTCGTGGATGAGGTGGACAACGGAGTTTTCCGGGTAAACGAATTCTCTGCTCCTGGCTTGCAGGAGGTAGTCTTCGCCCGGAGTGCTGGAGGTTGTGCTTTTTCCTGCTCCGTCCCGGCTTTTTCGGAGATTTTCGAGGAAGGCTTCTTCTCCGGCGGATCCGCTATACGATGCAGAATTCCTTCTTTGTCTGCCACGGATGAGATGGTTTCGAAGCAGAAGACGGATCCAGGTTGGAGGGCAATCTTGTGTTGGAAAACGATGGCCATTGAGCTAGCTTGGAACAGCGACACACCCCCTGCCTGGCGCGCCAGCTATCGATGTTTGGGACCCGACCGCGCACCCGGGGTTACCCCTCGAGGTGCTTTTGGGTAGGACGATGTTACCGACTGTAGCTCGATGGTTTGTGCTAGGCGCATGAGAGACGATAGACAATTTTATACAGGTTCGGGCCGCTTAGAGAGGCGTAACACCCTACTTCCTGGTGTGGATCTTTATGTGGTAGGTTACAGGGAGATTCCCCAGTATGATGGATGCTAGGGAACGGAGTAGATGGCTAATGAGTGACTTGTCTTTTGATGGGGTGCCCCCTAGGCCTTATACACTCGACCATGGGGCGTTACATGCAGGTTTGATAACAACGTACACCTAAGTAATAGCGAACCGACCGAACTTATCTTCCTATAATCCTGCCGACTTATCCTTGTTTAGTTTCGACGTCTGAGGGCACTGCGCGGGAGAATCGGATCAACGCTGTGGATAATGCTTAAACCTAATGAGCCGTCTGGGCTCAAGTATATCCAATCTTGCGTCAATTCATTCCGTCCACGGCTCCTCCCCTGGCCCACGAAGGGACGGCCTTGCGACATAATGGGCCCAAAGCCTTTCGTGAGGCCTTCTAGCCTTCTAGTGGACCCGGAGGATATCTGTCCCCCACACCACTTATGTGTTTTCTTTGTCCTTGAAACTTCCTATTTGATTTCTCCATAATGGTTGTGACTCCTTTAGTTCCTATACATTCTGAGTATATACTAGGAGCAAACTTGTTAGTTCCCTTATTTGTTTTGTCATTAAATCACCAAAACCCTCAATTAGGGTTGATTGCACTAACAACACCGGCACCGGCACAACATCTCAATTGAAGAGCCGACTGTCATCATCACCCCTTATCGCCGAACACCCGCACCACGTCTATCACGGTGCTACTGTTGCTAGCGTCTGTTCTGGTGTTGATGACGCCTAGCAGCGCCGAGGAGGTCAAGGCCCCCACCTGAGGTCGTCTACCTCGCCTGCCTCATAGTCTCCCTCGCTGCTGTGAAGGTCCACCACAATAGCAAGCGCCTCCACCATGTGGTCTGCCAGGAAATCAACGTGTTTGCATCACATTGACCGCCTCCTTGCCTTCTACGACTAGAGAGATGAAGGCGTGCTAGGGTTGGAGTTCGCGATGACCATTATAACAACATGTACACTATATGTAATACCCAAATTGTAAGAGAGAATATAAAAGGAGAAAAAAATTATTTCCTTTATTTATATGTGTGGGTTGAACCTATTTTTCATCACATGTGAACACCATATTTAAAAACAAATAATTAATAAAATATATGCCACTAAATTATGCATCATACTGGATTTTATTTTGTGTGCATTTTGAAAATCATGTGAAAAGAAATATATCAAAGTTCAAAATAGAATTTAAAATCTAAAGGAAAATTCAAGAATTTGGAAAAAGAGAAGAAGAAAAATATTATGTGAGTGAAAATGAGTATAATATATATATATAATACAATATGTTATTTCTATAAAGGGATTCAAATGTGTACATCTAACTCAAAGGTGAAACTCATAAAAGGTCTCAAATTCAAATTTGGGATTCAAAATAAAAAGGAGAAAAAAAAGAAAAAGAAAAAAAGAGAAAGGGGCGAGTTGGGCCCAATCTGCTTGTGTCGGCCCATTAATGTGCTGGTGGTCAGCCCACATCACCCGCCGCGCCGACCATCGGGACCCAGGCGCCAGCGTCACCGTGTGGGATCAGACGCTTTCAACTCACGTCGCGTGTGGGGCCCACCGGTCGGGTCACCACCCACCTCTTGCGGCAGCTAACACCACAACCACCGAGCGAAGGCGCGTGACTTCGCCGTGGTCGGGGAAAGGGGAGGCCGTTGCACCGTGCGGACCCCTCACGACTACAACTCCACCTCGCCAGGGCTTCAAAAAGGGAACTGAGACCTCGTGCTTCTCCCTTTTCCACCGCCTTCGAGACACCACCCGAGAAGAACACCGAGGTTCACCGCCGCCATCATCGAACCGCATCACCACCACTCACCTACCCCGATAGCCTAGCCTCGGACGTTCGTGGGGTTGCACGGATCGTGTTCGGGGAGGAAGCTGGGTGCGCGAGGTCTCGAGCTGACGGGAATTCCTCGTCGAAGTTGAACTCCATCGCGAGCTCGCGCCATCCCGTGGACAGGAGAATATCCGCACCGAACCAAGGTATGAGGAGTACCAGTCCTTCCGCCTTACTCTGAGCATCACGTAGGGCAGTTTTGATTAGAGGTTAGGGCCCCACGACACGGTATTTGGGCAGTCCGGCCATGGGCGTCGTGCTTCGTGCGGCACGGCACCACCGGAGTTCGTTGAGAGGAGGACGATGGCCGGGGGCCATCGGATCCGGCTTGATCGGTTAGGATTAGATCACTGTGGAATAAGACCCTGGCCGTCCGATCGGGATCGGATGATGGTCATCGCTTTGGGCTTCATTAAATCAGGGGCGTCGGATCTGGATCCAAGGGACGACGTAGCGTACCGGTTCGCGCAGTTTATGAATTAATCCAGGCGCTCGGTTTCTAATTTGACGGTCAGATATCCGCGATACCCTTTCGTCCATGCATTTTTATTAAAGAACCCTCGGGAAACAAGGAAAATAACCCGTGATCCATCGCCAGTGTTCACTGAGTCTTAGAGTTTTTCGCACAGAGACCCCTAGGGTTCTCGGTTTTAATCCGCCCAGTCCAGAGAAATAGAAAACTAAGAAAAATCAATTAGAAAATGAATTTTTAGTATTAAATTAATTGCAGAAACTTGCTAAATTCATAGAAAATTCATATGAACTCCAAATTAACCCATTCTAGTTAATTTTGTAATATTATTGTTTATCACCTAGAGTCTCTGTTTTGACATGAAAACAAAAATAATTTCTCACTTGATCATATATCAAGCACATAAAACCTTTGGAAATTTATATCTTAAAATCTATAACTCCAAAATTAATGATTCCTGTTCCTAGGATCTTATTTTGATGTGTAGATTTTTATTATGAATTTTGTTTACATGTTTGGTGTGATGTTAATTTCTCCTTTATACTGTGCTTATTTGTATTGTGGCGAGTAGAAGAGCCAGTGGCTGAGGATCCTAGTGCCCAGCAGATAGAAGTAGCTGAGCAGGAGCTCAATGAAGGCAAGTTGTGCCCTTGACCACTTTTTACCCAATAATGTTCTTTAATATCACTTATTCATGCATAGGTTTAATTCTGAAAGGACTCAATAGGTCACCCTAGACTATTTATCTCTTTACCTTGTTATCCATGAATCACTTGGTTAGTTTTGCTATTGCTTTACATGGTTTTGGGTTAATATTTCATTATATCCATGTTCTAATTATTTTGTTATTCTATTTATGTTCATGTCAAGATCATTATCTTTAATTGGAACATGGAGCTTAACTTGAGAAACACGTGCCACTACAAGGGAGGAATGAGACCCCTTGGCTAACTAATTAGGAAAGCTAGTGGAAGACTACCTTACCCGAAAGGGGCATGGGCAGTAGGGGAGTTGCATGCAGAGAGGTTCTCGGGTTGATTTTGCTGCGATGGCGGTCAGACGGGGGATTCTTGTAAGTGCTCTTCCCATATTGTAGCGGGTTTTTGGAAGCTAGTGGAACTTTGTAAATGCCTCTTAGTGTTGCCCTGCCTCACTTCCTTGGTAGAGGTGTATGGGAGTCACGATCCCTTGGCAGATGGGTAACATGACTTGTGGGTATAGGGTACAACCTCTGCAGAGGGTAAAACTGGTATACTAGCCGAGCTCACGGTCATGAGCAGCTCAGGACTCTCGCATGATTAATTTATGGAACTTAAATTCAATTTGTCATTTGCATTGCATGGGATTATTTATTAATTTTGTTCTATTATTCTTATTATGGTTTGATATTTACTTACATTTAGTAACTGCTAATAAAATTTAACCAACTTATTAAAAGCAATGCTCAGCTTTGACCCCTATTGTTGATCAGTCTTACACATCACATGAACTCCCACCTTTGGTGAGTTCATGCCCACTAGTTTCCCCATAACTTGTTGAGCTATGATCATGTGTGAGCTCATCCTTGCTGTCTTACACCCCCCACAGGAGAAGAACAGGTGGTTCAAGAGAAGCCACACAACGAGGAGTTCGATCTGATCTAGGTGGCATTTCCCAGTTGACTTATTGGCGCCAAGGATGGACTTAGTTCGTTTTATATTTATCTTTTATTTTTGTAAGACTTCCGCTATGTAATAAGTACTCTGATGTTATTGTGACATTTATCTATATACACTCTATTATTTTATATGTTGTCTTCTTTGGCGCATGTATGAGATGCACCCGGCTTTGTCCCTTAAATCTGGGTGTGACACTATATTTGAAATTATTTACGATCAAACTTGAGGATTTTACAATCATGATTATGACGTCCCAGAGATATCCATGTACCTCATGTTGGCACGGAAATCACGCTAAGCACCTTGATTTGCGCACGCCTGATACACGGGGTCATACGGGAGTCAGGACATCATGCTGACGATTGTAACAACATTTACGTTATATATGACACTATTTATACTCAAATTTTAGGATTTTACGATCACGAATATGACATCGTAGAGATATCCACATGTCACACCTGGTTTTGAAGGTAAACCGAATGCGAACCATGTACGTGCCAGGATCAGAAATTCACGTACATAGCGATTACATAAATGACTCATCATAGCACAATGCTTCGAATAACAATAAGAGTAAGTAATAATATTAAAGACTAGAGTCATTTACATAATATAAATCAAAGTACACTGAATCGAAATATAGCCAACGTAAATAAACCCACCACAGGCAGCTGACTAGGGGAGGTCGCTAGCCTAATCCTCGAACTCGTCGAAGTCTTGGACCTTCTGGAGATCCGCCTCGACGCCTTCTTCTGTACCTGAGCATAGATTGCACCAAAGGCAACCTGGTGTTTTGTGAAAGCAAGGGTGAGTACACATCAACGTACTCAGCAAATGTTCCGTTTGACTGAAGTGGACTAGCTTTATGTGGGGTTAGGGTCAAGCAGATGCTTTTAGTTGGTCAGGTAATTATTACTAGTTGAGAGCCAGGTTTTAACATTAACCCAAGTTGTTAACCCAAAAGTACTCCTTCCAAACGGAAAGAATACATGAAATCATAATAATAATCATAATAGAACCAACATTATCCTCATCATCATCTGTAAATAAAACATCTCTGACCAATGTGTCTCTAATCAATGGAGCTCCCTTGGCCACTCATAACCGCGAACACGACTGATATATCAGTTTCATAACACTCTGTAGAGGTTGCGCACTTTACCCACAAGTCGTGATTCCCTCTCTAGCCCGAGCTTGCAAGACCCTTATTCACTCCCATGGTGAATGGCCAGGGATTCACTACGAAGCCTTTACAAAGATTCCCTGAGGCTGTAGCCGCCCGTTAGGTTTCCTAAATGCACTGCACTCCTCCCCAAGGAGCGAACCAACCTTGGTAGAGCGAGTCGCATACACCGAGCCCTATTAACGGCACGATGGCGAAGCGAAACTACACCCCAGTTCCTCTAATTATTCAGCTAAGGGCGTCCCATTCCACCCACATGGTTGCACTGTTTTCACAGGCGGTCATCCAAAGAATAGGTCCTTACGGAGAGGCACTCAAGAAACAGCTCGAGTCCCCTTAAATGCCACAAGTATATCATCATATCCAGAATAAAACTATAGTATCATCATTGTATCTCATCATGTTCATTGGTTAAAGTAAAGCGCTAGCATGAGGCTAACCATAGTAACCCAAAAGATAATCAAGGACAAGGTAAATAGAAAGCTAGTCAATCCTTATGTTGTTCATAGTATGCGGGACAGTGAATTATAAGTAGATAGGACATAATGGGTCAGAGGACACTTGCCATCACCAAACAGATGCTCAGGGTCTTCAATCTCGTAGAATTCGAAGAACCAGATCACTTGGTCGCCAACTCTTGATCTTCGATTCCTCGAAGCTAAGAAATGGATCGCAGTCTATTCGTGACGCACAACGAATACAAATAGGCACAAGCAAACATATACATGCATAAGAACATTACACCATAGAAGATAAAATATTATCGAAACGAGTAATGTAAAAATAGAGAGCGCTTCTACGGTTATTGGAGGATAAGAAACGCGAAAGTCGGAGCTACGGTCAGGGGGTTAGCGCGTTTAGTTAAACAAGTATTAACTATAATATTTAATTCGACGTTATCAAATATAAATTATATCTATCATTTAGTTCAATTAATCTGCTATACTAACAAATTAATCTGCTATACTAACAAATGAATTTAGTTCGATTAATCTGCTATACTATCAAATATAAATTATATCTAAGCGAGACGAATTTGTGATGCGTGAAACAGCACGACAGCGTGCAACCGACACGCGGACACGCGCGACAGGTGAGAAAATACTAAATAGAGGACACGTTTATACTAAACAAATATCAAATAAATAAATAAGTAATTAAGTTAATATTAGTCATGTTAATGTTTATTATAAAAGCACAAGTTGAACACTATACATTTAATCTAATTGGAATATTAAAGTAATAAATATTAGTCAAGCGAACATTGAGTTAATTATCCAAAATATGCGACCTCACGAATTAACGTTATTAACATGAGTGTTTATAAGCAAACACAATATATTATCACGAGCAGACGCTGCGCGACCCATGTGATCGACACGCGAGATACGCGCTAATGACGCGCGGCAAGGCAAGCGACACGTGCACATGGCACACGCGACGCACGCGAATGATGTGTGACAACACGTGCGAACAACACACAGACAGTGCGACGACGTGCACGACTCATGAGAGTCGCTAACAAACATAGTGTTTATACTAAGCACTTATTAATTAAAAACATTTGAATAGGCATTAATCACATTAACTTGTATTTATAAAAGCGCAAATAAAACTATAACTTAGTTTTTATTAGATCTCCATTTTAATAATCGAAGATTAAACCAATAATTAGTTAACTACATGAAACATGTGTTACGATAAATTAATATTTTTAACGTGTATATGATATTATTGTGAAGCTAACGAAACTGCAACGAAATAAATCAGACGTCTAATGCATATGGTAACTCGTATTTAATAACGTGCGGATTTAATGCAGTGGCGCAATATGACTAGCCAGAGCCAAGCCACACAGAGGCTTACGAAGTCGCGGACGCAGAAGTTCTAACACGAGGTAGTTTCCAAGCAAGCGTAGGAAAAGAATTTAAAGATAACGCAACAGAGGCATGCAAAAAGGAGATGCATGCCATGCGATGGGGTCCAAGCGGTTTCCAGGATGCTAATCGTGCGCATGGCGTGAGGAATGTGTGGGAGACATGCATGCGGGCCCACGAGCGGTTATTTCTTCTTTCTCATTCTATCGGCTACGAGCCTATGACGAGCAGCAGTTTTCTCTTCCTCCTTCCATCGGCTAGGACGAGCACGCATGCACAAAGGTGATGGGGATGCGCTGCTCCAGCCGGGGCTAGCAGGCAGGGCGGGTGGCACCGGCCCGGTGGCCATGGCCAAACAACGACGGCTCTAGTCAGACTCTAGCAGGGCTAGACATTGACGCGACAGCAGCGTCCATGACCGGTGGGGCTCGCCACACATGGTCGACGGAGGCATGGGGCAGCACGGCTACGATGGCTCCACGCACAGGGGCCAGACGCCTGGGCGCGCTAGCGCGTCGCCGCGCTGGCTGTCCACCGCGCCCTGCGCAGGAGCCACACATGGGAGCGAAAGGGAGCCGTGCAGGGGCTCGCCGGGAGGAGACGAACTGTTCGGTAGGGGGTAGAGAGGGGAGGGATGAGGTGGGAAGGGAAAGCGGACTCACCACGACGGAGTTCGACGGCGAGTACCATTCGGAGCGGACGGTGCTCTCGGCGACTCCAGCTGCACGGCGACAAGCGAGAACCGAGGCGAGAGAAACTGGCACGAGAGAAACCGATGGGATGTGGGGAGGAAATGGGGACAAGAGAAGTTGGAGACTTAGTATGGCACCGGGCTGACAGGCGGGTCCCACGCGTGGCGGCGGCGCTAGGCAACTGCCCACGCGCGCACGTGTGCGACAAGCATGGCAGGGCGGTTGGAGCTAGACGACGCGAGCGATGGGCCGCGGGGAGGAAGGGAGAGGCACGCAAGGGCCTTGGCTAGGCTGGATTTCTCTACTCCTTTCATTTCTTTCTCTTTTGAGCTCTATTGCAAATGCCACAAATTCAAATAGCTCAAACATGTGCATTAATCAAAAGGATCACTTAGGCTCAGCATGATGCAACATTTCATGACTCCCCTATGTTTTTACTTAGTAAATAAATAATTAATCTCCCACATAATAGACATAATTCTAATAAAAAAAGAGGAGAAAGGAAAGAAATTTTATACCCCCAAATTTAGGGTGTTACAAATCTAACCCCCTTAACAGAATCTCGTACTCGAGATTCAAGAAGAGGCTAGCAAGAAAATAGGATCGGCTCGTTGGTCTTTCATAGCTTCTTCTAACTCAATTTTGACTCTAGCAACTTTAACTTGCGGACTAGTTGTAGGGGTGGGCGTTCGGGTTACCTGAAAATTTCGGGTCGGGTAATTCGGGTTTTTAAAATTTCGGGTTTTGAGAATCGATACCCGAGAATACAACGGGTTTTGCAATACCCGAAAATTAGGGTACCCGAAATTTCGGGTTCGGGTATTCCCGAACTACCCGAACTATTGTGTCGGCTTCATAAAAACACATACACCCTATTAAATTAGTATAAAAATATAGTTTGAATAATGATATACATGGACATATAAAACACAAGCAATCTACAATCACAAGTTATGCACACATACACATAATTATAAATGTACAAATTAATAATTAAGCATGACATGAGTACATGACACATGAAAGTTCGGGTAATTCAGGTATTTCGCGTACCCGATTGTGATACCCAAATTACCCGAACTAAATTCGGGTTTTGCAAGTTGCTACCCGGAATTCCCAAACAAAATTCAGGTTTCGGGTATTTCGGGTTCGGGTATTCTAGGTTCGGGTTTCGGGTTACAGGTTTTTTGCCCAGCCCTAACTAGTTGCTTTGGTCTTCAGATGCTTGAGACCGATCGATGCAATTCTTGAGGATCTACTGGACCTGTGGGTTAGGACCCACACACGCTTTCACTGCGCCACTCTGATCTTGTTAGTTGATGTTGATCGCATTGTCTTCATTGGGGTTAGCGGCTAACCCCCTTATTAGGAGCATTGATACGCACTTGATGAAGATGCTGCCTACTCTGATCTTGACTGATTGAGATGGGTTGGAGGTAGAGATGGCAATGGGTACCCGCGACCCGATACCCGATGGGTATTTACTCTATTAGGGTATGTATGTGGGCTAAATATTCTACATGTGGGTCTGTTATTGGGCAAAAATCTTCACCCAATGGGTAAACGGGTATTAGAACGTTCTGCCTTCACCCATACCCATTAACCCGTGGGTATAAAATACCCAATATAAACTTATCTGAAGCATGAACTTGGACTTTAGTCATCCAACTTTTTTACTATTTAACAACAATTTAATGACCATATAATGGAACATGTAATGTGCTATGTAGTACTATCATAGTGTTACTACTTTATCCAATTATTTTTGGTGTGTTGAATGGATGGTTAAATGATGCTAGAAAAATTTGTAATGGTATTTATATGGATATACTTGACATTTGTATAGTATAACATTTTGATAGTTGTTTAATTTTTGTGGGTACGGGTGACCCGATGGGTGACCCATACCCACATGGGTATGGGTATGGGGGTAAATCCATACCCGCCAGTGTATATGGGTGACCCGGTGGGGTTATTTTTGTGTCGTGGGTATGGGTATGGGGTAGTAATACCCGGTGGGTATTTACCCATTGCCATCTCTAGTTGGAGGTTGCCAACTGGACAGGTGCAAGAGGAAAGGGTATAGATAGAAAAGGTAAGCATAGATGGATTAAAGAGAGAAAAGGGAGAGCACCCAGCTACCTAACTCTATGACACTCAGCTAGTAAACTGATGTCATTGCGGACTAAGGGCCACAACACATCAACACTCATCACAAAGAAGCAAATCAGTCATCACACAAAGACAAACAACACAAGCACACAATAACAAACACCTCGTTGCTATACGTTCTTTTAATTAAATGGTGGTCTTTCCTTACTAAGGGGAAACTATTCTAAGGCCATCGAAAGGCAAGGGGAATAATAAGACATGCAGGATAGGGGCATGAGCATAATAAAGGATGGGGCTAAAGCAAGGATTGTAACCGACAGGGAGAGAATGCAACCAAGGTCAGGATAGGTAAAGCACCATTCTCAAATCGAGATGGGAAAGATGATGATTCAAAAGGTAGGCATAAGATAACATCATGGAAAGATCTAGAGATTACAAGGTAAGGGAGGTGAAAGGCAAAAGCACACCAAAAGATAGAGTTAGGACAATACTTACAACGCGACAGAGGAAAAGGAACGAACAAGAGCGGGGAGGGGTAAGACATCACCCTTGAAATGAAATGGGAGAGGCGACTTTAAAATGCAGGTACATGATAAGCATCAAGGTAAAGATCGAAGGATGACAATGGTTAAAGTGATAACGGACAAACACACAACAAAGGATGTATTTTGGACAAAACAGGCAAGGTGTCAAAGAAGGAGGAGCAGTCAATGATGAAATAGATGAGGCATTATCCTCGAATAGAGATGGAAAAGAGGAGGCTTCAAAGGGTAGGTTCAAGGTAGGCAGGAAGCAAAGGGCATAAGTATCACAAGGGTTTTAAAGGTGATAACGGACAGGAGAGAAGGTAAATAAGCATAAGAACAACAGATATAAGTACCATAAAGGATGGAGTTAAGATAGGACCTACAAATGGAAAAGAAGGTGCGTCCAAGGGCCATATAGGTAAATTGCCACTCTCAAAGTGAGGTGGAAGAGAGGGGATTTTTGAAGAGCAGGCGTAAAGATAAGTGTCAAGGTAAGATCGATGGATGACAAGCTAATGGTGATAGCAAATAAAGACACATCAAAGGATGGAATTAAGACCAAACTTGTAATACGACAAGGAGTGAAAAGAAATCAAGGGAGAGATAGGTAACTCACTGCTCTCAAATCGGGTCGAAAGAAAGGGGAGGCTTTTAAAGATAAGTCCAAGGTAAGAATTTAGTTAGAAGACATAAATATCGCAAGGGTCAAAGGCAATAATAGATAAGGGCATAAGGGAAAAGACGAAGGCACAGAAGAACCATTGGTATAAGTACAATAAAGAATAGAGGTCTATCAAGGCTTACATGTGTTAAAGAAGAGGGTATTGCCAAGGGTAAGATAAGTAAAACACCGCTCTCAGATTAGGATTGGAGATTGGAGATCTTAGAGAACGGACATAGTGTAATCACCAATGTAAGATCGAGGGATGAGAAAGGTAAAGGTAATACCCAACTGGAGCACAACAAAGGATGGAGTTAAAAATTCGCAAGCAACAAGGAAGAGAATACGACCAAGGGAAAATAGGTAAAATACAACTGTAAAATTGAGGTGGAGGAGAGAAGATTTTTTTAAAGGACGAGTATAATATAAGCATCAAGGTAAGATATAGAGGTGACAAGGGTAAAGATGATAATCGTGAAAGCTTAACCAAGGATAGAGTTAAGGCAAGACTCACGAAGTGGAGAAAACAATCAAGGGTAAGATAGGTAACGTTCCAACAATATGGTTGAAGTAACCAAAATTATTACCGAGGGAAGTTATAAGGAAACGATGAGATCATCAAGGGTGTGCGAAATAGAATGGTCACTCATGGATCATCAAGAAATAAGGGTGGTCAAAAGCATATTAACTGAAAGGTTTTGAACAGTCATTGGGATATGAAGGTAAGCATATATAAAAATATTAGTATGCAAGATTCCAATGGTACTAGCGTACCAAGACCAAGGGAATAGAAAACGCTAAAAGATAACGGCTTCACAACAGAATAGAAAGGGGTCTCAGAAGACAAGAAGTTCACGGACACATAAACTGAAATGTCTAAGTAAGCAGTAGAAATTTAGATGTAAGTATTTGAAACAAGAGTATTAAAGAATTCAGGGATATGAGTATGTCAATAACAAACGAATAAGAATTGCCAAATGGTAGAAATTTAATGATGGGAGAGGAATAAATTCCAAAAGGCAAGAAGGTTATGGTCAGGGGCATCTACAAGAGTGTCGCAAGCACAAGAGTGAGATCAGATCTAGTAGATCGAGAAAAGTATAGACCGTAATGGAATAAAACACTTTTGGCAAGGGGGCATATAGAAGCACAACATAGAATTAGTCGAGGTGACTAGTATTTTGAAGTAGCATCAAGGATGAGGTGCGGTAATAGTCAATAAGTCCTTAAAACAGCCAATGCTACTCTAGGCTAGCGGTCCTACAGTCAGCAAGTCTTTGATACCACTTATGTCACACCCGGTTTTGAAGGTAAACCGAATGTGAACCATGTACATGCTAGGATCAGAAATTCACGTACATAGCGATTACATAAATGACTCATCATAGCACAATGCTTCGAATAACAATAAGAGTAAGTAATAATATTAAATACTAGAGTCATTTACATAATATAAATCAAACTACACTGAATCGAAATGTAGCCAACGTAAATAAACCCACCACAGGCAGCTGACTGGGGGAGGTCGCTAGCCTAATCCTCGAACTCGTCGAAGTCCTGGACCTCCTGGAGATCCGCCTCGACGCCTTCTTCTTCACCTGAGCATAGATTGCACCAAAGGCAACCTGGTGTTTTGTGAAAGCAAGGGTGAGTACACATCAACGTACTCAGCAAATGTC
The DNA here is from genome assembly GCA_029449295.1 of Zea luxurians. NCBI lineage: Eukaryota > Viridiplantae > Streptophyta > Magnoliopsida > Poales > Poaceae > Zea > Zea luxurians. Next base: position 2,716,746 of record JAOPSE010000129.1, on the reverse strand, counting down.
CCGTTTGGCTGAAGTGGACTAGCTTTATGTGGGGTTAGGGTCAAGCAGATGCTTTTAGTTGGTTAGGTAATTATTACTAGTAGAGAGCTAGGTTTTAACATTAACCCAAGTTGTTAACCCAAAAGTACTCCTTCCAAACAGAAAGAATACATGAAATCATAATAATAATCATAATAGAAACCAACATTATCCTCATCATCATCTGTAAACAAAACATCTCTGACCAATGTGTCTCTAATCAATGGAGCTCCCTTGGCCGCTCATAATCACGAGCACGGCTGATATATCAGTTTCATAACACTCTGCAGAGGTTGCGCACTTTACCCACAAGCCGTGATCCCCTCTCTAGCCCAGGCTTGCAAGACCCTTATTCACTCCCAAGGTGAATGGCCAGGGATTCACTATGAAGCCTTTACAAATATTCCCTGAGGTTGTAGCCGCCCGTTAGGTTTCCTAAATGCACCGCACTCCTCCCCAAGGGGCGAACCAACCTTGGCAGAGCGAGCCTCATACACCGAGCCCCATTAACGGCACGACGGCGAAGCGAACTACACCCTAGTTCCTCTAATTATTCAGCTAAGGGTATCCCATTCCACCCTCATGGTTGCACTGTTTTCCCGGGCGGTCATCCAACGAATAGGTCCTTACGGAGAGGCACTCGAGAAACAGCTCGAGTCCCCTTAAATGCCACAAGTATATCATCATATCCAGAATAAAACCATAGTATCATCATTGTATCTCATCATGTTCATTGATTAAAGTAAAGCGCTAGCATGAAGCTAACCATAGTAACCCAAAAGGTAATCAAGGACAAGGTAAATAGAAAGCTAGTCAATCCTTATGTTGTTCATAGTATGCAGGACAGTGAATTATAAGTAGATAGGACATAATGGGTCAGAGGACACTTGCCTTCACCAAACAGATGCTCAGGGTCTTCAATCTCGTAGAACTCGAAGAACCAGATCACTTGGTCGCCAACTCTTGATCTTCGATTCTTCGAAGCTCAGAAATGGATCGCAGTCTATTCGCGACGCGCAACGAATACAAATAGGCACAAGCAAACATATACATGCATAAGAACATTACACCATAGAAGATAAAATATTATCGAAACGAGTAATGTAAAAATAGAGAGCGCTTCTACGGTTATGCGAGGATAAGAAACGCGAAAGTCGGAGCTACAGTCAAGGGGTTAGCGCGTTTACGCTAAAAAAGTATTAACTATAATATTTAATTCGACGTTATCAAATATAAATTATATCTATCGTTTAGTTTGATTAATCTGCTATATTAACAAATGACAGTTAAATAAGTAATTTAATCAAAACGAGAGATTCTAAGCGAGGCGAATTTATGATGCGTGAAACAGCACGACAGCGTGCAACCGACACGCGGACACGCGCGACAGGTGAGAAAATACTAAATAGAGGACACATTTATACTAAAACAATATCAAATAAATAAATAAGTAATTAAGTTAATATTAGTCATGTTAATGTTTATTATAAAAGCGCAAGTTGAACACTACACATTTAATCTAATTGGAATATTAAAGTAATAAATATTAGTCGAGTGAACATTGAGTTAATTATCCAAAATATACGACCTCACGAATTAACGTTATTAACATGAGTGTTTATAAGCAAACACAATTTATTATCACGAGCAGACGCCGCGTGACCCACACGATCAACACGCGAGATACACGCTAATAACGCGCGGTAAGGCAAGCGACATGTGCACATGGCACACGCGACACACGCGAACAATGTGTGACAACATGTGCGAACAACACGCAGACAGTACGACGACGTGCACGACTCACGAGAGTCGCTAACAAACATAGTGTTTATACTAAGCACTTATTAATTAAAAACATTTGAATAGGCATTAATCACATTAACTTGTATTTATAAAAGCGCAAATAAAACTATAACTTAGTTTTTATTAGATCTCCATTTTAATAATCGAAGATTAAACCAATAATTAGTTAACTACATGAAACATGTGTTACGATAAATTAATATTTTTAACGTGTATATGATATTATTGTGAAGCTAACGAAACTGCAACGAAATAAATCAGACGTCTAATGCATATGGTAACTCGTATTTAATAACGTGCAGATTTAATGCAGTGGCGCAATATGACTAGCCAGAGCCAAGCCACACAGAGGTTTACGAAGTCGCGGACGCAGAAGTTCTAACGCGAGGCAGTTTCCAAGCGTGTGTAGGAAAAGAATTTAATGATATTTTTGCAACAGAGGCATGCAAAAAGGAGATGCATGCCATGCGATGGGGTCTAGGCGGTTTCCAGGATGCTAATCGTGCGCATGGCGTGAGGAATGTGTGGGAGACATGCATACGAGCCCCACGAGCGGTTATTTCTTCTTTCTCATTCTATCGGCTACGAGCCTATGACGAGCAGCAGTTTTCTCTTCCTCCTTCCATCGGCTAGATGAGCACGCATGCACAAAGGCGATGGGGATGCGCTGCTCCAGCTGGGGCTAGCAGGCGGGGCGGGTGGCACCGGCCCGGTGGCCATGGCCAGACAACGACGGCTCTAGTCAGACTCTGGCGGGGCTAGACGTTGATGCGACAGCATCGTCCATGGCCGGTGGGGCTCGCCACACATGGTCGACGGAGGCATGGGGCAGCACGGCTACGATGGCTCCACACGCAGGGGCCAGACGCCTAGGCGCTAGCGCACCGCCGTGCCCTGCGCAGGAGCCGCGCATGGAAGGGAAAGGGAGCCGTGCAGGGGCTCGCCGGGAGGAGACGAACTGTTCGGCAGGGGGCAGAGAGGGGAGGGATGAGGTGGGAAGGGAAAGTGGACTCACCACGACGGAGTTCCACGGCGAGTACCATTCGGCGCGGACGGTGCTCTCGATGACTCCAGCTGCGCGGCGACGAGCGAGAGAGAACCGGGGCGAGAGAAACTGGCACGAGAGAAATCGACGGGATGTGGGGAGGAAATGGGGACGAGAGAAGTTGGAGACTTAGTATGGCACCGGACTGATAGGCGGGTCCCACGCGTGGCGGCGGCGCTGGGCAACTGTCCACGCACGCACGTGTGCGGCAGGCACGACAGGGCGTTTGAAGCTAGACCGCGTGAGCGCTGGGCCACGGGGAGGAAGGGAGAGGCACACAAGGGCCTCGGCTGGGCTGGATTTCTCTACTTTTTTCATTTCTTTCTCTTTTGAGCTCTATTGCAAATGCCACAAATTCAAATAGCTCAAACATGTGCATTAATCAAAAGGATCACTTAGGCTCAACATGATGTAACATTTCATGACTCCCCTATGTTTTTACTTAGTAAATAAATAATTAATCTCCCATCTAATAGACATAATTCTAATAAAAAAAGAGGAGAAAGGAAAACTAGAGAGAGAAATAAGAGGTAACACCTAAATTTGGTGGATATTAGAAAAGAAATTTTATACCCCCAAATTCGGGGTGTTACACCACGTCTCTCATATTGGCTCAGCAATCACGAGAATCAACTGGATTTGCACACATCTGTTACGCTGTGGGGAGGGGTCATGCATGACATCGCGTTGGTCATCGTAAACATTTACACTATATCTGACACTATTTACGCTCATACTTGAGGAATTTACCATCATGAATACGACATCACAGAGATATCCACATCTCTCATGTTGATTCAGTATTTATTGTTACCACCTAGATTCGTGGACGTTTGTTATGTGGGGTGTCTTACGTTACATCGTACTTACCATCGTAACAATAATTATGCTATATCTGACACTGTTTACGCTCAAACTTGAGGATTTTACGATCATGATTACAAGGCACCAGAGATATCCACGTTTCTCACGTTGAACCACCTAGATTCACGCACATTTGTTACGCGAGGGGTCGTATGTGTCATCGCGCTGACTATTGTAACAATATTTAGGTTATACTTGACTCTATTTACGCTCAAACCTGAGGATTTTACGCTTAAACCAGGTACTGCGCCCAACTGTGCCAACATGCCATATTTTTCACGTGCACAATAAAAAGAGAATCCCACAATTTACGGTGTACGTAACTGCCATAAAAAATCAAATTCTCTAATCAATTCTCTAACTAAGTCTCCTAATTAAATCACACAATTTCTGAAGGTGGATGTGCAGTTGGTTGGAGAGGAATGAGGTCGACCGGAGTTTCATGTAACTATTTAAAGCCTTGACCTTCCAATATTTCCTCCAGAGATTCTGATATTTGCTATCAGCAAGAAACAGATTTGTAAAATTGTCATCAGGTCCACATTTAATAGACTCAGCTGGACCCACAATTCATAGACACAGTAATAATTATAATAAGAAGACAACATTGTGTGAGTGCCAAAAATCCAATTATCTCGTGTTCCCTCCCAGCCTCCCTCTCTTGACCAACGGCAACGGGTCAGCAGCAAATCCCTTCCGGACCCCGAAAACCCTACACTCCCCATCGCGCCGGCGCCGTCGACGCCATGCTCCACTCCAGCTTGTCCAAGTGCCACCCTCTCCCGCTCCTCGCAACCGCGTCCTCGCCCCGCCGCACCCTCGTCGCCGTCCTCCTCCGCGCCGGCTACCTTTCGAAGCATCCAGCCACTTCAACCGCGCCTCGTCCGACCACAACCGCCCGTGCGAGCGCCAGGGTCGACACTTCCCCGGGCGAATCCCGCTTCGGGCTGGAAGGCAGGGTTTCGTTCTCCACCGCGCCGGTTGGGTCCGCATTGGCTGGCGGCGGGAGGGCGCTTCCCTGGCTTGCAGCTGAGACTGGCAACAGCGGCGCGCCCGTTGCTAGGACTAGCGCCGGCCGATCCTCCTCGTGGGAGAGGTCCGCAGAGAAGTTCTTCTCGAGAGACGACCAATACACGCGAAGAGAAGTGTCGGGAGTCAGGATGTCGGACAAGGTAGCTATTAAGGATGACGATGATGAGAATGAGGGAAATGGCAATCCTGAACGGGGAAGGATTAAGGGCAGGTACCAACGAAGAGAGGTGTCGGGAAACAGGATGCCAAACAAGGTGGCGATTAGGGAACAAGAGGATGAGGATGAGCCAATTGACAATCCCAAATGGGGAAGGATTAAAGACAGGTACCAGCGAATTGGGGGGAGGGATGGAGGGTCCCGTGATGAGAGGTTTAGGAGGGAGAGATTTGACAAGCCGGATGTGAGGCAGTGGAACAAGCAGGAGAATTGGGGAAGGAACACAGGGAAGGAAGCAGGGGAATCATCGGTGCCAAAGATGGTGGGGCAAGGAGTTTATGGTGTTGGGCCTGTCCTTGCAGCACTCATGGCTCGGAGGAGGGAGTTTTATGCGCTGTATATACAGGAAAGTATGGATTTGAGCGGGAACAACAAGAAAAGGAAAGATAAGAAGGCAGTTGAGAAAGTGCTGCGGATGGCAGAGGAGATTGGGCTGAAGGTCATTGAGACTCCAAAGCATGATCTTAACATGGTGGTGGATAACCGACCACACCAAGGTGTGGTGCTCGATGCATCACCCTTGGAAATGGTCAATATAAAGGAGTTAGATCCAGTCAGGGTGGAAGGTGGAAAGGCACCTGTGTGGATAGCCTTGGATGAGATTATGGATCCTCAGAATTTAGGAGCCATTATTAGGTCGGCCTACTACTTTGGTGCTCATGGTGTTGTGTTGTGTGCTAAGAACTCTGCTCCATTAAGTGGAGTAGTGAGCAAAGCCAGTGCAGGTTCACTCGAGTTGATTGAGCTACTCTCCTGCAGAAACATGATGCAGTTCTTGTCTTCATCAGCTGAAAATGGTTGGCGAGTCCTTGGTGGTACCATTGCTAACAAAGCTGTACCTCTCTCTGAAGTGGAATTAGGGGTGCCAACTATTCTTGTGATGGGTAGTGAAGGCACTGGATTGAGACCCCTGGTTGAGCGATCCTGCACACATCTTGTCAGAATACCTGGAAATGTTGATGTATCTGTTGAAGGAGCAGATGCAGATGCAGATGCGGGGGAAGAAGGTGACAGTTCTAGTAATCGAGATTTGAGATCATTCCTTGCGGTCGAGAGTTTGAATGTTAGTGTTGCAGCAGGAGTGTTGCTTTATCATCTGGCTGCAAAAGATGCCTGCCCCATAAGCGATAAGCCTAGTGTTACTCTAATGTAAGGATACTTTGTGATTCGTGCATGTCATAGGTATTACAATTGCCTAATTTAATTTCTGCTAATGAATTATTTATTTTTCATTTCATGCTTTGATTCCTCTGGTTGAGAATAGAACTTCTGAGATAGGGGTAATGATAATTTCATAATTCTATGAAAAATACCTTAGGCCCTGTTTGGATCATTGGAATTGAATTCCATTCCAATAATCATGATTTGTACATAGATCAATTAAGCTAATATGTATTTATACAAAATATATTTGTATACTACTGTTGGTTGTATGGGGAAGATATTTATATGCTACATTTCTACTACAGAGAAGCGAGCCGAATAGTGTGTTATAAGTTGCAGAGTGAGAGTAGAAACATAGACTAGTGATACATAAAATTAATTTCCACCTCCTCATTATATGAATTTGAGACTACTGTTGATTTGTACATAGATAGACTTATATCTAAACTTTGGGAAGTGGGGGAATGTCAAATTCCAAACCAAATAACCTACTCTATTAAGTGATAAGTGAATTCTAATTCCTTCAAAATGAAGAGGTCCAAACGGCTCCTTATCTTTTTATGATTAGGTTTAGTGGGGTTTCGTGCTGCCTGAACTAGTATTTTAGACTGGCGAGTAACTCAGTACCTGATAATGTATGGAAAAAAAGAGAAATCAACCAATGCCCAAGGTGATTTCTGATTTGTTGCTAGTCACTCTTTTCCTTGATATAATTGTGGTGTATTCCACAGCAATATTGTTCATTTATGTTACTGGATCAGCTTGCTGATCATAGAACTAGGGCTGGAAACGAGCCGAGCCGAGCTCGGCTCGGTGCAGTTTGGTGGCTGACCGAGTTCGGCTCGGCTCGACAATTTCACGAGTTGGGAAAACAAGCTCGTCTCGGCTTGAAGGCGGCTCGCGAGCCACACCATGATATTATATAATTGCATTATATAGTGAATTATTAATATATAAATATGATATATATATAGATATCATTCATTATTATGAGTAATCTAAATTATTAATTATCATATATCTACCATGAAACCCTAAGGAAAAAGCTGATAATCTATAAAATTAACCAATATCCATCATTATTCTACATATTAAATAATTTGCACAGTTCGCGAGTCAGAACGAGCTGGCTCGGCTTGGTTCGCTATGGGAACGAGCCCAAAAGGCGGGCTCGGCTTGGCTCGCTCGAGGCTCGCGAGCCGCTCCGAGCTCGAGCCGACTCGCGATCCTCGAGCTTATTTTCCAGCCCTACATAGAACATGGTAAAAATTATTATGCTCAACAGTGTTCTTAAGGTGCCTAGTCGAGCAAGTGCACAAGACAACCGTCATAGCGCCTAGGCAGGTAAGGTGAGCAAGGCGGCCAGTTTTGCTTGAGCGTCTAAGAACAGTGCTGCTCAATCGTTTCAACTTTCAACCTCAGAGTCACAGGATCGCACTATATTATCACCCCCTTGGTGTTCAGTCTTCAGATTACTGACCCTGTTTATTGCTGAAAGTTTCTGAACAACAGTCTACCATTTTCCATGTTGAACACGGCCCTTATACAATCTTAACATATACTGATGCTAAATTGTGTGGTTTGTACATACCATTTTGTTAGTATGCAAAACTTAGAGTGGCAGTCTGTTTTGCTAATGCCTTGTATAGGAAAGAACAAAACAAAATTAGGTCTTGTTCCGTTAATCTCGTTATCCATGGATTGGATGAGATTAAAAAAATTAAGAAGTTTGACTTAGACCTTGTTCGGTTATTCCCAATACACATGGATTGGATGTGATTGAAAAAAAAATTAAGAATAAGTTTGACTTGTTTGGGATTCAAATCCATCCAATCCCACTCAATCCACATGGATTGACAGCTAACCGAACAAGCACTTACTTGGGATTTAAACCTAGCCAATCCTACTCAATCCACATGGATTGAGAGCTAACCGAACAAACCCTTACATGGAAATATTCTGTTGTTTACTTCTTCAGGTTTTCAGTTTGCTGTTGACTTTCTAGGAAAGTGGGTTTTTACCTAACGAATAACACATCAGTTGAGGCCCCAAAGCTTGATTTTGAGGCCATTGATTCAACATTTGCCACTGGTAAAAAAAAATGTATAGGTTGCTGGGCACCACTATAACTTATACACGGCCTTGCCTATTGTCATGGTTCTACCACTCCTTATCGACACTGCATAACACTAAAGTGTCTAATTCAAGTTATTCAGCCTTTGTGCTCCATTGTCATTCAATTCGTGATGAATGAAATCCAAATGTACAAGTCATTTGACCTTAATGGCCTCCTTCACATTGTGTGATACTGCATCAGGAAAATAATGCAACTCTAGCAAGCACCAAGTGAAATCGTTTTGAGTTTGACCAACTCTGTACAAAAAGTAACAATATTTATTTTTGAAACAAGCAGGCAGGAGTTCTGCCTTATATATTGATAAGGAGAGAAATGCCCTAATGCAAAAGAGTCAATACAAAGACGATGTCAACCACAATAGATACTCTCTAAGCATCCCTTAGCAACTAAAAAAAAGACTCACAACTAGCAACCCAACTAAGTTGATGAGGATAAGGGAGTAGCTAATTGTTTAGCCCCGGTCCAGGCCGTTGCCTCGCACTTAATCAGAGTTATGATCTGCTGACTGGTCGAAAACATGCAATCAAAAGTCCTCGCATTCCTTTCCCGCCATATTATCCAATTAACAAGGATCATTGATCTGAGCCCCTTTCTGCTACACCCCGATAGCGTAGCCAAGTTCTCCCACCAATGCATCAACGTGTGAGATAGCTCCTAGTTAGACGACTTCAAATCCTCAATGGCAACCCAAACAACAATCTCCTCCCAAATCCGTTTAGTGAACCGGCATTCCACAAACAGATGTTGACCTGATTCTAGGACACCTTGACAAAGAACACAAGGCGGGGAATGGGGCCAATTTCTGGTAGCTAAACGGTCGGCAGTCCAAATGCGATTTTGAATCGCTAGCCAGCTAAAAAACTTGCACTTTGGGGCACCCAATTCTTCCAAATGATGAGGTCTAAGTTTGTGTGAACTGAGCCTAAAAACCGTGCCATATATGCTGATTTCACTGTGTATCGATGGTCTGCAGTAATTTCCAGTGATGATATCCTTAGCCCCTAGGTCAAGCTGGATCTTTTGAACCTCGGACCAAAGAATAAAGAACTCATGAAGGTGGTGGATCGTAATTACACTGTCTAGTAGTGCAAGATCTGCGATCCAAGCATTGTCTCTAACTGCCCCTGCCAGTGATTTGCCCTTATTTCTTGATATGGAGAATAGACTAGGCGCCAAGTCTTTCGGCCTTCTTCCCCCTGCCCAAGCGCTGTCCCAAAATGATATCTTGGAGCCATCTCCAATCTTAATATCTGTTGATGCCGCAAAGAACAGACTATCAACATTAGTGCAAGGCGTTTCCAATTTTCCCCACGCATTATAAGGAGATGTGCAAATTTGCCATAACCACCTTAAACGCAAGGCACGCGCAAAATTACCCAAATGCAGGACCCCAAGCCCCCGAGGGCTTTTGGTCTCGCTACATGCTTCCAATTAACTTTGCATTTTCCTCCAGTGAGGTTGTCTGAACCCGCCCAAAGGAACTGTCTTCTTTTGGAGTCAAGGAGATTTAGAATTTCCTTGGGCACGTTAAGGGTGGATAGCAGGTAGATTGCTTGCGAGGTGATCACCGTTTTAACAAGATTCCAACGGCCCGCCACCGAGAAATTCCTCATATTCCAACTACTCAGCTTGCCGAAGGCCTTGTCTACCAAAAACTGAAGGTCCCTTTTCCTTAGTCTAGCCGAAGTGAGAGGTAGACCTAGGTATCAGATTGGGAAGGTATGATACCAAATAAGTTTTATTGGATTCGTCATAATATGTATTTTCATAGTATATCTATTTTATGTTATAAATAATGTTAGTCTTTTTTATAAACTTGGTCAAAGTTTAGAAAGTTTTAGTAGGAATAGAGCTAGAAATGCATGCTTTCTCGGATAGAGGTCATAATCTTCATGAATTACATACATGTTTAGCATGCATAGTTATCCTTTTCCTTTCTCGTGGTCTGTGTGTGCTTAGAGATTGGGTGGCCCTCTAGCTGAGGACTGAGGTACTGCAGTTCAGTACTCCCTCATGTTGCAAAATATAAGGCATTGTTTGGCTCGGCAATTTCTCTAAAACTAAACTTTGGCCATTCATTTCTCCTATATACTAAATTGTCTGTAGAAATAAAACCATAATAAAGTACTTTCATTCTGAATCAAATTGTATCAATTTGTACAGTACTTTGTTTAATCATGTGAGCCTGATTGTTTGTTCAAGCTTATGAGGTTTGAACCTAAAAAATGCATCTGGCACCTTATAAAATGAAATACAGATGTTATTAGTGTTTCATGCTATTTGCGAAGATCGATAGATAACTGACTATTAGATCAACAAATGAATTTTTTGTTATTATTGTGTTCTTCTTTATCCATATGATATGTGTACATATCTAGGAGGGGTTGTATTCATCCTGACTCCTGTTTCCGGAAAAAGAAAAAACTGACTATCAGTAGAAGTCCGAGAAACTTGCGACAGTGTTGAAAGTTGTGTTTGTCCAGAAACAAGACATACTATTGGAAATAAGAAATGAGAATATTCTGTATGTTAGTTTCTTCACATTAAGTCTGAATCTGATTCTAACTTGTTGAGTAAATACATTTAAGCATCGAAATTTTGAAGAAAAACGTGAGGATGAATAAACCTTTAGTCCTTGTCAACTGCTCTTATTTTATAGGTTATGTCATGCAGTTAAGTTGGTCCAATGAGAGGATGAATAAACCTTTAATCTTGTTGGTCATTCAGATGTTGATTATGCTGATGTAAAGTTGACAGGAAGATTACATCAGAGGCTTGTCAGTTTCTAGGGAGATCTCTGGTGTCTTGTTCTTTAAGGAAACAAAACTCAGTAGCTCTATCCACCATCGAGACCAAGTATATTACTGCATGGCATTGATGTGCACAACTACCATAGATGAGGCAAACCCTTAGTGACTATAGCTACAAATTGAGTAAAGTCCCTCTTCTATGTGACAATTAGAGTGTTATCTGCATGGAGGAGAATTCCATTGAACACAACCATACTAAACACATAGACATTCGATACCACTTTCTGATAGACCACTCACAAAGAGGAGATATCGTAATTGATCATGTTAGCACCCACAAACAGTTAGCCGATATCTTCACCAATCCCTTAGATAAAAACAGATTTTGTGAGCATAGGAATGAACTAAATGTCTTAGATTCTCAGAACCTTGATTGAAATATTGCACATATTGCTCATTTCTCAGAACCTTGATTGAAATATTGCACACATTGCTCATTTCATACCTTTGATCATGTCATGTCTCTTTCATTTGATACAAATGCATATTTTTTATTCTTCTTGTGCCAAATCTAAGACTAATGTGCTTCTAAGTGAACTTCTGTACTTAGTCTTAGATTAAAAGGGAAATGGAGTTGAAGGCAAAGGCAAAGCTTCCACTGCATATTTGTTCGGTATCAAAAACTCTTTGTCCATCTCATGTACTTAAATCCGTATCTTTCTTGAAGGCCTCAAATTCGTATCTTTCTTGAAGGCCTCAAATTCGTATCTTCCTAAAAGGCCTTAGGTTTCTTCATTTTTGGCGTTTAATGCCAAATGGGAGAAATTAATAGGTCAAAGCAAAAGGACTGCGCCACCACCTTGTTTTTGAAAAACTTTTTATCTTCCAAATTGATACTATTGCATTTACAAAAACTCTCTTGACAACTAAGATGATAAAAACTATTTATGCCAAAGGGGAGAACTCATTTAGGGGAGCTTTTATTCAGCCAAAGAAAAAGCATTTGAAAAAAGTGAGAGAATCTTTCAAACTTAGAAAATGCTTTTGAAAATCCTATTCTTACACCTTAGGCCAATTGCAAATGAATTTGAAAAGATTTTACCAAAAGATTTACAAAAAACAAGGTAAGTGGTGCAAATGTGGTCCCAAATTTTAAATATGACAAAAACATTCATATACACTTAGAGCTATTTTCATTTCAGCTGCTTTTGAACGATTAGTTGAAATGCAAACTAGTTATAATTCTGAACTTCATATTTGCTTGGGTTGTGTTGGCCTCAATCACCAAAAGGAGGAGATTGAAAGGGAAATAGGTCTAAAAACCATTTCTGGTCTTGTTTTCTTAATTGACGACCATCACAACTAATTAAGCTAGCTAGTTCACTAAGTTATGATTTTAGGGACTCAGAAAACACTTCAAGAAAGATCAACCCTCGAATCAGCGCATCGCAGACCATTTGAGCCCCTAGTGTGGGCTGTCTGGGATAAAGTAGATTATCAAGGACATGAGCTCTTTTTGGAAATTACACATGAGCTCGGACCGTCCGGGCCCTTCCGACGGACAGCCCACGATACCTCGATGGACTTTGGACAGAATCTATGCCAAAGACACTTTTCTACTACAGACTGTCCGAAAGATAAGTAAAGACCGTCCAGCACCATGCGCGGACCGTTAGGCCTCGTGTGTGACCCGTCCACCTATTGTATTTAAACAAACCCGAAGGTGCCATGTTCAGAAAATTGATTTATAGCGTCCACATGGACTGTCCAGAATCACAACCGAACCATCCACATTAGACTTTTTCTGACATTTGATGATGCATTTAATGCGATTTTAGCCGTTGATATAGCCGTTATAACTGACCGTTGCAAATCCAGTTGTTGATGTGCAGGGGTAGGCCGTCCCGACCAAGAGCGCGAACTGTCCGCACGTGTCAGAACAAGGGCAACGACTAGGAGGTGGTTGGTGGCTATAAACACAACCACAACCACCCTCTTCAAAGGAATGCAAGCTTGCACAACTCTCATTCATTGCAAGAGCAAGTCTTCCGTTCAAGCCACACTCAAGCTTCAAAACACATCTAAGTGCCATAATTGTGTTTTGTTATCTTTAGTGATTAGCGCCTTGGAGAGACACTATAGAGAGTGTGACCTTATGTTTTATTGTTGCTGGTGTTGCTTGGTTTCTTGGTCATGCTTTCTTCCTCTTCTTCTAAAATTTCATTGACTTGTAAAGCTAGCAAGTGACACCTAAGTGTGTGGTGATCCTTGTAGGGTTTAAGTGACCCTCAAGATTAAGAAGAAGCACTCATCAGGTCTAAGTGATCATTTGATAGAGGGAAAGAGTTGAAAAAGACCTGTCCTACATGACCTCCTCAACGAGGAGTAGGTTTTTCAAGACCAAACCTCAGGAAACAAATCGCCCGTGTCTTTGTGTTAATCTTGCATTGCGATTTGATTCTTCCTCTCCCCTCTCTCTAAGTTCTCTCTCTTAAGATCGATTTGAGTTAGCTCTCAAAGTTATCCACATTGATTGAGCAACTCGCGGCAAGAAGAACTACCTTTCGCACTCTAGTTTCATTATTACTTGTTCTAACGCTAACCTCAAGTGAAGTTTGTGTTCAAAGTTTATAATTTACAGGTTTCACCTATTCACCATCATCTAGGTGACTTTCACTTTCCGTATGCATGCGTGCTAGATTTCAATCCGACCTCAAGAAAGGTCGCCTTGTGGTCGTGAAGTGAATTTTAAGATACTTAGTTCATATGCCCCACTTCAGGCTCTAGTATCCTAAGGGGTCTACCTTTGACCTAATTGGGTATTTAGATTCCAATTATGCCTAGTGCAAGGTAGATAGGAAGAGCACATCAGAGACAAGCTTTTAGGGAGGTCTCTAGTGTCCTAGAGTTCAAAGAAAAAAAATACCATTGTCGTATCCACCGTCGAGGCCAAGTACATTTTCATAATCCATTGTTGTGCGTAATTGATTTGGATGAGGCAAACCTTCAGGTACTTTGGCTACAGTCTGAGCAATATCCTACTCCTATGCGATAATGAGAGTGCAATCCGCTTGGCGGATAATCCCATTGAACACAGTCACACTAAGCACATAGACATCCAACATTACTTCCTAAGAGAATACCAGCAAAGGGGAGATATCAATATTTGCCATGTTAGCATCGACCACCAGGTAGCTAATATCTTCATCAAGCCTTTAGATGAGAGGTTGTTTTGTGAGTTGCGTAGTGAGCTAAATGTCTTAGATTCAATGGTTTGGGCCTAAGTTATGCTAGTTTGGCCCTCAACGCCTCAACGGACCGGTCCGATGACCGGGTTCGTGACGGCCTAGACTTGGGCACAACATGGCCTGGCGCACCAGACCGTCACTGTGCATGGTCCAATGGCCATCTAGACCACCCCTGTGCTGAACTATACGATTTTGGGATTTTAATTATAAAAATCAATGGACCATTACTATGTGTGGTCTGGTGTGTCGTCGGAACGCCTTCAATGATCGAGCGCTGGTGGGCACCAACTCGCCAATGGCTAGCTAACGTGGCCCACGGTCCAGTGGTGCACCGGACCGATTTGATGCCACACATCTAAGGAAACACTTCAATTGGATATCGGACTAGGGGCACATGGACCGAGTCTGGTGGTGCATCGGACCGGTCCGATGTGCCGCTGACAGCCCAGATTTGCATTTTTAGAAGGAAGGAGGCAACGACTCCTAAGCCTCTTGGGGCTATAAAAGTAGCCCCTATGCACATTCATTCAGCACCCAAGTACTCCAAGAGCACAAGTGAAAGGGAAATGGGCTTAATCATTTCCTATAATCGATTTTGGTGGTTGACGTCCATCACAAACCATGGGGACTAACTAGTTTGCCTAGATGTCTTTTATCTCAGGTGCATAAGGTTCACCATAAACCAAGAAAGAAATTAAGTTGGGGACTCAAACAAGTTTGGAGCAAAGACTTGAGGGTGTGTTGCTAGTGGCGCACCGGACAGTGTCCGGTGCCTGAGGCCGAGCACCACTCCAACAGGCCACTATCGGGGTTTTCCAAGGGATGCTCCGTTATAATTTACCGGACTGTCCAGTATGCACCGGACATGTCTGGTGAGCCAATAGGAGCAACGGTAACCTGCGCCAATGGTCGACTGAAAAGATGAACAATGTGCGTCAGAAGTCAGAGCAGAGAAGTCAAAGCACATCGGACATGTTCGGTGTGCCACCGGACTGTCCGGTGGAGCTACAGGACAAAGGGTTCCAACAGTATACCACTCCAAACCCCAACGGGCCGCTGACGTGGCACACACCAGACAGTGAACAATGTCCTGTCCGGTGCATCATTGCCAGCAACAACTAGAATAGTAGTTGGAGCTATAAATACCCCCAACCACCTCCATTCAAGTCATCCAAGTTTTCTAAACTCAACATTCAATACAAGAGCAAAAGTCTACACTCCAAGACACATTCAATAGATCAAATCCTCTCCAAGCTGAAAGGGAAATGTGCCCTTGGGCCATTTCTAAGTATTTTGGTGATTGAGTGCCAACACAAGTGCTTAAATGTGAATTTATGTCCATGGACGAACGAAGTGCAAATCATGAAGTAAAGGTATGTTTCTAAGCCTTAGTACATTGGTTTTGTGTACTAATATACTTGTCTAAGTGTTAGAAACAGAAAGAAGAAGAAAAGAAGATAGGTGCAAAAGACTTGGCTGTGTACAGCCAAGACTCAGCTCGGTCTGGCACACCGGACTGTCCGGTGGTGCACCGGACAGTGTCCGGTGCGCCAGGCCGACTCGGCGTGAAGAGGCCGCTCTCGGGAATTCGCCGACGGCGTACGGCTAAAATTCACCGGACTGTCCGGTGTGCACCGGACTGTCCGGTGAGCCAACTGTCGGCCGGGCCAACGGTCGGCCGCGCAATCTGCGCGGGACACGTGGCCGAGCCAACGGCTAGAAGACGGCACCGGACTGTCCGGTGTGCACCGGACATGTCCGGTGCTCCAACGGCTCCAAGTCTGCCAACGGTCGGCTTCGCTATCTAAGGAAGGAAATCGGGCACCGGACAGTGTCCGGTGTGCACTGGACTGTCCGGTGCCCCCGACGACAGAAGGCAAGATTGGCCTTCCAGATTTGCTCTCAACGGCTCCTAGCTGCCTTGGGGCTATAAAAGGGACCCCTAGGCGCATGGAGGAGAGAACCAAGCAACCTTAGAGCATTCTTGATCATCCACACTCAGTCTTTGCGCATTCGTTTGTCATTCTCAGTGATTCGAGCTCCGTTCTAGTAAGAACTTTGAGATAGTCTTTTGAGCTCGATTCTTGGCCGTGTGTGTGCGCATTTTGCTGTGGATTTGTGTGTGTTGCTTTCCTCCCTTACTCCGAATTTCTTGTAAATCTCAAGTGTAAGGGCGAGAGGCTCCAAGTTGTGGAGATTCCTCGCAAACGGGATATTGAAAGGCAAAACAAAACACCGTGGTATTCAAGTTGGTCTTTGGACCACTTGAGAGGGGTTGATTGCAACCCTTGTCCGTTGGGACGCCACAACGTGGAGTAGGCAAGCGTTGGTCTTGGCCGAACCACGGGATAAACCACTGTGTCATATCTGTGTCTAATCTCTTGTGGTATTGTGTTTTGTTGAGACTCCTCTTTAGCCACTTGGCAATTATTGTGCTAACACTTAACAAGTTTTTGTGGCTATAAGTTTAAGTTTCACAGGATCACCTATTCACCCTCCCTCTAGGTGCTCTCAATTGGTATCGGAGCCGTTCTCTTCAAGAAAGGGACTAACCGCTCGAAGAGATGGATCCTAAGGGGAAGGGAATCGTGATCAACGACAAGGAGAAGGAGTCCTTCGTCAACGAGCCAAAGGACGACAAGACTACCGACTCGGGCTCGGGGCACAGACGCAAAGAAGGGAAGAAGAAGAAGACAAGACGCATCAAGGAGATCGTCTACTACGACAGCGACGAATCTTCCTCTTCCCAAAAGGACGACGACAACGACTACAAAAAGACGGTCAATTCGAACTTTTCATTTGATTATTCTCGTATTCAACATAGTTCGAATTCGCATTTGCTTTCCATTCCTCTTGGCAAACCTCCACACTTCAATGGGGAGGACTACGGATTTTGGAGTCACAAAATGCGTAGTCACTTATTCTCTCTCCATCCAAGCATTTGGGAGATTGTAGAGAATGGAATGAAGTTTGATAGCTCGGATAACTCTATGCTCATAAATGAACAAATCCATAGAAATGCACAAGCTACTACTGTTCTCTTAGCGTCCTTGTGCAGGGAAGAGTACAACAAGGTGAGCGGCTTGGACAATGCCAAGCAAATATGGGACACCCTCAAGATCTCTCACGAGGGGAATGACATCACCATGCTCACCAAAATGGAGTTGGTGGAGGGCGAGCTTGGACGATTCGCCATGATAAGGGGAGAGGAGCCAACCCAAACGTACAACCGTCTCAAGACCCTCATCAACAAAATAAGGAGCTACAGAAGCACGCGATGGACGGACCACGACGTCGTCCGCCTAATGCTAAGGTCCTTTACCGTTCTTGATCCTCATCTCGTGAACAATATTCGTGAGAATCCCAGGTACACAATGATGACGCCCGAGGAGGTACTCGGAAAATTCGTAAGCGGGCGGATGATGATCAAGGAGGCGAGATACGTCGACGACGCGTTGAACGGTCCAATCCACGAGCCTCAACCCATTGCTCTCAAGGCAACAAGGAGCAAGGAGCCGCTACCCAGCAAGGTGGCGCAAGTTGAGGCGGCCGGGCTCAATGATGAAGAGATGGCTCTCATCATCAAAAGATTCAAGACGGCGCTAAATGGTCGCAAGGGGCAACCAAGGAAGACCAAGACAAAGGGGAAGCACTCATGCTTCAAATGTGGTAAGGTTGGTCATTTTATTGCTAACTGTCCCGAAAATGATAGTGACCAGGAGCAAGGGAAGAATGGGAAGAGAGAGAACAAGAAGGTTTACAAGAAGGCCAAAGGCGAAGCACACCTTGGAAAGGAGTGGGATTCGGATTGCTCTTCGTCCGACTCCGACGACGAAGGACTCGCCGCCACTGCCTTCAACAAATCGGCCCTCTTCCCAAACGAGCATCACACTTGCCTCATGGCAAGGGAGAAGAAGGTAATCACTCGTAATGCTAATACTTATGATTCTTCTAGTGATGATGAGTCTAGTGAGGATGAAATAGATTACTCTAGTTTATTCAAGGGATTGGATAGAACTAAGATAGCTAAGATTAATGAATTGATTGATGCCTTGAATGAAAAGGATAGAATCTTAGAGAAACAAGAAGATCTTTTATATGAAGAGCATGATAAATTTGTTAGTGCACAAAATTCACTTGCTCTAGAAGCTAAAAGAAATGGAATGCTTTCTTGTGAACTTTCTACTTGTAACGAAACCATTTCTTCTTTAAAAGGTGAAATTAATGATTTAAATGCTAAGCTAGAAGTAGCAAGTAAATCTAACTCTTGTGTTGAACATGTTGAAATTTGCACTAAGTGTAAGGATGTTGATATTAATGCTTGTTGTGAACACTTAGTTTCAATTTCAAAACTAAATGATGAAGTGGCTAGTCTTAGTGCCCAACTTAAGACTAGCAAGAATGAATTTGATAAGCTGAAATTTGCAAGGGATGCCTACACGATTGGTAGACACCCCTCAATTAAGGATGGACTTGGCTACAAGAGGGAAGCCAAGGACTTGACAAGCCATAAGGCTCCTATCTCCGCCAAGGAGAAAGGGAAAGCTCCTATGGTTAGTAGTACTAAAAAGAACCATGCTTTTATGTATCATGATAGGAGACAAACTAGAAATGCTTATAGGAGTTATAATGCTTATAATGATTTTGACTCTCATGCCATGTTTGCTTCTAGTTCTTCCTATATGCATGGTAGAAATATGTCTAGGAGAAATGCTATTCATCATGTGCCTAGAAAGAATATTATTCATGCTCCTAGGAAAGTAGTGAATGAACCTTCTACAATTTATTGTGCTTTAAATGCTTCCTTTGCTATTTGTAGAAAGGATAGGAAAATAGTTGCTAGGAAGTTAGGGGCAAAATGCAAGGGAGACAAAACTTGCATTTGGGTCCCTAAGGATATTTGCACTAACCTTATAGAACCCAACATGAGTTGGGTACCTAAGACCCAAGCCTAAATTTGCCTTGCAGGTTTATGCATCCGGGGGTTCAAGCTGGATTATCGACAGCGGATGCACAAACCATATGACGGGGGAGAAGAAGATGTTCACCTCCTACGTCAAAAATAAGGATTCCCAAGATTCAATTATATTCGGTGATGGGAATCAAGGCAAGGTAAAAGGGTTAGGTAAAATTGCAATTTCTAATGAACACTCAATCTCCAATGTGTTTTTAGTTGAATCTCTTGGTTACAATTTGCTATCTGTTAGTCAACTATGCAATATGGGATATAATTGTCTGTTTACAAATGTAGATGTGTCTGTCATTAGAAGAAGTGATGGTTCACTAGCCTTTAAGGGTGTATTAGACGACAAGCTTTACTTAGTTGATTTTGCAAAAGAAGAGGCCGGTCTAGATGCATGCTTAATGGCTAAGACTTGCATGGGCTGGCTGTGGCTTCGCCGCTTAGCACATGTGGGGATGAAGAGCCTTCACAAGCTTCTAAAGGGAGAACACATGATAGGTTTGACTAACGTACAATTCGAAAAAGATAGACCTTGTGCAGCTTGTCAGGCAGGTAAACAGGTGGGAGGAGCGCATCACAGCAAAAATGTGATGACCACATCAAGACCCCTGGAAATGCTACATATGGACCTCTTCGGACCCGTCGCCTATCTAAGCATAGGAGGAAGTAAGTATGGTCTAGTTATTGTTGATGACTTTTCCCGCTTCACTTGGGTGTTCTTTTTGCAGGATAAGTCTGAAACCCAAGGGACCCTCAAGCGCTTCCTCAGGAGAGCTCAAAATGAGTTTGAGCTCAAGGTGAAGAAGATAAGGAGCGACAACGGGTCCGAGTTCAAGAACCTTCAAGTGGAGGAGTTCCTTGAGGAGGAAGGGATCAAGCACGAGTTCTCCGCTCCCTACACACCACAGCAAAATGGTGTGGTAGAGAGGAAGAACAGGACGCTGATCGATATGGCAAGGACGATGCTTGGAGAGTTCAAGACTCCCGAGTGCTTTTGGTCGGAAGCTGTGAACACGGCTTGCCACGCCATCAATAGGGTCTACCTTCATCGCCTCCTCAAGAAGACGTCGTATGAGCTACTAACCGGTAACAAACCCAATGTATCTTACTTTCGTGTATTTGGGAGCAGGTGCTACATTCTAGTGAAGAAGGGTAGAAATTCTAAATTTGCTCCCAAATCTGTAGAAGGGTTTTTATTAGGTTATGATTCAAATACAAAGGCGTATAGGGTCTTCAACAAATCATCGGGTTTGGTTGAAGTCTCTAGCGACGTTGTATTTGATGAGACTAATGGCTCTCCAAGAGAGCAAGTTGTTGATTGTGATGATGTAGATGAAGAAGATGTTCCGACGGCCGCTATACGAACCATGGCGATTGGAGAAGTGCGGCCACAGGAACAAGATGAACGAGATCAACCTTCTCCCTCAACAACGGTGCATCCCCCAACTCAAGACGATGAACAGGTTCATCAAAAGGAGGCGTGTGATCAAGGGGGAGCACAAGATGATCACGTGATGGAGGAAGAAGCGCAACCGGCACCTCCAACCCAAGTTCGAGCAGTGATTCAAAGGGATCATCCCGTCGACCAAATTTTGGGTGACATTAGCAAGGGAGTAACTACTCGATCTCGATTAGTTAATTTTTGTGAGCATTACTCTTTTGTCTCTTCTATTGAGCCTTTCAGGGTAGAGGAGGCCTTGCTAGATCCAGATTGGGTATTGGCCATGCAGGAGGAACTCAACAACTTCAAGCGCAATGAAGTTTGGACACTGGTGCCTCGTCCCAAGCAAAATGTTGTGGGAACCAAGTGGGTGTTCCGCAACAAACAGGACGAGCACGGGGTGGTGACGAGGAACAAGGCTCGACTTGTGGCAAAAGGTTATGCCCAAGTCGCAGGTTTGGACTTTGAGGAGACTTTTGCTCCTGTGGCTAGGCTAGAATCAATTTGTATCTTGCTAGCATATGCCGCTCACCATTCTTTCAGGTTGTACCAAATGGATGTGAAGAGCGCTTTCCTCAACGGGCCGATCAAGGAGGAGGTGTACGTGGAGCAACCCCCTGGCTTTGAGGATGAACGGTACCCCGACCACGTGTGTAAGCTCTCTAAGGCGCTCTATGGACTTAAGCAAGCCCCAAGAGCATGGTATGAATGCCTTAGAGACTTTTTAATTGCTAATGCTTTCAAGGTTGGGAAAGCGGATCCAACTCTTTTTACTAAGACTTGCGATGGTGATCTTTTTGTATGCCAAATTTATGTCGACGACATAATATTTGGTTCTACTAATCAAAAGTCTTGTGAAGAGTTTAGCAGGGTGATTACGCAGAAATTCGAGATGTCGATGATGGGCGAGTTGAACTACTTCCTTGGGTTCCAAGTGAAGCAACTCAAGGACGGCACCTTCATCTCTCAAACGAAGTACACGCAAGACCTGCTGAAGCGGTTTGGGATGAAGGACGCCAAGCCCGCAAAAACGCCGATGGGGACCGACGGACACACCGACCTCAACAAAGGAGGTAAGTCCGTTGATCAAAAGGCATACCGGTCAATGATAGGGTCATTACTTTACTTATGTGCTAGTAGACCGGATATTATGCTTAGCGTATGCATGTGTGCTAGATTTCAATCCGATCCTAAGGAGTGTCACTTAGTGGCAGTGAAGCGAATCCTTAGATATTTAGTCGCTACACCTTGCTTCGGGATCTGGTATCCAAAGGGGTCTAACTTTGACTTGATTGGCTACTCAGATTCCGACTATGCTGGATGTAAGGTCGATAGGAAGAGTACATCGGGGACGTGCCAATTCTTAGGAAGGTCCCTGGTGTCATGGAACTCTAAGAAACAAACCTCCGTTGCCCTATCCACCGCTGAGGCCGAGTACGTTGCCGCAGGACAGTGTTGTGCGCAACTACTTTGGATGAGGCAAACCCTCAGGGACTTTGGCTACAATCTGAGCAAAGTCCCACTCCTATGTGACAATGAGAGTGCTATCCGAATAGCGGAAAATCCTGTTGAGCACAGCCGCACAAAACACATTGACATCCGGCATCACTTTTTGAGAGACCACCAGCAAAAGGGAGATATCGAAGTGTTTCATGTTAGCACCGAGAACCAGCTAGCCGATATCTTTACCAAGCCTCTAGATGAGAAGACCTTTTGCAGGCTGCGTAGTGAGCTAAATGTCTTAGATTCGCGGAACTTGGATTGAATTGTAGCATACATGTGTTTATGCCTTTGATCATGTCCATTCTGCATTTTGTTGCTTATTATGGTGCTCAAGTTGTACAAACACTCCCTGGACCTCACAAGTCCGTTGCAAAGTGATGCACATGTTTAGGGGGCGATGTGTTACAACTTGACCCTTTGAGACTAACCATATGCTTGAGTTTGCTTGATTTAGTCTCGAAGGAGAATTGAAAGGGAAAAGGTGGACTTGGACCATGAAAGACTTCCACTGCACTCCGATGAGAGGGTAACTTATTCCAAGTCCATCTCATGAACTCTTATTGCCATTTGCTCTAAATTGAAGATTTTGGTGAGGCAATGGGGTTAAAGGGCCAAGATTGATCCCGTTTTGGTGCTTGATGCCAAAGGGGGAGAAAATAAAGGCCAAAGCAATAAATGGATCAGCTACCACTTGAGAAATTTGAAAATAGTAGAGTAGAGCTTTTGGTTTGTCAAAACTCTTTTTGTCGGGGACCATAATTAGGGGTACCCTCAAGACGCCTAATTCTCAGCTGGTAACCCCCATCAGCATAAAGCTGCAGAGGCCTGATGGGTTTGATTAAGTCAGGGATCAGTCCATACGAGCGACTTGATCACGCCACGCCCGAGCCTAGCCTCGGGCGAGGGCAGCCGACCCTGAGATGACTCCGTCTCGCCTGAGGTCTCCTCTTTCACGGCAGACGCATCACCGGCTCGCCCGAGGCCCCGCCTTCGATAAGAAGTAACCCTGACTAAATCACCGCGCCAACCGACCAAATCCCTGGGGCCTTCAACGCAAAAGGTAAGACTGACGGGTAGCCAGGCTTGGCCAAAAGCGCCAGAGGAAGCTCCGCCCGACCCAGGGCTCGGACTCGGGCTAAGGCCCCGGAAGACGGCGAACTCCGCTCCGCCCGACCTAGGGCTCGGACTCGGGCTAAGGCCCCGGAAGACGGCGAACTCCGCTCCGCCCGACCCAGGGCTCGGACTCGGGCTAAGGCCCCGGAAGACGGCGAACTCCGCTCCGCCCGACCCAGGGCTCGGACTCGGGCTAAGGCCCCGGAAGACGGCGAACTCCGCCTCGCCCGACCCAGGGCTCGGACTCAGGCTAAGGCCCCAGAAGACGACGACCTCCGCCTCGCCCGACCCAGGGCTCGGACTCCGCCTCGGCCTCTGCCGAACAATCTCCGCCTCGCCCGACCCAGGGCTCGGACTCGGCCTCTGTCTTGCAGGACGGATTCGACCTCGACTTCGGAGGAGCCTCCACGACGCCCGACCTAGGACACGAGACCGCCACGTCAACAGGAAGCGTCATCATTACCCTGCCCTGAGCCGACTTGGGTCGCAGAGAACAAGACCGGCGTCCCATCTGGCCAGCTACGCCAGATAGGCAAATGATGGCGCCCCGCTAGACCATGACGACGGCGGCTCTCAGCTCCCTTACGGAAGCAGGGAGACGTCAGCAAGAGCACAGCTGTTCCAACAGCTGTCCCTCCGTCAAGCTCCACTGCTTCTCCAACAGCCACGACGCCACACCAACAGGGTGCCAAGATCTCTCCGGCTGCCACCTTGGCATGTACTTAGGGCGCTAGCTCTCCCTCGCTAGACACGTAGCACCTCGCTACACCCCCATTTTGTACACCTGGATCCTCTCCTTACGACTATAAAAGGAAGGACCAGGGCCTTCTTAGAGAAGGTTGGCCTCGCGGGGACGAAGGGCAGGGGCAGGCGCTCTCTCGGGGCCGCCCGCTCCCCTCACCTCGCGCGGACGCTTGTAACCCCCTACTGCAAGCGCACCCGACCTGGGCGCGGGGCGAACACGAAGGCCGCGGGAATTCTCCGACTCCCTCACGACCCGGCTCCGGCCACCTCGCTCTCTCTCTCTCGCTCGCCCACGCGCTCGACCCATCTGGGCTGGGGCACGCGGCACACTCACTCGTCGGCTCGGGGACCCCCCGGTCTCGGAACGCCGACAGTTGGCGCGCCAGGTAGGGGACTGTTGCGTGTTGACGAGCAGTTTCCCGTCAAGCTCCAGATGGGCAGTCTCCGACGACCCCTTCAACCCGGGACGGTGCTCCGTTTCGGGAGCCTCGAGTTCATGTCTCTCGACAGCAGCTACGACATGATACTCCTTCCACCGCCGCGCGACAGCGACAATGGTGGCGGACAGCCCGCCCGCCGGCGGCGGAATCGACGACGCCTTTCCCGCGTGGGGGAAGGACAACTTTCGAGCTCGCTCCGTCCTCTACCTCGCCATCGGAGGAGGAGGCGGGGCAACCAAAGCCGAGCGGGAGGCTGCGCTCCGACGGCTGTCGAGCAAATCGACACCCCCAGCGCCCCAACGGAGGACACGCCAAGCGTCGCCCTCTCGTTCGAGGCAAAGGCGGGCGCCATCCCCCCGCAACACGTCGACCCCGAGCAGGTGGACGATGCCAGCACGCTCACGGAGGGCCTGCAGGACGTCGCCCTCGTACCCAAGACGACGGCGCGATTAGCCCCCGACGTGACTTCATCGCTCCTCGTCGACAAAAAGGTACCGACTGCTACCCATCTTTCGTCATTTCGACTCGACCTCAGCCCGCCTGGCGACCTCGCTTTGGCGGGCACTCACGTTGAGGCGAGTGCAACCTCTCTGGGGTTTCGTGTGCGGTCGCCTTGGGACCGATTGACGGGTGTCTCGACCTACGGACCCTCTGGGCCCGAGGAAGATGACGACCCCAGCATCTGCTGGGATTTCTTCGGATCTGGCAACCCTAGTGCCATGCGGGACTTCATGACCGCATGTGACTACTGCCTCTCCGACTGTTCCGACGGCAGCCGCAGCCTTGGCGACAAGGACTGCGGCCCGAGCCGCGAATGTTTCCACATCGAGCTAGGGGATCCCTCCGGAGGCGGCTATCTCGGCATGCCGGAGGATGGTGATCCCCCTAGGCCAGCGCCTCGCGCCGACATCCCGCGGGAGCTAGCTGTGGTCCCCGTTCCGGCGGGGAGTCACGACCCACAGCTCGAGCAAGTCCGCGGGGCGCAGGCCGGGCTCGATGAGGGAGCGGGAGCGCTCGAGGCAATCCGCCGGAACATTGGGCAGGTATGGGCGAGCCAGCCCCCGGCCGGGGGAATACGTCACCTGCCCCAAGGTCTCCAGCACCGCATCACCAACGATGCCAGGGACAGACCGCCACCCGCATCCGGCGGAACCGGTCAGGACCTGGCCGCCGCAGCGATGCTCCTCCGCGCGATGCCGGAGTCATCAACCACCGAGGGTCGGCGAATCCAGGGAGAACTCAAGCATCTCCTGGAAGGCGCTGCGGCCCGGCGGGCCGAAAGCTCTGCCTCCCGAAGGCAGGGGTACCCCTCGGAACCTCGTGCCGCGACTTCCCGACTCACGCGGGAAGCCTCGGTCTACACCGGGCGCACGCGCAACACCGCGCCTGCGGCCCCGGGCCGCCTCGGCGACGAACACCCTCATCGCGACCGTCGGGCATGCCTCGACGAAAGGGTGCGCCGAGGCTATCACCCCAGGCGTGGGGGACGCTACGACAGCGGGGAGGATCGGAGTCCCTCGCCCGAACCACCCGGTCCGTAGGTCTTTAGCCGAGCCATTCGGCGGGCACCGTTTCCGCCCCGATTCCGACCCCCGACTACTATCACAAAGTACTCGGGGGAAACGAGACCGGAATTGTGGCTTGCGGACTACCGCCTGGCCTGTCAACTGGGTGGGACGGACGATGACAACCTCATCATCCGCAACCTCCCCCTGTTCCTCTCCGACACCGCTCGTGCCTGGTTGGAGCACCTGCCTCCGGGGCAGATTTCCAACTGGGAAGATCTGGTCCAGGCTTTCGCCGGCAACTTCCAGGGCACGTACGTGCGCCCCGGGAATTCCTGGGACCTCCGGAGCTGTCGGCAACTGCCGGGAGAGTCTCTCCGGGACTACATCCGGCGGTTCTCGAAGCAGCGCACCGAGCTGCCCAACGTCACCGACTCCGATGTCATCGGCGCGTTCCTCGCCGGCACCACCTGCCGTGACCTGGTGAGCAAGTTGGGTCGCAAGACCCCCACCAGGGCGAGCGAGCTGATGGACATCGCCACCAAGTTCGCCTCCGGCCAGGAGGCGGTAGAGGCCATCTTCCGAAAGGACAAGCAGCCCCAGGGCCGCCCGTCGGAAGATGCTCCCGAGGCGTCTACTCCGCGCGGCGCCAAGAAGAAAGGCAGGAGGAAGTCGCAAGCGAAACGCGACGTTCCCGATGCAGACCTTGTCGCCGCCGCCGAGCACAAGAACCCTCGGAAGCCCCCCGGAGGCGCCAACCTCTTCGACAAGGCACTCAAGGAGACGTGCCCCTACCATCAGGGGCCCGTCAAGCACACCCTCGAGGAGTGCGTCATGCTTCGGCGCCACTTCCACAGGGCCGGGCCACCTGCAGAGGGTGGCAAGGCCCGCGACGACGACAAAAGGGAGGATCGCCAAGCAGGAGAGTTCCCAGAGGACCGCGACTGCTTCATGATCTACGGAGGGCATGCGGCGAATGCCTCGGCTCGGCATCGTAAGCAAGAGCGTCGGGAGGTCTGCTCGGTGAAGGTGGCGGCACCAGTCTACCTAGACTGGTCCGACGAGCCCATCACCTTCGACCGGGACGACCACCCCGACCCCGTGCCGAGCCCGGGGAAGTACCCGCTCGTCGTCGACCCCGTCATCGGCGACGTCAGGCTCACCAAGGTCTTGATGGATGGGGGCAGCTGCCTCAACATCATTTACGCTGAGACCCTCAGGCTCCTGCGCGTCGATCTGTCATCCGTCCGAGCAGGCGCTGCGCCCTTCCACGGGATCATCCCCGGGAAGCGCGTCCAGCCCCTCGGACAGCTCGACCTCCCTGTCTGCTTCAGAACACCCTCCAACTTCCGAAGGGAGACTTTGACGTTCGAGGTGGTCGGGTTCCGAGGAACCTACCACGCAGTGTTGGGAAGGCCATGCTACGCGAAGTTCATGGCCATCCCCAACTACACCTACCTGAAGCTCAAGATGTCGGGCCCCAACGGGGTCATCACCGTCGGCCCCACGTACAAACACGCATTCGAATGCGATGTGGAGTGCGTGGAGTACGCCGAGGCCCTCGCCGAGTCCGAGGCCCTCATTGCCGACCTGGAAAGCCTCTCCCGAGAGGTGCCGGACGTGAAGCGACATGCCGGCAACTTCGAGCCAGCGGAGACGGTCAAGGCCGTCCCTCTCGACCCCAGTGGCGACACCTCCAAGCAGATTCGGATCGGATCCGGGCTCGACCCCAAATAGGAAGCAGTGCTCGTCGACTTTCTCCGCGCAAACGCCGACGTCTTTGCGTGGAGTCCCTCGGACATGCCCGGCATACCGAGGGATGTCGCCGAGCACTCGCTGGATATTCGGGCCAGAGCCCGACCGGTCAGACAGCCTCTGCGCCGATTCGACGAAGAAAGGCGCAGGGTGATAGGCGAGGAGATCCACAAGCTGATGGCAGCAGGGTTCATTAAAGAGGTATTCCATCCCGAATGGCTTGCCAACCCTGTACTTGTGAGGAAAAAGGGGGGAAGTGGCGGATGTGTGTAGACTACACTGGTCTCAACAAAGCATGTCCGAAAGTCCCCTACCCTCTACCTCGCATCGATCAAATCGTGGACTCCACTGCAGGGTGCGAAACCCTGTCTTTCCTCGATGCCTACTCAGGGTATCATCAAATCAAGATGAAAGAGTCCGACCAGCTCGCGACTTCTTTCATCACGCCCTTCGGCATGTACTGTTATGTCACAATGCCGTTCGGTTTGAGGAACGCGGGTGCAACCTACCAGCGGTGCATGAACCATGTGTTCGGCGAACACATCGGTCGCACGGTCGAGGCCTACGTCGACGACATCGTAGTCAAGACGAGGAAAGCCTCTGACCTTCTCTCCGACCTCGAACTGACATTCCGGTGTCTCAAGGCGAAGGGCGTCAAGCTCAATCCCGAGAAGTGCGTCTTCGGGGTGCCCCGGGGCATGCTTTTGGGATTCATCGTCTCCGAGCGGGGCATCGAAGCCAACCCGGAGAAGATCGCGGCCATCACAAACATGGGGCCCATCAAGGACTTAAAAGGCGTACAGAGGGTCATGGGATGCCTCGCGGCCTTGAGCCGTTTCATCTCGCGCCTCGGCGAAAGAGGCCTGCCCCTGTACCGCCTCTTAAGGAAGGCCGAGTGCTTCACTTGGACTCCCGAGGCCGAGGAAGCTCTCGGGAACCTGAAGGCGCTCCTCACCCAGGCGCCCGTCTTGGTACCCCCAGCTGATGGAGAAGCCCTCTTGGTCTACGTCGCCGCTACCACTCAGGTGGTCAGCACCGCGATCGTGGTCGAAAGGCAGGAAGAGGGGCGTGCTTTGCCCATTCAGAGGCCAGTTTACTTCGTCAGCGAGGTGCTGTCCGAGACCAAGATCCGCTACCCACAAGTCCAGAAGCTGCTGTATGCAGTGATCCTGACGAGGCGAAAGCTGCGACATTACTTCGAGTCTCATCCGGTGACTGTGGTGTCATCCTTCCCCCTGGGGGAGATCATCCAGTGCCGAGAGGCCTCGGGACGGATCACAAAGTGGGCGGTGGAAATCATGGGCGAGACAATCTCGTTCGCCCCTCGGAAGGCCATCAAGTCCCAGGTACTGGCGGACTTCGTAGCCGAATGGGTCGACACCCAGTTGCCGACGGCTCCGATCCAACCGGAGCTCTGGACCATGTTTTTCGACGGGTCGCTGATGAAGACGGGAGCTGGCGCGGGCCTGCTCTTCGTCTCGCCCCTCAGGAAACACCTGCGCTACGTGCTCCGCCTCCATTTCCCGGCGTCCAACAATGTGGCCGAGTACGAGGCTCTGATCAACGGATTGCGAATCGCCATCGAGCTAGGGGTCCGACGCCTCGATGCACGCGGCGACTCGCAGCTCATCATCGACCAAGTCATGAAGAACTCCCTCTGCCGCGACCCGAAGATGGAGGCCTACTGTGAGGAGGTTCGACGCCTGGAAGACAAGTTCTACGGGCTCGAGCTTAACCACATCGCCCGGCGCTACAACGAGACTGAAGACGAGCTGGCAAAGATAGCCTCGGGGCGGACGACGGTTCCCCCGGACGTCTTCTCCCGAGATCTGCACCAACCCTCCGTCAAGATAGGCGACGCGCCCGAGCCCGAGGCACCCTCGGCCTCGTCCGAGGTGACCTCGGCCCAGCCCGAGCCATCCTCGGCTCAACCCGAGGAACCCTCGGAGCCCGAGGGCGAAGCACTGCGCATCGAGGAGGAGCAGAACGGGGTCGTGCCAGATCAAGATTGGCAAACCCCGTACCTGCAATATCTCCACCAAGGAGAACTGCCCCTCGACCGAGCCGAGGCTCGGCGGGTAGCGCGACGCGCCAAATCGTTCGTCTTGCTGGGCGATGAGAAGGAGCTCTACCACCGTAGCCCCTCGGGCATCCTCCAGCGATGTATCTCCATCGCCGAAGGTCAGGAACTCCTGCGGGAAATACACTCGGGGGCTTGCGGTCATCATGCAGCACCTCGAACCCTCGTCGGGAACGCTTTCCGCTAAGGCTTCTACTGGCCAACGGCGGTGGCTGACGCCACTAGAATTGTCCGCGCCTGCGAAGGGTGCCAATTCTATGCGAAGCAAACCCACCTGCCCGCTCAGGCTCTGCAGACGATACCCATCACCTGGCCCTTTGCTGTGTGGGGTCTGGACCTCGTCGGCCCCTTGCAGAAGGCGCCCGGGGGCTACACGCACCTGCTGGTCGCCGTCGACAAATTCTCCAAGTGGATCGAGGTCCGACCCCTGAACAGCATCAGGTCCGAGCAGGCGGTGGCGTTCTTCACCAACATCATCCATCGCTTCGGAGTCCCGAACTCAATCATCACCGACAATGGCACCCAGTTCACCGGCAAAAAATTCTTGGATTTTTGCGAAGATCACAACATCCGGGTGGACTGGGCCGCCGTAGCTCATCCCATGTCGAATGGGCAAGTAGAGCGCGCCAACGGCATGATCTTACAAGGGCTCAAGCCTCGAATTTACAATGATCTCAACAAGTTCGGCAAGCGATGGATGAAGGAACTCCCCTCGGTGGTCTGGAGCCTGAGGACGACGCCCAGCCGAGCCACGGGTTTCACGCCGTTCTTCCTGGTCTACGGGGCCGAGGCCGTCCTGCCCACGGACCTGGAATACGGCTCCCCGAGGACGAGGGCCTACAACGAAGAAAGCAACCAAGCTAGCCGAGAAGACTCGCTGGACCAGCTGGATGAGGCTCGGGACAGGGCCTTACTACACTCGGCGCGGTACCAGCAGTCCCTGCGACGCTACCACGCCCGAGGGGTCCGACCCCGAGACCTCCAGGTGGGCGACCTGGTGCTTCGGCTGCGGCAAGACGCCCGAGGGAGGCACAAGCTCACGCCCCCCTGGGAGGGGCCGTTCATCATCGCCAAAGTTCTGAAGCCCGGAACGTACAAGCTGGCCAACAGTCAAGGCGAGGTCTACGGCAACGCTTGGAACATCCAACAGCTACGTCGCTTCTACCCTTAAGATGTTTCCAAGTTGTTCATATACCTCGCACCCACGCAAAGTTTAGTCAACAAGGCAGGGTCGGCCTCGCCTCGGCAAAAGCTCGACCCTCCCTCGGGGGCTAAAAGGGGGGAAACCCCCTCTGCGTCAAAACTTTCCTCGAACAAAAAAATCTCTTTTACCAGAACATCTTTCGTGCTTTTTGACTACTTCGAAAAGTGGGTCCCGGAAACGATGGGGTACACGTAAGCAGCCAAGGCTGACCGAGCCGAGGGACTCCTACGCCTCCGGGATACGGATACCTCACTCATCACCTTCTGCGATAAGTAACTCGCGCTCGGATAAGGTGAATCCGCGGATCGAACGAGTCTTTACGTACGGAAGCTCTTCTGTCGAAGCGATTCTTCGAGCCTTCTAGACCGAGTTGGTGACGGGGCCTCATGGACGGGTAAAAGTACGCGTAAGCGGCAAGGCCGACCGAGCCGAGGGACTCCCACGCCTCCGGGATACGGATACCTCACTCATCACCTTCCGCGAGAAGCAACTCTTGCTCGCACTAACATCCCTGCTACCGACGGAAAGTCCAGATACTCGAAACAAGAGGAAAAGAGACGCAGCTTTATAACACAACAAGGGTGTGTGTTCTGGCCTCGACGGCCGCGCAAGGCCCACGCTACAAGACGATTTGACCCTACAGGCTCGGATCTTGACGCTGGAAGAGGGCGATGACACCCTCGGCGTCGACAACACCTTCGGCAAGGCCCGACCTAGCCTCGGACGGCGACGCGGTCCGAGGGCCTCCGCTCCGAAGGACGACGTCATCACCACGCTCGAGCAATCTCTGCCAGG
This sequence comes from Zea luxurians, assembly GCA_029449295.1. Lineage (NCBI taxonomy): Eukaryota > Viridiplantae > Streptophyta > Magnoliopsida > Poales > Poaceae > Zea > Zea luxurians. The sequence goes on along the minus strand of JAOPSE010000129.1, from coordinate 2,684,922 downwards.
GACTTCTCCGAGAACCCGGCCCGAGCGGACGGCTCGGCCGGCCACCTCCGGGGCCTCGGCCGACCGCCTTCCGAGGGCGCCAGCTCGATCCGAAGCCTCGGCTGAGCAACTCCGACGACAATCCTGCCAACGGACAACCCGGCTAGGCTCCGGCCAACCAGGTTTCATTTCCGAGCCAACTCCGCCTCTGCTCGTGCTGATATCGCTACCCCTAGCCTCGGCTCGTCGAAGAGCGGCCGAGGGGTTTCTTTAACTAAGCTAGAGGAGCCTCGGACAACAGGGCCGACCGAGCCGAGGGACTCCTACGCCTCCGGGATACGGATACCTCACTCGTCACCTTGACACGGGGCGACTCATGCTTGGTGAAGCGGTTCAGACAATCAGCAGACGAGTCTTAGTGCTCGGAAATGAGGAAAAAACACGGCTCCGCACCGTAATTACATACATGTTCAGGCCCCGAAAGCCGAAATGAACAAAAAAACCCGGCACTCGAAGTGCCACTTACAAACGGAACTCCGGTTCCTCCCTCCGCAGCGGCGCAGGCCTCGGGAGAAGGCACAGCTGCTGTCTTGCCCTCGCCCATAATGCCACCCGAGGGGCGAGGACAAGTACAAAGAGCCGAAGGCCCGAAGCGCCGATGGTGGCAGTGATCCCGTCGCTGACGGGGACTTCTCGAGCCGCCTCCACCTCGGCACTGACGCCAGGAGCCACCGGCCTACCGGCAGATCCCCACTCAAATCCTCCCCGATGAGTGGGGCACCGGCCTCCGCGCAGAGGCGCCGCCCTGGTGCAAAGGCAGGGCCACCCCAGAACACGAGCGCCGCCCTAGCGGCGTACGGCGTCTAGGGTGGACCTCCCGTGTACACGGCGCGGCAGCCGCCCCCCGGCAAAAGGGGCCGCCGGAGCCGAGCCAGCGGACCCGACACGCTGGAGGTGACGGCGTTCGCCGCCGATCCATCCCCCGTTGTCGGAGTCCGCGCCGCCCGCAGGGCCAGTGAGCGCCTTCTCCCTCGAACATCGTGGGAGAGGATGACCCACGAACCCGTGCGGGAGGTGGAGCGCCGGCTCAGTCCGGCACCCACCCCAGCGAGGATGATGAACATCCTTGAAGCTGAGGGTGGGACCTAGATCGCAGTCCGGTTTGCTCCTCCCCACCCAGGAGCTGGTGGTCACCGTCTCGGGTGACCCCCAGCGGAGGGGAGCAAACGGGCTGCATGATGAAAATCCTTGAAGCCGAACGATGGCTGAAAGGTACCAACTCCCACGGAGTTGCGTTCCTCCAACGATGGGGCGAAAAGACGGCGGTTTCCCCCATCCGGGGGCCTGGAAGACGGAGAGACACAATGCATAGGGGAAGAAGGAGACATGGTCGCCTTACGAAGGGGGTCGCCCTCCTTTTAAAGGCAACTCCCCCTGCTTGCACCCTCAACCGTCACGGGCCGAGTCTTCTCCAACACGCCTCCAAAGTCCTCCCCTGCGGCGCGGGGGCTGGGGCCCGCCTGTCATGCAGACCGGCTCTAAGAAGAAGCCGAACCGTCGCGCACGACGCACGCAACCACCCAGCGGTTACAAGCAATCCTCCACTTTCGCCCAGACCGGCGGGCGAAAGGGGCAGGCGGCCATGCAGGCGGCATGCAACCGCGCCAAGTGGACGCGCCTCTCCGACTCCTGACAGGCCAGCGCGACGGCTCAAGCCCACGCGTCGTGCAACTGGCGCGCCGGTTGCTGCATGCGAGCCGCTGTACCACTCGCTCCACCACCGCACCTCCTCGATTGCGGAACCGATACCGCGATTCGAGGCGACCCAGCCTGCGACCCAGCAGCGCCAGCCTGGCGCAGTGGTCAAACGCGGTCAAAAATGGGCCGGCAGTAATGACGGTGGCAGGCGCGCGAGAGCAGCGGTCACGCCTTCTGCCAAGCTCATGTCCCATCCGGAGGCAGCAAGAGAACCCCCTCTCACGGCGTGAAGACGACGCGCCCGTGACCCGTACCTCGAACGGCTCGCGCACGCGCAACGGCAGCCTCGCCGACCGCTTACCCCGGCGCATTAACTCCGCGGCGGAACAAGTGACGTTTCTGGCAGGGGCAGCTGGCGACGCTTCGCCTCCGCCAAAACGACCACGCCGAAAAAGGTACGCCACGACGTTCAATTTCGAATCCTTTTTCCCTTTTTCCTTCTTTCTCTATCTCTTGCAACAGGGACCGAGAAGGGGGATAACCCCAAAGGGATCCTTCCCCGTGAAGGAACTAGGCTCCGAGCCTCCCTACTGATCAGGGGTTCGAGGGCTGGCCACCCGAAGGGTTCAACAGCCGCCTCAGATCGCGTGGGCCCGACACCCACTACTGGTCAGGGGTTCGAAGGTCGGCCTCCGAAAGGTCCCACGACCGCCTCAGGCTACTCGGGCTCCGTGCCCCCTACTGATCAGGGGTTCGAAGGCTGGCCTGTCGAAGGGTTCACAGTCGCCCCAGACGCCGAGCGAGGGATGACCAGGGGTACGTTCGATACATAACCAAGGCTCGGGCTGCGCTCCCGAGGTACCCTAGGACATTTCCGAGACCAGCGGGAACGACTCTGTAACGGAATCCCATCGGAGGGAGGCAACGAGCCCTCGGACCCCATCGCTAGGGGACCGGGTCCGGCAGATCACCCGCAGGTACTTTTGGGCGTGCCTCCGGGCCCCTAGCCGACCCCCAACGAACGGGGCACGGACGTCCACTCGGATTACCCGATCGCAGCTCACCGGAGACACCATGTTCGGTGCCCATCGAGGGTAACATGGCGCACTCCCCCCCTCCTCCTTGCGGAAAGGCGACGTAGGGGCGTATATAAAAAAGCCGAGTCTGTCCCTGATCGTCCTCTCGCTCCGTGCGGAGGCTCAGGGGCTGCTCTCGCAAACCCGGCTCCGACCGAACCGTTGACAGCGTCAACATACCAGCCCGAGAACTTGGGCCCCGACAGTGCACCTGGGCTACGCCCTGCTCGCATGAGGGAACCGCCAGACCAGCCGAGGCATTACTCAAGGCATTAAGACCTCGGAGGAGTGAAACCACTCCTCCGAGGCCTCGGGGGCTACACCCGGCGGGTGCGCTCGCGCGCACCCACCGGAACAAAGTACCACCGAGAAAGGCTGGTCCCCTTGCAAAAAAGTGCGACGCAAGCCTCCAAGCGAGTGTTAACACTCTCTTCGAGGCTCGGGGGCTACTGTCGGGGACCATAATTAGGGGTACCCTCAAGACGCCTAATTCTCAGCTGGTAACCCCCATCAGCATAAAGCTGCAGAGGCCTGATGGGTTTGATTAAGTCAGGGATCAGTCCATACGAGCGACTTGATCACGCCACGCCCGAGCCTAGCCTCGGGCGAGGGCAGCCGACCCTGAGATGACTCCGTCTCGCCTGAGGTCTCCTCTTTCACGGCAGACGCATCACCGGCTCGCCCGAGGCCCCGCCTTCGATAAGAAGTAACCCTGACTAAATCACCGCGCCAACCGACCAAATCCCTGGGGCCTTCAACGCAAAAGGTAAGACTGACGGGTAGCCAGGCTTGGCCAAAAGCGCCAGAGGAAGCTCCGCCCGACCCAGGGCTCGGACTCGGGCTAAGGCCCCGGAAGACGGCGAACTCCGCTCCGCCCGACCCAGGGCTCGGACTCGGGCTAAGGCCCCGGAAGACGGCGAACTCCGCTCCGCCCGACCCAGGGCTCGGACTCGGGCTAAGGCCCCAGAAGACGGCGAACTCCGCTCCGCCTGACCCAGGGCTCGGACTCGGGCTAAGGCCCCGGAAGACGGCGAACTCCGCTCCGCCCGACCCAGGGCTCGGACTCGGGCTAAGGCCCCGGAAGACGGCGAACTCCGCCTCGCCCGACCCAGGGCTCGGACTCGGGCTAAGGCCCCGGAAGACGACGACCTCCGCCTCGCCCGACCCAGGGCTCGGACTCCGCCTCGGCCTCTGCCGAACAATCTCCGCCTCGCCCGACCCAGGGCTCGGACTCGGCCTCTGTCTTGCAGGACGGATTCGACCTCGACTTCGGAGGAGCCTCCACGACGCCCGACCTAGGACACGAGACCGCCACGTCAACAGGAAGCGTCATCATTACCCTGCCCTGAGCCGACTTGGGTCGCAGAGCACAAGACCGGCGTCCCATCTGGCCAGCTACGCCAGATAGGCAAATGATGGCGCCCCGCTAGACCATGACGACGGCGGCTCTCAGCTCCCTTACGGAAGCAGGGAGACGTCAGCAAGAGCATAGCTGTTCCAACAGCTGTCCCTCCGTCAAGCTCCACTGCTTCTCCAACAGCCACGACGCCACACCAACAGGGTGCCAAGATCTCTCCGGCTGCCACCTTGGCATGTACTTAGGGCGCTAGCTCTCCCTCGCTAGACACGTAGCACCTCGCTACACCCCCATTTTGTACACCTGGATCCTCTCCTTACGACTATAAAAGGAAGGACCAGGGCCTTCTTAGAGAAGGTTGGCCTCGCGGGGACGAAGGGCAGGGGCAGGCGCTCTCTCGGGGCCGCCCGCTCCCCTCACCTCGCGCGGACGCTTGTAACCCCCTACTGCAAGCGCACCCGACCTGGGCGCGGGGCGAACACGAAGGCCGCGGGAATTCTCCGACTCCCTCACGACCCGGCTCCGGCCACCTCGCTCTCTCTCTCTCGCTCGCCCACGCGCTCGACCCATCTGGGCTGGGGCACGCGGCACACTCACTCGTCGGCTCGGGGACCCCCCGGTCTCGGAACGCCGACACTTTTATTGTCTCTTTTGTCAAAAGTTGGCTTCTTGTGGGGAGAAGTAGTAATTATGGGAAAAAGGGGGAGTTTTTGAAATCTTTGATCAATCTCTTTTGGAATGACTCTCTTTATGCTTCAACATGTGTGTTTGACTTAGAGATAGAGATTTGAGTTTGATTTGCAAAAACAAACCAAGTGGTGGCAAAGGATGATCCATATATGCCAAAATTGAATCAAAATAAATTTGAGTTTTATTTGAAGTGAGTTTGCACTTGTTCTAGTTGCTTTATGTTGTGTTGGCATAAATCACCAAAAAGGGGGAGATTGAAAGGGAAATGTGCCCTTGGGCCATTTCTAAGTATTTTGGTGATTGAGTGCCAACACAAGTGCTTAAATGTGAATTTATGTCCATGGACGAACAAAGTGCAAATCATGAAGTAAAGGTATGTTTCTAAGCCTTAGTACATTGGTTTTGTGTACTAATATACTTGTCTAAGTGTTAGAAACAGAAAGAAGAAGAAAAGAAGATAGGTGCAAAAGACTTGGCTGTGTACAGCCAAGACTCAGCTCGGTCTGGCACACCGGACTGTCCGGTGGTGCACCGGACAGTGTCCGGTGCGCCAGGCCGACTCGGCGTGAAGAGGCCGCTCTCGGGAATTCGCCGACGGCGTACGGCTAAAATTCACCGGACTGTCCGGTGAGCCAACTGTCGGCCGGGCCAACGGTCGGCCGCGCAATCTGCGCGGGACACGTGGCCGAGCCAACGGCTAGAAGACGGCACCGGACTGTCCGGTGTGCACCGGACATGTCCGGTGCTCCAACGGCTCCAAGTCTGCCAACGGTCGGCTTCGCTATCTAAGGAAGGAAATCGGGCATCGGACAGTGTCCGGTGTGCACCGGACTGTCCGGTGCCCCCGACGACAGAAGGCAAGATTGGCCTTCCAGATTTGCTCTCAATGGCTCCTAGCTGCCTTGGGGCTATAAAAGGGACCCCTAGGCGCATGGAGGAGAGAACCAAGCAACCTTAGAGCATTCTTGATCATCCACACTCAGTCTTTGCGCATTCGTTTGTCATTCTCAGTGATTCGAGCTCCGTTCTAGTAAGAACTTTGAGATAGTCTTTTGAGCTCGATTCTTGGCCGTGTGTGTGCGCATTTTGCTGTGGATTTGTGTGTGTTGCTTTCCTCCCTTACTCCGAATTTCTTGTAAATCTCAAGTGTAAGGGCGAGAGGCTCCAAGTTGTGGAGATTCCTCGCAAACGGGATATTGAAAGGCAAAACAAAACACCGTGGTATTCAAGTTGGTCTTTGGACCACTTGAGAGGGGTTGATTGCAACCCTTGTCCGTTGGGACGCCACAACGTGGAGTAGGCAAGCGTTGGTCTTGGCCGAACCACGGGATAAACCACTGTGTCATATCTGTGTCTGATCTCTTGTGGTATTGTGTTTTGTTGAGACTCCTCTTTAGCCACTTGGCAATTATTGTGCTAACACTTAACAAGTTTTTGTGGCTATAAGTTTAAGTTTCACAGGATCACCTATTCACCCCCCTCTAGGTGCTCTCACAAGCCTCTAAATCATCTCAATTGCTTAGTGACTTGAGAGATGATTTTTTGTGTTCTTTTGTTGCTCTTGTTGCTTGGATTGCTTTCTCCTTTCTATTCTCATTTCTCTAAGTGATTTGTAAAGCTAGCAAGAGACACCTAAGTGTGTTGTGATCCTTGCGAGGTCTTAGTGACCGAAGTGATTAAGGAGAAGCCTTGACTGGTCTGTGTGACCGATTGAGAGAGGGAAAGGGTTGGAATAGACCTGACCTTTGTGGCCTCCTCAACGGGGACTAGGTTCTTTGGAACCAAACCTCGGTAAACAAATCACCGTGTTCACTTGTTGATCTTCACTTGATTTGTTTCCCCTCTTTCCTCTCTCTCTAAAAGTTCCCTTGCTCAATTGGTTTGAGTTTGCTCCCAAACGTTATCAGCATTGATTGAGCAACTCTAAGGAAGGAGAACTATCTTTTGTATTCCGATTTAATTCTAACGCTAACCCCAGCCTTAGTACGAGTTTAAAGTTTGTAAATTTTAGGCTAAGCCTATTCACCCCACCTCTAAGCGACTTTCAATTGGTATCAGAGCTAGTGCTTTATTAAGAGTCTAACAAACTCGAAGTGATGTTTGGAGATCACGCCAAGAGGGAGATTGTCACGGGCGACAAGGCCATAGGCTCGGGAAGGACTCTGTCAAAGGAGTCCGGCGACAAATTCAAGGAGGAATCCTCCTCCTCCATCAAGTTACATAGGAAGGGTGACAAGAAGAAAAAGAAAATGAAGAAGGTGGTCTACTATGAGATCGACTCTTCATCACCTTCCACATCCGGCGCCGAGTCTACCTCTTCGAAGCGCCACGAGCGTAAGAAGTATAGTAAGATGCCCCTACACTATCCTCGTATTTCAAAACATGCTCCTTTACTTTTGGTACCCCTAGGCAAACCACCATATTTTGATGGTGAAGATTATTGTATGTGGAGTGATAAAATGAGGCACCATCTAACCTCACTCCACGAAAACATTTGGGATATTGTTGAGTTTGGAGCGCAGGCACCACAGGTGGGCGACGAGGACTATGACTCGGATGAGGCCACCCAAATTAGGCATTTTAACTCCCAAGCAACTTCTATACTCCTCACCCCCTTGTGTCAAGAGGAGTATAATAAGGTGTAAGGGTTAAAAAATGCCAAAGAAATTTGGGACGTCCTCAAAACGGGGCACGAGGGGGACGAGGTAACCAAGATCACCAAACGCGAGACGATCAAGGGAGAACTCGGTCGATTCGTCCTCAACAAAGGAGAGGAGCCGGAAACAATGTACAACCAGCTCAAGACGATGGTCAATCAAGTACACAACCTTGGGTGCACCAAATGGGATGACCATGAAATGGTCAAGGTTATTCTAAGATCTCTCGTTTTTCGTAATCCTACTCAAGTTCAATTAATTCATGGAGATCCTAGATATAAATAGATGTCTCCCGAGGAAGTGATTGGCAAGTTTATGAGCTTTGAACTAATGATCAAAGACTCCAAACATATTGTCAACTTGGAGCAAGGCACCACCTCCACACCCGAGGTGCACCCCGTTGCATTCAAAGCAATGAAAGAAAAGAAGGAAGAGTCTACACCAAGTAGACTCCCAATCGACGCCTCCAAGCTCGACAACAAGGAGATGGCTCTTATCATTAAGAGCTTTTGACAAATCCTCAAACAAAGGAAGGGGAAGGACTACAAGCCCCATTCCAAGAGAGTGTGCGACAGGTGTGGTAAGTCCGGTCACTTTATTGCAAAATGTCCATATACAAGTGACAGTGATAGGGACAAAAACAAGAAAGGGAAGAAGATGGAGAATAAAATATACTACAAGAAGAAGGGTGGCGAGGCGCACATAGGACGGGAATGGGACTCCGATGAGAGCTCCACTGACTACTTCGACGAGGACGCCACCAACATCGCCATCAACAAAGGCCTTCTCTTCCCCAACGTCGGCCACAAATGTCTAATGGCTAAGGATGGCAAAAAGAAGAAGGTGCATTCTAGAGATACCCCCAAATATACTACATCCGATGATGAGGGTAGCTCTAGTGATAATGAAGATGATTTAACCTCTCTTTTTGCTAACCTCACCAAGGACCAAAAGAAAAAGATAAATGAATTGATAGAATCTATTAACGAGAAGGATGATCTCTTGGAATGTCAAGAGGACTTGCTCGTTAAGAAAAATAAGAAATTTGTTAAATTGAAAATTGCTTATGCTCTAGTGGTAGAAAAATGTGAAAACTTATCTAAACAACTTAATGTCTGTAATGATTCAATTTCTTGTCTTAGAATTGGGAATGAAAATTTAAATGCTAAGATAGAAGAATTGAATGCTTGCAAAACTCTTACATCTACTGTTGAGCATGTCACTATTTGTAGTAGATGTAGAGATATTAATTTTGATGCTATGAATGATCACATTGCTATGATTAAAGAACAAAACGATCACATAGCTAAGTTAAATGCTAAAATTGCCGAGCATGACCTAGAAAATGAAAATTTTAAATTTGCTCGTAGCATGATTTATAATGGGAGATGCCTTGGCATTAAGGATGGCATTGGCTTGCAACAAGGGAGCCAAAGCAACATCAAGCTTAATGCCCCCAAGAACAAACTGTCTAATTTTGTTAAGGGCAAGGCTCCCATGGTTCAGGATAGAGAGGGTTACATTTTATATCCTGAGAACTATCCTAAATACAAAATTAGGAAAATCCATGCTAGAAAACCTCATAATGTTTCTCATCATGCTTTTATGTATAGAAATGAGGCATCTAACTCTTGGCATTTAACTCATATCAAAATGCCTAAAAATAAAATTACAAATGCATCAAATGAGCATAATATTTCATTTAAGACTTTTGATGCATCTTATGTACTCACTAACAAATCAGGCAAAGTAGTTGCCAAATATGTTGGGGGCAAACACAAGAGCCCAAAGACTTGTGTTTGGGTACCCAAGGTGCTTGTTTCTAATGTGAAAGGACCCAAGACCATTTGGGTACCTAAGAACAAGGCCTGAATTTGTTTTGTAGGTTTATGCATTCGGTGGATCAAGTTGGATAATTGATAGCGGGTGCACAAACCACATGACAGGGGAGAAAAGGATGTTCTCCTCATATGAGAAAAATGAAGATCCCAAAAGAGCTATCACATTCGGGGATGGAAATCAAGGTTTGGTCAAAGGTTTGGGTAAAATTGCTATATCTCCTGACCATTCCATTTCTAATGTTTTTCTTGTAGATTCTTTAGATTACAACTTGCTTTCAGTTTCTCAATTATGTAAAATGGGCTACAATTGTCTTTTTACTGATATTGGTGTTACTGTTTTTAGAAGAAGTGATGATTCAATAGCATTTAAGGGAGTGTTAGATGGTCAACTATATTTAGTTGATTTTAACGACAACCAGGTTGAACTAGACACTTGCTTAATTGCTAAGACTAATATAGGCTGGCTCTGGCATCGCCGACTTGCCCATGTTAGGATGAAGAATCTTCACAAGCTTCTAAAGGGAGAACACATTTTAGGACTAACAAATGTTCATTTTGAGAAAGACAGGATTTGTAGTGCATGTCAAGCAGGGAAGCAAGTTGGAGTTCATCATCCACACAAGAACATCATGACGACCGATAGGCCGCTTGAGCTACTCCACATGGACCTATTCGGTCCGATCGCTTACATAAGCATCGGCAGGAGTAAGTACTGTCTTGTTATTGTGGATGATTATTCTCGCTTCACTTGGGTATACTTTTTACAGGAAAAATCTCAAACCCAAGAGACCTTAAAGAGATTCTTGAGATGGACTCAAAATGAGTTCGGATTGAGAATCAAGAAGATTAGAAGCGACAATGGAACAGAGTTCAAGAATTCATAAATTGAAGGATTTCTTGAGGAGGAGGGCATCAAGCATGAGTTCTCTTCTTCCTACACACCTCAACTAAATGGTGTAGTGGAGAGGAAAAATAGAACTCTACTGGATATGGCAAGAACCATGCTTGATGAATACAAGTCTCCAGATCGGTTTTGGGCGGAAGCAATTAACACAGCCTGCTACTCCATCAACCGGTTATATCTTCACTAAATCCTCAAGAAAACATCATATAAACTCCTCACTGGTAAAAAGCCTATTGTTTCTTATTTTAGAGTTTTTGGGAGCAAATGCTTTATTCTTATTAAAAGAGGTAGAAATTCTAAATTTGCTCCTAAAGCAGTAGAAGGCTTTTTACTTGGTTATGACTCAAACACAAGAGCATATAGAGTCTTCAACAAGTCCACTGGATTAGTTGAAGTTTATTGTGACATTTTGTTTGATGAGACTAATGGCTCTCAAGTAGAGCAAGTTGATCTTGATGAACTAGATGATGAAGAGGCTCCATGCGTCGCACTAAGGAACATGTCCATTCGGGATGTGTGTCCAAAAGAATCTAAAGAGCCTCCATAAGCACAAGATCAACCATCATCTTCCATACAAGCATCTCCACCAACTCAAGATAAGGTTAAGACTCAAGAAGACGAGGATCAAGATCAAGACGATGAGCCACCTCAAGAGGACACTGATCAAGGGGGAGATGAAGATGATCAAGACAAGGAAGATGATCAAGAAATTCAATACCAAAGATAGCCACACCCAAGAGTCCACCAAGCAATTCAAAGAGATCACCCCGTCAACTCCATACTTGGTGACATCCACAAGGGGGTAACCACTAGATCTTGAGTTGCTCATTTTTGTGAACACTACTCTTGTGTGTCCTCTATTGAGCCATATAGGATAGAGGATGCACTAAGAGATCCAGATTGGGTGGTGGCAATGCAAGAGGAGCTCAACAACTTCACGAGGAATGAGGTATGGCACTTAGGTCCACATCCTAACCAAAATGTTGTAGGTACCAAGTGGGTATTCCACAACAAACAAGATGAGCATGGTGTGGTGACAAGGAACAAAGCATGACTTTTGCAAAAGGTTATTCACAAGTCGAAGGTTTGGATTTCGATGAAACCTATGCACCCGTAGCTAGGCTTGAGTCAATACATATATTACTTGCCTATGATACTTACCATAGCTTTAAGTTGTATCAAATGGACGTAAAGAGTGTCTTCCTCAATGGTCCTATCAAGGAACATGTATATGTTGAGCAACCTCCCGGCTTTGAAGATAGTGAGTACCCTAACCATGTCTATAAGCTCTCAAAGGCGCTTTATGGGCTCAAGCAAGCCCCAAGAGCATGGTATCAATGCCCGCGAGACTTCCTTATCACTAATGGCTTCAAAGTTGGTAAAGCTAATCCTACTCTCTTCACTGAAACAATTGCTAAAGACTTGTTTATATGCCAAATTTATGTTGATGACATTATATTTGGGTCTACTAACAAGTCAACTTGTGAAGAATTTAGTAGGATAATGATACATAAATTCAAGATGTCAATGATGGGGGAGTTGAAGTACTTTCTTGGATTTCAAATCAAGCAACTCCAAGAGGGCACCTTCATCTGCCAAACTAAGTACATTCAAGATATTCTCAAGAAGTTTGGAATGAAGAATGGCAAACCCATGAAGACACCCATGGGAACAAATGGGCATCTCGACCTCGACACGGGAGGTAAATCCATAGATCAAAAGGTATACCGGTCGATGATAGAATCTTTACTCTATTTATGTGCTTCACAACCAGACATTATGCTTTCAGTATGCATGTGTGCAAGGTTTCAGGCAAATCCTAAGGAAGTTCACCTTAAGGCCATGAAAAGAATCATGAGATATTTAGTTTACACTTCTAAGTTTGGGCTTTGGTACCCCAAGGGATCTACCTTTGATTTAATTGGGTATTCCGATGTTGATTATGCTAGATGTAAAATTGATAGGAAGAGCACATCGGGAACTTGTCAGTTTCTGGGGAGATCCCTGGTGTCTTGGGCTTCAAAGAAACAAAACTCAGTAGCTCTTTTCACTGCCGAAGCCGAGTATATTGCTGCAGGCCATTGTTGTGCACAATTACTCTGTATGAGGCAAATCCTTAGGGACTATGGCTACAAATTGAGCAAAGTCCCTCTTCTATGTGATAATGAGAGTGCAATCCGCATGGCGGATAATCCTGTTGAACACTACCGCACTAAGCACATAGACATTCGGTATCACTTTTTGAGAGACCACCAACAAAAGGGGGATATCGAAATTGCTTATGTTAGTACCCACAACCAATTAGCCGTTATCTTTACCAAGCCATTAGATGAAAATACTTTTAGCAAACTTAGGAATGAGCTAAATATACTTGATTCTAGGAACTTTGATATTGAAACGTTGCACACATAGCTCATGTATATACCTTTGATCATGTCTCCTTCATATGGTACAAATGCATATTTCTAATTCTTCTTGTGCCAAGGCTAAGACTAATGTGCTTTCAAGTATACTTCTATGTTTAGTCTCACATTGAAAGGGAAATGGAGTATTCGGCAAACACAAAGCTTCCACTCCAACTTTGACGGTGTCATTTATCCTTTGCCTTTACTTAGAAAACTCTCAATTGGTATAAACCTTCACTCATATTTCTTTTACCAAAGGGGGAGAAAATAGGCCCAAAAATGGAAAACCGAGGGCCCTCAAGATTCTTCGTTTTTGGCGATTAATGCCAAAAGGGGAGAAAGTTTAGGCCCAAAGCAAAAGGACCACACCACCATTATTTTATATTTTTTAAAAACTAAAGGAAGAAATTATTTCAATTAGTATTTTAGTTAGTCTCAAAATTTCAATTGGTATAATTTCATTTGGTATCTGTTTCAAAAACCCACTTGAAAGCTAAGGGGAGAATTTCTTCAGGGGGAGCTGTTATTTAGTCAAAGGAAAAGCATTTGAAATAGGGGGAGAAATTTTAAAACCTTAAAAATGCTTCTTGAAATCATATTCTTATACCTTTGGCTGTTTGCAAAAGAATTTGTAAAGATCTTTCTGAAAAGATTTGCAAAAATAAGCAAGTGGTGCAAATGTGGTCCAAAATGTTAAATAGTAGAAAGCAATCACATTTACTTAGACATATGTATAAAGTCCTTCAATTGGTTTAAATCTAAGTAACATATGCACATCTATCATAATTACAAACTAGTTACATTTTTATACTCTATATTTGCTTTGGTTTGTGTTGGCATCAATCACAAAAAAGGAGGAGATTGAAAGGGAAATGGGCTTAATCATTTCCTATAATCGATTTTGGTGGTTGACGTCCATCACAAACCACGGGGACTAACTAGTTTGCCTAGATGTCTTTTATCTCAGGTGCATAAGGTTCACCATAAACCAAGAAAGAAATTAAGTTGGGGACTCAAACAAGTTTGGAGCAAAGACTCGAGGGTGTGCTGCCAGTGGCGCACCGGACAGTGTCCGGTGCCCCAGGTCGAGCACCACTCCAACAGGACACTCTCGGGTTTTTCCAAGGGACGCTCCGCTATAACTCACCGGACTGTCCGGTGTGCACCGGACATGTCCGGTGTGCCAACAGGAGCAACAGTAACCTGCACCAACGATCGACTGAAAAGATGAACAGTGCACGTCAGAAGTCAGAGCACACCGGACATGTTCGATGTGCCACCTGACTGTCCGGTGGAGCTACAGGACAAAGGGTTCCAACGGTCAACCGCTCCAAACCCCAACAGGCCGCTGACGTGGCACGCACTAGACAATGAACAATGTCCTGTCCGGTGCACCACCGGACTGTCTAGTGCGTCATCGCCAGCAACAACTAGAATAGTGGTTGGGGCTATAAATACCCCCAACCACCTCCATTCAAGTCATCCAAGTTTTTTGAACTCAACATTCAATACAAGAGCAAAAGTCTAGACTCTAGGACACATTCAATAGATCAAATCCTCTCCAAGCCTCTAAATCAACTCAATTGCATAGTGACTTGAGAGAGAGTGTTTTGTGTTCTTTTGTTGCTCTTGTTGCTTGGATTGCTTTCTCCTTTCTATTCTCATTTCTCTAAGTGCTTTGTAAAGCTAGCAAGAGACACCTAAGTGTGTGGTGATCCTTGCGGGGTCTTAGTGACCGAAGTGATTAAGGAGAAGTCTCAACCGGTCTGTGTGACCGATTGAGACAGGGAAAGGGTTGGAATAGACCTGGCCTTTGTGGCCTCCTCAACAGGGGCTAGGTTCTTTGGAACCAAACCTTGGTAAACAAATCACCGTGTTCACTTGTTGATCTTTACTTGATTTGTTTCCCCTCTTTCCTCTTTCTCTAAAAGTTCCCTTGCTCAATTGATCTGAGTTTGCTCCCAAACATTATATGCATTGATTGAGCAACTCTAAGCAAGGAGAACTATCTTTTGTACTCCGATTTAATTCTAACGCTAACCTCGGCCTTAGTATGAGTTTAAAGTTTGTAAATTTCAGGTTTCGCCTATTCACCCCCCTTTAGGCGACTTTAAACAACAACACTCCAATACTCTACAACAAAGCGTTCCAGTGATTTAGTGAGATCCGAGTGACATTTTTGAGTTGTTCTTGCGTCTTTGTGAGTTTGTGCACTTGTGATTTTCTCTCTTGTGTGTATTGCTACAATTTTTCTCTTGCATGTGTACTCTTTTCCCTCCCTTACTCTAAGCTGTAACCTTGATCTTTTGTAAGGCTACAAGGGACTAACTTGTGGAGATTCCTTGCACAAGGAAACACTCTTGATATAAGGAAGAACCGTGGCACTCAAGTTTGATCTTTAGATCACTTGAGATGGGTTGAGTGCAACCCTTGTCCAAGAGAGGATACCACAATGTGGATGTAGGTTTGGCCGAACCACAAGATAAAAATCGCATGTCTCACTTGTCTTTTACTCTCTTGCGATTTGTCTCTTTCTAAGTTCTCTCTATTCACTTATGGTATTGCTCTTAGTATAATTCACATATTGAAAGATCAATCAAGTGAAGGAAATTTTTCTCTCTTCTTCCTGAATCAAACTTGATTTAATTTGCACCAACTTCATTTTTAGATCAAGTTTGTTTTTTTAAGTTAATTTTGCAGAATCACCAACTTCATTTGTTTTATTAATGTTTGTGAAAGATATACTGAGGCTGAAGCCTGTCTTGTAAGGAATTTTAACAGGTAAAAAAGATCATGTGATGCATCGTAAAGATAACATACTGATGTCATACAACATATGATTAACCAATTCATTCTATAGTAAAAGCCCTAGTCTTTGGAAAAAGACATGAACAAGGACATTGCTAACTGAGGGCTGGGTCATCGAGCCTGGTGAGCATGTTTATGGAAATCCCAGGTATGAGACTTTGATGGATTAGGTATATAGATATAGAGGGTGGAAACACTGCATATTGTATGTAAATGTAGCACTATCCTTTCATTATAAACGTTCATTTATTTATGGCGTGTTTGGTTTGTGGAGTCACCCAATGCTTCATGAGGTGATGCATCATAAGTCCATTCTATTGATTTTGGTGGAATCAACCCACTTCTCATGTATATACTAATTATTAGCTTATAAGGAATGGGTGGTGATGGATCAACTCATTCTATTCAACAAACCAAATAAAAATGTGAGGAGTGAGAAAAAGAAGGATCACTTCATTTCTCAAACCAAACACACCGTGGTCTCCTACAGTGCGTGTGGTTTGGTGTTAACACTACAACTAGGGAGTTTTTTTCGGTTTGCCTTTTCCGAAGACAGTTTTTGCATTCATATGTATTTCTTTAAGGCCCGTTTGTTTTGTTAGAATTTAATTTCGTTCTAATAATCATAATTTAGATACAAACTAATTAAGTTAATATACTTGTATATATAATATATTTGTACATTATTCTAAATTATATGGGAGAGATAGTTGTATACTAAACTTATGTTATAGAGAAGGAAGTAGAAGAGTATGCTCTAAGTTGTACATTACAAAAGTAGCATGTAAATTTATACAATCAATTTACATATCTCACCCCATAAATTTGAGATATACTTATATATAAACTTTAGAAAGTTGTGAAATGTCACGTTCTAAAAAAAATAGCCTACTCCATATTAGCAAGATTCTACTATCTCCGTTCTTGAATATTTATCACCCGTTAGTTTATTTTTGAACTAAAACGCGATAAATAAAAAGATCGTAAGGAGTAATTTTTTAAAATGAAGGAAAACAAACTAGACCTAATTGGAATTATATTGAAGAACTTTAATTATTGCATCCTGAGAAGAAAACCTCGGGCCTCAGACTATGGACTAGGTTGAATTTATTGTTTCTATTGTCATTGGAGGACTGGAACCGGTTTCATTTGGTTCTCTTGTGACATTTTACCCGATTTACTTGTGTCACATCACATAAGTCGGACTCGTCAGTTCACTGGAAATGCCTAAAGCTGATTTCTAAGTTGTAATTGGCTAATTGCAATCCTTTCTGCTCTGGCAGGATATTACGCTAATATCTAGTTCTCATAAGTATTTTGGTTCATTTGTTTTAAATCAGTAATTTTAGTATTTTTTGTTATGAGGACATTAGAAAAAAGGAAGAAAGTTTTGTTCGTCACCTTGTAGACATACTACACAACACTTTCACAAACCGCACAGTTTTTATCCATTAGAATGATATTTCTTATGTGGTCACTTTTAATTTTGTAATACTATAGTTTAATTTATAGGTGGCTATGTTTTTATATTTTTATATTACTTCATCAACTTATATATTAATGGGAGTGCTAGTTTCAGCTAAAGATTATGGCATCCAGTTATTTCAACACCCTAGGTGTTAAAAAAACGATGCAGGAGGTGGGGTTCGAACACATGCCTTGATGGAAGAAAGGTGAGAGACACTGGGTAAAACTGTCTAACCAATAGAACATCATGCTTAAATATTTTTAATACTGAATATAAATAGTATATATGTATATACGTTTTTTGTAAAATAAAAAATATAATCGTGTCGGACCGGGCCAGCACTACGGGCCGAGGCTACAGCCCAAGCACGGCACAACATTCTTGGCTCTTGCAAGTAGGGATGGCAATCGGGCGGATAGTACGCGGATATATAGTTCGCGAATCCATACCCGCGAGACAAAACTCAACCCATGCCCGTACCCATAAATGTTCGTGGGTATGGATCTGTATCCATACCCGTACCCGCTGGGTATCTGCTATCCAGTGGATACCCGTTACTCGCCCGCCCACTACAATTTTAGCATTCAATACCAAACAACAAGTTTATCACATTTCGAAATAATTATCATTCCAGTAGCATTAAATGATAATTTCAGCACCAATCAACAAGTTATGGATAAGAATTGAAAAATGAGAAATTTATGATAATATATTAAACCGGATGACCCATATATCACATATCCATTGGGTAACGGGTATGGATACTGGATATCCATACCCGCGAAAAAATATCCGTGGATACCTTATTATATCCATAACCGTACCCGCGGATACCAAATTCCACCGTACCCATATCCAATGGATAATTATCTGCAGATATTTACCCATATCCGTACCCATTGCCATCCCTACTTGCAAGCATTAGGTCGTTTCTGAGACCACATTGGCGCAATTGACTTCATGGTGTTTGAGGTTGCTGAATTGGATGGAGCAACAATGATTTGTCACACTAACAGTAAAATGAAAGGTTATTTGTTGGTTTTAAACGTTAGTAATTGCTACGAAGTAGCATAATTTATATGGAGCGCGTCCAGTTTTTATTGATGCCTGACTTTAACAATCACTACATATTTTGATCTATCTTTTTTATAAGTTTGAGTTCATGTGACTTATTTTAGAAACTTGAGCTCACAAACTTTCTCTTATTTGGTCTCTATATGGTGGAATTATGTTATTTTATAATCTCTGTCCGTTCAGTCAGTTGTTGTGAAATCTCTTCTAATCGCTTACTTTATTAGCCGTGTTGTACCAAAACATATTGCATGGAGTAAACAATAACATCAGTCAGCCAAATCAAAAAAATATTATACGGAGAGTGGAGACAATCAGTGAAAAATCTTGAATTTTTTAGTGGATAGTTTATATAGGTATTGTTGTAAGCCGTCGCAACGCACGGACAACCGACTAGTATAAGTTAAATTTCAGTTCACTAAGAACAAGTGTTAGGAGCAGTATACAAAGTTTTTGAAGTCATTCACATGATTCAGTTTTTCCTAGTCAATTTACAAACTAATTCATGGGATAAGCTATCAGACCATTTGTCTCATTTTTAGAACAATAGCAATTAGTTTGATATTAGATATAGTGCAATATTCTCAGTCTGCTATCTGCATTGTACCACCTACACCTACACCTTTTGTTAGTAAGCATGGTTGTTTTCCCCCTAGCAATGACTTCATTGAGGTTGATTTAGGGTTTAGAAACTGAATGCTAGATAGTATGGTCCTAATATTATTCTTATATCAAGATTCTGTGTAGAATGCTTAGTCCTTCCTTACTCTTTTCTTTAGCCATTATACCTTTATGTTGTGATGATGATTTTCTCTCTCTTCTTTTCCATGTATAGGACTCTTATATGTGTTCTATATTCTCTGGTGTGGTTGGAGTGTTAGGTCAATGGCTTCCCCAACAACTAAACCAAATGGTGGAGTGGAGCTTCATGTTAGAATGATGCATGCGCCTTCAAGGTTTTAGAAGGTTGTGCTCAACTGTCGAACATATTCTACATGCTTTTGAATTTAAGTTATAGGATATTTAAACAAATAATACTCGTGTAGAATGTTTTATGATTCAATTATATGTGGATGCTAGAAAAAGTTATGTACACTCATGTTGTTTGATGAAATTGTATGCATGAATTGGTTTGAAATGAATTGAATGCTGATTTTATTAATTATTAATGAACTAAAAATGTCATAAACCCGTCATATTAGCCGCCACGTCGCCACGCATTATGACAAAAATATTCGTCATAATTTGTTTGACATGTCATCTGTAACACCATGAATTTGGGGGTATAAAATTTCTTTCTTAATATCAACCAAATTTAGGTGTTACGCTCTCCTTTTACTTACTTTTCTTCTTTTTTCTAAATAATAGAGTTATTGGTGTTATATATAAGCGATAATCTTTGATTGTTGCATTCATGTTGTTGCATAGTGTTTATGTGTGCGAAGGTTTTCGAACTATATCGAATTATCTTGATCACGTTTCCGAAAAGTTTCCGGAACCTTCGAAACATTTCTTTGAGTATTAAATATGAATTTCAGTTTTTCTAATATTAATTAAATAACTAAAATGTAGTAGTTGTGAAAACTATAAAATTTTGGAAACTAGACAATATATATTTCTTCCTCTCGTCGAACCTGTTCTAGATCTCATGCCCTTTTTCGCGAGATCACCGAATGTGTCTTCTCCGAACGGCATGCTGCTCGTGTCGGCGATCCTCGTCTATCCCCGTCTACCCGTCTATCCTCTTGTCTCGCCTCGTCGTACAATGTTCCTCATGCTGTGCGTGCAACCACCTGTTCCCTGTAACTCGTTTTTCTCGCTGTCATCCCGGGCCAGCATGTCAACTTCATCTTCTCAGACCTTCGCCCTAGGCCCTGTTGGGGACTTGTTCTCAAATGCTAGGAATCAAGAACAAGGCAACACAAAGATGTTAAATATCAAATACCCTTCGTCCGCTGAAGCATTATCTCCTCAAGGGTTTAATGAACTTCGGACGAAGGTCACAAACATAACATTACGAAGGTAATAAAAATAATATAAAACGATGTGAAATGTAGAATATTAAAGATAAATATGTTGGAGATAAATGGCATCATTCACATATTCATTATATGAATCCAAAATGTTTGAATACAATGTTTAAGGTATGCTTATACCTTCGCCTTGACAAGCAATAATTCCCGAATGATGCACTTGCAATTACAGGAATGCATGAACAGTAAAGGAATACTGTTCACTATTTATAGGCACATGACACAGCCTGTGAGGAATTACAATCATGCCCTTCATAAAAGTTTACAACAATGACTCAGACCCATACAGGCTAAAAGGTCATTCTATCTTTAAGTCGGTTCGACCCTTTATCTTCGGATATGTTATAACCCCGAAGCTGCATGAATGATACCTTCGTCGTCACGTACGAGCAGCTTCAGCCGCAACTGTTTTTCGTAACGAGCTTGATCCGTGAAAAAAGTCTCTTAGGCTTCAGGAAGCCGAAGGTCCGAAAAACACCTTCCCTGAGCTCGTTGTTGAGAAACGATACAGTTTTCGAGCGCGTAGCGATTCCACCATGTGGGTTCACTATTCTGGTTTTTGCGGCCCACTGTTCAGCGGGTTCGAGCAACTGTTTGCTTGGTGTAAAAATCCTGACGATTCACCTTCTTTCCTGCAACACTATATAAACAGACGGGTAGGTGTGAAGTTACCACAGCATTCATTGCTATTGCACTGTTTTGCTGCCAAAATTTTTAACCATAGCCGAAGCTTGATTTTCGCATTCGAACGAAGCTCTAGTCTAGCGTCTGCTTCGTCAGAAGGAGGGCTTCGGGGAAAAAGGTTATTAATTTCTGAGCAATTTCCCAGATATTCAAAATCAAATGGCCAGAGTGCGCTCTACTGCTAGGGCTGAGCGCGAAGGAGACGAAGCTGAAGCTGCGGAAACTGTCCCTATTTCAAAAGCAATGAGGCAAAGTGGGTTGGTGACATCGGAGAACACCCCTGCTGCCGAAGCAGAACAAGCAGATATTGAAGAGACTGATTCTTAAGATGACCACAATATTGCAATACCAAGCAAGCCTAGCCATCTGGACTTCGGAAAGTCGACTATCTCCAAGGCTGATTTCCCGAAGATGGTAAAATTGGGCTACTTTAGTGAAGATGAGAAGAAGGTGGTTCGCTTCGGTGGAGAAGAAACTATCCCGAAGCCATAGAAAGATGAAATAGTAATTTTCAAGAGTTTCCTCAAAGCTGGTTTGAGATTTCCTTTGAATAGGATGATTGCCGATGTGCAAAAGAAGTTTGGTATCTTTTTTCATCAACTAACTCCTAATGCTATTGTGAGACTTAGTGTTTATATTTGGGCTCTCCGAAGCCAGTGGGTGGAGCCATTTGCCGAAGGTTTCTGCCGGGTACACGAGCTACATTATCAAACTAAGGCTAGAAAAGATGGGTTACATGAAAATTTTGGTTGTTATAATTTTGCCTATCGGAAGACTACAAAATTTTCTGTGATCAGCTACCGAAGCAAGTGGCCGGCAGGCTAGAAATCAGAATGGTTCTACGTCAAAATTGACGATGACAAAGAGAAGTTAGTACAGAGCTCGCTTGAGTTGATCTTCGGAGAGACCAGACCCCACTGCAATATGTCACGAGAAGGTCCAACTCAAATCGCGTTGGCTGAATTCAGGACTGTTGCTGAGCACATTGGCACTAGAGATCTTGTGCAGGAATTTCTGTCGTTCAAAATATTTCCAACTATGAAGGAATGGACTATGCCGAAGCTCGAAAAAGAGAAGAAAGAGGGGGAACTTGTCCGCCTGCCCTACCACTACAAGTTCAAGAAATATTTTAAAGAACCCTGCCAAGAATGGCTCGAAACAATCGAAGTAATGAGTACTGAAATTCTTGGGAATTATTCTAAAAAAGAAGATCAATTGATGACGGCAGCCTTCGGCACCCAGCCGAAACGAAGACTAAACAGAGTGCTTGATGCTATAGGCTTTGAATACCCTGACTACGAGCGATTAGACAAGGGTGCCGAAGGGCAGAAGAGAAAACGAGTGGCTAGCACTTTAATTAAAGACGACGAAGATCAACCAAAAAAGAAGAAAGAAAAGCTTGAACCAAAAGTAGTTGTTCCAAGAAAGAGAAAAGCTGCATCTCCGAAGCCTGCGTCTCCAGAACCAGAGACATTGGTCCGAGATGAGGAAACGTCTGTGACACCTTCTGCTGCCGAAGTAGAAGAAATTTTGAAGGTAATGACTGAATCTTTGCCTGTCAAGCTAAGTCCGCTGGCACCGGAACTGACAAAGTTTTTTCAGAAGGACAAAAAAACTTCGGCAGCAGAAAGTCCTGCGAAGCCGAAAAAACGGAGAATCATTCAAGTGACAGATGTGATCCATCAGACACCGCCACCGGCGACGGTGTCAAAAATTGCCCTTGCCGAGACTGCTGAAGCCGAAGACACCGCAGCCGAAGCTACCGGAGTGGAGACCACTGAAGCTGAAACCGGTGAAGCCGAAGCTACCGGGGCCGAAGCCGAAGCTACCGGGGCTACCGAAGAGTCGGACCTGGAAACCACACTTGAGGTTATTGACAATATACTCCTGAAAATGGCTGAAGAAGAAGCTGTTATGGCTGCGGTGAACACGACAACTGGAAAGGGGAAAAAGCAGATTGATGAAATTTTGGAAGAAGGAGATTTTATCTTTCAAGATTTGCTTGGACAGGAGTTAACAGACGCCGAAAAAGAAGAGTTGAAAAAAATATGCCATATCTTGCGGATATAAATCAGGGGCTATGCTGTTTGGTGGGGTCAACGAAGGGAAGCTAAGATGCCTTCGGAACCGTATCGAGGCCAAAATTGTTAGAACCCTCTCCAAAAGCGTTGGCTTGCCGAAGATAGAAGCAGACCTCTGTAGGTACCAGCGACATCATGTCGCTGGCAGCCTGCTATACGCTAATTTTAAGGTAAAAATATTATTATTTTATTATTGTTATTTTTTATGTCTTCCTCTGACGAAGGTTGTTTTGGCAGAGTATGTTATTAAGTGAAGTGCTGAAAATGCAACAAGATCTTGAAGAGGAGAAGAACAAAGCTATCATCAAAGATTTAGAAGAAAAAGTTGAAAACTACGAAGCTATTCTGAAGAAGAAAGACTTCACCATTCAAGATCTTGAAATTATGGCTAAAGAACACGAAGGTGCTTTAGAAAAGAAAGACTTTATTATTCAGTCTATGGAAGGCTCCTTGGCCGAAATCCAAGCCGAAAATGACAGTTTAAAGAATGAACTACTCAAGAAGTCGGAAAAATATGAGCAAGAAAAAGAGAAGCTTGAAGCAAGTCTCAAGGCTGAGGTCGAGAAAAATTCAAATTTGCAAGAATCATTGAAAGATCTCCAAGAGAGATGTCTAAATTTCGGCAGCCGATGCGTGCAATGGCTGAAGGACGTATTTCACTCTATCTGAGCTAGCTCTGAAAAGTTTTCGCCTTCTGCCGAAAACCTGCCCAGCACCTTGGAACATATTGAAGGCGAGGTTGATGCTCTTGACGAAGTTATTGGGGGGCATGCTGATTTCTGCGCCCTGGTAGCTTCTCGAGGCACAGCTGTCGCTTTTCTGAAGGCCGGCTGCACTCATGGAAAAATTGTGAATAGACCAAACTTTAGCTTGTCAGCAGCAGACTTGATTGATATCCCGAGCCTGGCCCGAAGCATCGGGAATAGATTTATGACCCAGATTTGGGTAAATGGCGGGCGAAGGATGGCTGGTGACGAAGCTCGGAGTCACCTTAAGCCGGTAAAAAACTTATATTTGTTACTTTTACCTTCTCCTTGAAATTTGCACCTTTCTTATTCTGCTCCTTAATATGTGCAGGACGACGAAGCTGAAGTATGACGAAGCTGAAGCTTGATAGTTGCTAGAATAGTCTTTCCTATAAAAAATTCTGAAGGGATCTTTGTAATATCATTATGGAAAGAACTTATGTAAATTTGTACATACCTTGTAATATATTATGTTTCCTTTATCCGTGTGCATTCTGCTTTGCTGTGGACGAAACTTCTCCTTTTGAGCCGAAGGCGAAAAACACCTTCCCTTCTTTTCGTACACAACGAAGCATAAAAACTTCCTATTTTCTACAAAGCTTTTCCTGATTGCCGAAGCATCTGTCTTTTATGTGTGGTATGATGATGATTCTATATGTCTAAATGAATGTTTATGAATGCAAATGACATGATGTAATGTATCATGCAAATGAATGGCGGAACACATATTCAAACACCATAATTATAGCCTTTCATCCCCTTGGGAATGATTCAAATCTTTTTGCCGTTTACTTTTCGTTGTATCAGCGTTGACTTTTCGCTGTAAGCCTCCCTTAGGAGCTTCTTCGCCTTTTACTTTCAGCGGAATCTGTGGGGGATAGATATCCCCCGGGTCCACTAAAAGAGTAAAGGACTTCACGAAAGGCCCAAGGGCCCAATAAATCGTAAGGTCATTCTTTTGTGGGCCTAGGGAAAAACAACCAGCAACGCAGGGCGACATGAGGCCGGATTGGTGCAAACCCGGACGGCCCATAACGTCGAGCGAGTGGCTGCAACAGAGATCCGGCTTTCCCGCGTCGGGGCCTCCATGCAACGAAGCCACGTGAGGATAAGTCGACGAGGGTTACGTGAAGGATAATCTCGAGAGGTTCACTATCTTTTAGCCACTTGTTGTTATCCTATCCATATGTACTGCCCCACGGTCGAGTATATAAGGCCTAGGGGGCACCCCTTCAGAACATTCGACCCATTACTTAGCCACCCACCTCGACTCTCTGTATTCTTAATCCAGAGAGCTCTCCTGTAATCATTCCCACCAAGCATACTCATCAGGACGTAGGGTGTTACGCATCACTAAGCGGCCCGAACCTGTAAACCTTGTCTACCGTCTCTCGTGCGATCAGCACGAACCATTTTGCTATAGTTGTCGACACCTTCCTACTCCTAAAACACCTCGAGGGGCAACCCCAGGTGTGCGGTCGGACCCTAAACACCGACAGCTGGCACGCCAGGTAGGGGGTGTGTCGACAATCCAAGCTAGCTCAATGGCCATCTCCTTCTACAGCAAGATCGCCCTATGCCCCAGATCTATGTTCTGCTTTGGAACAATCTCATTCATAGCGGACGAAGAAGGAATTCTGCACCGTATCGCGGATCCGCCGGAAAAGGAGTCTTCCTCAACAAACTCCGAAAATACCGGAGAAGTGCAACCTCCGGCTCCCCGAAAGAAGATCACCACGACGGCAGCACCGTTCTACCCCGACGTCCTCTTCGTCGGAAGGGCGGAATCGCCCGCCATCTCCGACGACGAGCCGACTATACCCGGGGAGGAACCGCCTCAGCGAGAGTCCCGTCGACGGAGGAACCGGCGCAGGAACGTTCGACGACATCACGCAGCCGGAGAGCAGAATCCGGAACAACCTGTCTCGCGAGACGAGGTCTCGGAGGTAGGAGAAACCCCGGAAGAACGCGTCTTCAGAGAGCGAAGGAATTCCCGACGACGTGATCGCCGACGAGCTTAGGAACATGCTGAGCAGGATGCAAGGCAACGTCGAGAGAATCCACTCTTCGGCCGCAATCTGAACCCCGACTTCGCCCGAGCCATGAACACGCCGAGCGAAGTCGGAGGGGTGCTGGCTCGGATAGCGGAAGGACTTCCTCGGACTCCTGACGCCGACGGCTACCGACGACTGTTCACCTAGGCGGCCAACCATCTTCTACCGCTTGCTCACCCGCCGAACGATCTACGACACGCCATCAACAGTCGCCGAGACGCGCGGAGTTCCATCAACGCTTCGCGGGAACGGCGGCATGAGAACGAAATCCGTCGTCGAGAGGAGTACGACAGGGATCATGCCGCCCCGACTCAGAGCCAAGCTACCAGGACTGAGTCGGCAACGGCTTCAACTGGCGGAACCTCTCGGGGACGGTCGAGGAATCACAACCACAACTCCCCTCCCCGGGACAAACATCGACCCCGGCGACAGGAGGACACATGCGGAGTGTCCGCCCTTACTCCGCGCCTTAGGGCCATCCAATGGCCTCCCAACTTCAAGGTATCCAACGTTGACAAATATGAACCTAAGCAGGATCCGTGGGGTTGGCTAGCCGTCTACACCACCGCTGCTCGAGCTGCCGGAGCATCCGAAGACGTGATGACCGCGTACTTACCCATTGTCCTTGGGCAAGACGCGCTGCAATGGCTGCGACATCTACCGCGACACTGCATCGACGTCTGGGGAGATTTCAGTCGGCGCTTCACCGCCAACTTCCAGTCCCTCTCCGACAAGCCGGCGCAGCCGTGGGACCTTAAATCTATCAAGCGCCGGGGGGACGAAACTCTCCGGTCGTACCTCAAGAGGTTTCAAACCATGAGGAATCGTATCCCCGATGTCACGGAGGCGGCCGTGATCGAGGACTTCTACCGAGGATCTAATGATTCGGTTTTCGTCCGGGCCATACTACAAAAGGCGCCGACCACCTCGGAGGAGCTGTTCCGGGAAGCCGACCTCTACATCACCGCCGACGAGCGAGCCCAGG
The DNA here is from genome assembly GCA_029449295.1 of Zea luxurians. Classification (NCBI taxonomy): domain Eukaryota; kingdom Viridiplantae; phylum Streptophyta; class Magnoliopsida; order Poales; family Poaceae; genus Zea; species Zea luxurians. Next base: position 2,658,385 of record JAOPSE010000129.1, on the reverse strand, counting down.
ACCTCATCGGAGGAGCGAAGCCCGCACCGGCTGCACCACGACGCGACGCGAACCAGCAACCTGACAAGCGGTGGGAGAAGAGGCCGCGCGAAGAAGTGCACGCCGCCGGACCACCCGCCTCTTGCGCTCGAGGAGGACCTCGTGGAGGCGAACGCACGCTGGACGACATCCTCGACGCCCAGTGCCCGTACCACAAGGACATGCGCCACACTCTTCGAAACTGCCGAGATTTCAAACACTCCGTCGGACACGGCCGACCCTTCCAACCTCTGCCTCCTCCTCCGCCGAGGGGAGGACCAGATGAACCGCGACAACCCCATCGACAGGAGGAGGGAGGAGGAGGAGGAGCTTTTCCACGCGTTGACAGGGAGGTCAACGTCATCTTCGGCGGACATGGATCGCAGGAGAGCAGAAGACAGCAAAAGCTCAATGATCGCCAGATACTGGTGGCGACCATCGGTCCTCCCGCTCCATACCGGTGGTCGGAGCACCCGATCACCTTCACTCGGGCGGATCAATGGCTCAACTTCGACCACCCGGGCAAATACCCGCTTCTCGTCGATCCGGTGATCCGAGAAAGCCGGGTGAAAAAGGTGTTAGTGGACGGGGGGAGCAGCATCAACATCACCTTCCCCCGGACACTCCAAAGCTTGGGAGTTCATCTCAAAGAGCTCCATGAGTCGGATACTCCTTTCTTCGGCATCGTGCCGACGGAAGGGGAATACCCGCTGGGCCACATCTACATGCCGGTCACCTTTGGAACTCCAGAAAACTACAGAACCGAGTTCCTAAGGTTTGAAGTGGCGAACTTCGACTGCGGGTACAATGCCATCATCGGGAGGCCTGGATTGGCCAAGTTCATGGCCATTTCACATTACACCTACATGATACTGAAGATGCCAGGACCGCAAGGGATCATAACTGTGCGCGCCGACTTCCAAGGCGCCGCAGAATGTTTCCGAGTGGCTATTCAAGCGGCCCTCACCGCCAAGCCATCGACAGCTCCCTCCGCAACGGCGAACTCTAAGCCTGAGGAGAACCTCGCGATACCGGCGAATGAAGCTCAGACCGCGACCTCTATGCGGCCGACTGAAGAAACCAAGAGAATCAACCTGGGGTTCGCTGATGAGCGCAAGACGGCCATCATCAGCTCCAGTTTGGATGACAAATAGGAAAGCGCGCTCGTCCGGTTTCTGCAAGATAACCGAGATGTATTCGCATGGCAACCTGCGGATATGCCGGGAGTCCCGAGAGAACTGGCCGAGCACAAACTGAAAGTTTTTCCCCAGGCAAGGCCGATTCGACAGAAATTACGTCGTTTCACGCCTGATAAGAGGGAAGCCATTCGCGCCGAGTTAGCTCGCTTGGTTGCAGCTGGATTCATTAGAGAAGTATTACATCCCGAGTGGTTAGCCAATCCTGTTCTTGTACTCAAAAAGAATAAAGTGGACTGGCGCATGTGTGTTGATTATACCGATCTCAACAAACACTGTCCGAAGGATCCCTTCGGGCTCCCAAGGATAGATCAGGTGGTGGACTCCACCGCTGGATGTTCTATGTTGTCTTTCCTGGATTGTTATTCTGGATATCATCAGATTAGTCTGGCAAAGGAAGACGAAGAAAAGACGGCATTCATTACCCCGTTTGGTGCTTTCTGTTATACCTCCATGCCGTTTGGCCTCAAAAACGCTGGAGCGACTTACCAGAGAGCTATTCAAACATGCTTAGCCGATCACTGGGGCAAGCGTGTGGAGGCTTATGTGGATGACGTGGTGATCAAAACACAGGACTCAAAAGACTTCATCGAAGATTTGCAACTGGTTTTCAACAGCCTGAGGCGGTATAGATGGAAGCTTAATCCCGAGAAATGTGTTTTTGGGGTACCAGCCGGAAAGTTGCTCGGATTTATTGTCAGCCACCGAGGAATTGAGGCTAATCCGGATAAAATTGAAGCTATCATGAAGATGGAAGCACCTCGATCACAGAAGAAGGTTCAGCGACTCACTGGATGCATGGCAGCTTTAAGCAGATTTATATCCAGGCTGGGGGAAAAAGGTTTGCCGTTTTACAAGTTACTCAAGAAGGTGGATAAATTTCAGTGGACTTCAGAAGCGCAAGAAGCTCTGGATGCTCTGAAAAAATTCTTAACAACACCACCAGTACTGAAACCACCTCGGCGAGCTACGTCAACTCAACCAGCTGAAGATTTGCTATTGTACATCTCTTGCACGACTCACGTGGTGAGCACCGCGTTGGTAGTCGAGCGAGTAGAAGAAGGGCACGCCTATCCAATACAACATCCTGTCTACTTCATTAGTGAAGTCCTCGGCCCCTCAAAGAAAAAGTATCCTCAAGTTCAGAAACTATTGTATGCAGTACTTCTAACTGCCCGCAAGCTGCGTCACTACTTTGACGACCACAAAGTCATAGTAGTCACAAGTTTTCCAATAGGGGATATTCTTCACAACAAGGAAGCCATCGGTCGAATAGCCAAGTGGGCCTGTGAGCTGGGATCTCATGACATCGAGTTTCGGCCTCGCACTGCCATCAAAACCCAAGCACTGGTTGATTTCGTATCAGAGTGGACTGAACAACAAGTACCAGACAACCCGGAGACTGCAGAAGTATGGCGAATGTATTTTGATGGCTCACTCAAGCTGCAGGGAGCAGGAGCGGGGATTCTTTTCACTGCACCAGGAGGCGAACACCTCAAGTACGCCCTCCAGCTGCTATTCCCGGCCTCCAACAATGCAGCCGAGTATGAAGCTTTGATCCATGGATTGAACATTGCCATATCATTGGGCATCAAAAGATTAATGGTATATGGGGATTCTCTGGTAGTCATCAGCCAGATAAATAAGGAGTGGGATTGCTCAAACGATTCGATGGGAAGATACTGCACTGCCGTCCGAAAACTGGAGGATAAATTCGAGGGTCTAGAATTTCATCATGTGGAAAGAGATCGGAACACAGCAGCCGATGTACTGTCCAAGCTAGGGTCCAGTCGAGCTCAGGTCCCATCCGGGGTTTTTGTGCAAGAAATTCTGCAGCCGAGTATCTCAATGGATCAAATGGAAGAGTGCAACGTCATAGGTCAACCTGAGTCAGATCCCGATGACTGGAGAAAGCCAATCATTAAGTACATGAGGAATGAAGAAGAACCAGATGATAAGAACTCGGCAGAGCGCATTGCAAGACAGTCGGCTCATTATACACTTTTTGGGGAGACATTATACAGAAGGGGAGCATCAGGCGTCTTCATGAAGTGCATTCTCCCATCCACTGGAAAGCAACTCTTAGAAGAGGTCCACGCTGGACAATGTGGGATACATGCAGCCTCCAGAACACTAGTTGGGAAGGTCTTCAGGTCAGGATTCTATTGGCCAACAGCAAAGAATGATGCAGCCAAGTTAGTTCAGAGGTGCGAAGCCTGCCAATACTTGTGAAAGCAACAACACCTGCCGGCACAGCAGCTGCAGACCATACCAGTAACTTGGCCTTTTGCATGCTGGGGGCTGGATATGATTGGACCTTTCAAGAAAGCTCAAGGGGGATATACTCATGTGTTGGTAGCGATTGACAAGTTCACTAAATGGATAGAATTCAAGCCCATTGCCTCTTTGACCTCTGCTAAGGCTGTGGAATTCATACAAGACATAATATTCAGATTCGGGATACCAAACAGCATCATAACTGATTTAGGGTCCAATTTCACGAGTTCAGAATTCTTTGACTTCTGCGAGCAAAAAAGCATTCAGATCAAGTATGCATCTGTAGCCCATCCAAGAGCCAACGGGCAAGTTGAGCGAGCCAACGGGATGATATTGGATGCACTCAGGAAAAAGATTTTCGATAAGAACGAAAAATTCGCAGGAAAGTGGATAAGGGAATTACCCTATGTTGTTTGGAGCCTAAGAACCCAACCTAGCCGAGCTTTACATGGAAACACTCCTTTCTTCATGGTCTATGGGTCGGAGGCAGTGCTGCCCGCTGATCTCAAGTTTGGGGCGCCAAGGCTGATTTTTGAAAGCATAGCAGAAGCTGAGACCACCAGACTGGAGGACATAGACGTACTCGAAGAAGAACGGCTAAGCGCAGTAATCCAATCAGCAAGATACCAGCAGACTCTAAGGCGCTATCACGACAAGGCTGTGCGGCAACGATCCTTTTCAGTAGGGGAGCTCGTCCTTCGCCGAATTCTAACGGGAGAAGGACGACACAAGTTATCACCCTTATGGGAAGGACCCTTCATAGTAGCAGAAGTCACTCGGCCCGGATCATATCGCCTCACTCAGATGGATGGCACGGAAGTTGGTAACTCCTGGAACATAGAACACCTGAGAAAGTTTTATCCTTAGCCGTACCTCAAAACTGCTGGGATAACAATGATGTACTCTGTAAAGTGGAAATATGTCATCAATAAAGAAAAGGTTTCAAGGATACTCAATTTATTTACGATTGACTTGCATTCTTACTTAACTCGGGGTGACCACTATGCCCTGCTAACGGAGCAATCGACTTAAGTCGGCAACGACTTAAGGCGGTGCGACATGCTCACGCTTACTTAACTCGGGGTGACCACTATACCCTGCTAACGGAGCAATCGACTTAAGTCGGCAACGACTTAAGGCGGTGCGACATGCTCATGCTTACTTAACTCGGGGTGACCACTATGCCCTGCTAACGGAGCAATCGACTTAAGTCGGCAACGACTTAAGGCGGTGCGACATGCTCACGCTTACTTAACTCGGGGTGACCACTATACCCTGCTAACGGAGCAATCGACTTAAGTCAGCAACGACTTAAGGCGGTGCGACATGCTCACGCTTACTTAACTCGGGGTGACCACTATACCCTGCTAACGGAGCAATCGACTTAAGTCGGCAACGACTTAAGGCGGTGCGACATGCTCACGCTTACTTAACTCGGGGTGACCACTATGCCCTACTAACGGAGTAATCGACTTAGGTCGGTGGCTACTAAAGACCAATGTAGCACGCTCTCGCCTATATAATTCAGGGGATGATTTCCATATCCCACAGACAAAATTCATAGTCATCATGCGTCATGACTTCCAAACTCGTTAACTGAAAAATTACGATACAATGAGAGAGTAACTGTGTTATTCAAATAAACCGGTGCCTTTTAACAAATGTTCAATCATGCAAGTTGCGCGCTTGAAGCACGCGAAATGTTTTCTCTATTTTGCAATGTCTTTTCCAGGAGCAATTGATGAAGAGGGACGACTCGAGGAATCAGGGGCGGCGTTCACGTCAGCCCTTATATCTTCAGGAACGATTACGCCAGGTCTCCTCATCAGGATTCGCCCCGCCCGAATGGCCTTATCCATGGCCTTATCGCGCTGGGCTCTCAGTGTACTGGAAGTCTCTTCAGCAACCTTGACAGCCAACTGGGCAGCCTCTAGCTCCTGGGTAACAGATTTCTTGGAAGCACGCAGATTCTTGATGACAACGTCTTTAGCCGATATCAACTCCCGAAGGCGAATCACATTATCCAAGGACTCCTGCAGCTTATAGCGAAGATTGTTTAACTCCTCCATGGAAAAGCGATGACTCCTCTCCAGAATAGTCAACGAGTTGTTAGAATCTCGATACAACCTATCAAGATTGTCACGAGAAGCCGCAAGGATACATTTTTCTTCCTGCAAGCACAAATCAGTTCCTTCAGAAAACCAGGCAAATAATGGGAGTATAGCAAGGCAAAAGCACAGTTGCGTATATCACCTTTTCAGAGTCGAGCTGAGCATGCAGGGAAGAACTCAACGCATTGGCATCATCCAAGGCGGCAGAGACTTGACTCAGCTCAATCTGACCTTGAGAGTACTTTTCCTCAAGATCAGTGCATCGCTGAGACAGTTCAGCCCGATCTTGAGAATGTTTCTCCTCAAGAAGTGTAATCTGTCGAGTCATTCCTAGCAAAAGGTAATTAAACAAAACGAGGTCAGAAGGTAAAACAGTCCACAACAAGCGCGAAGAAAAGAAAAAAGGGCACTAACCAGCGTTAGCCGCCTCCAACTCGGATACACGGCGATGAAGAGACACCGGATTCCAACAAGAAAAGGATGAAGCCACTTCTGGGATAGGAGCACCATGCAATTTCAGCTGGCTGGTCATCCCATCCACCAAAACCTGATAAGAAGAGCAGATGAGCATAATGGCAAGAATTCATGTAAAAGTCAAGCTAAGAAACAGCACGGTACCTGGAGGTTGGAGAAGAACGAAGGGATCCCCAAGTCAGGAGAAATCAGATGATAACCAGGCGCAAGGTCATCACCCGAAGCAGCATGCAATGGAACAGTGGGAATCAGTTCATCTCCTTCAACAGAGCCGGATACCCGATCAGCGGGGACGCTGCCCTCCAAAGCGACGCCCCGGTCCGAAGCTTGGGCCACCACCATGCAGCCAGAGTGTGGAGGTGACCCAGCGTGAACGTCCATGGAAGCGCCGGAAGGAGACCCTGTTTAGGCACCCTCGGGGACTGGGCCATAGTTGGCACTGCCCACTTGAGCTGGATTATCTCCGGCAGCACCCTCGGGGGCTGGGCAGTAGCTCGCACTCTTCGCCCGGGCTAAGTCATCCCCGACGACACCCTCGGGGGCTGGACATGTGTCAACACCATCCTTGGAGTCCAAACTTTCAGCAGTAACCATCTCTAAGGTTGATGGGCCCTCGGCTACTTCCATGGAATCAGGACAATTCAAGTTAGCATCCCGACCCTCGAGATCGCGCTCTAAGGTTGATGAGGCGCGGGATGACCTCAACCCAGCGTCCGGCACGGCACAACAAGCGTCAGTTACATCATCATCCACTGGCCCTGATAACAAGTCCTCTGGGACCATATCCTCGAGAGTTTGATCAAAGTCGGCCAGGGATATGTTTTGCAGACCAACAAGGGCAGATAAAGCGGGAGAAGGAACTCCACTACTTTCCCCACTGGCGAGGAATTGCCGACTGTTCTTCCGAGTCAGAGGGATTTCATTCTCTTCCTCTTCGTCGTCTTCATCAGCAACACTGGCAGCACACCCATTGGGATCAGCAACAGATGGACCACACCCATTGGGGTCAGCAACAGTCATACCACACCCATTGGGATCAGCATCAGCAAATTCAGGCACAGGAACCTCCTCAGCAGCATGAACCAAGGGACCAGCATCCTGATCCAAGCTAGATACTCGCCGAAGACGTCTCCTTTTCTTTTTCTGCTCGTCAGCAGGAAGATCAGCTTGATTAACTCGGCAAGGACGCCTCGAGCGAGCACGGACAGGTCTCTGAACATCCAAGGTTATACCAGCCTCAGGGAGAGATGCCACTGCCAATGTCTCAGCAGGAGTAGCGTCAGAAGAATCTTCAGCCAACATATCAAGCATGGCATTCATTTCCGCGTCATTAGGATCCAAAGGCACCTTGAAGTGAACTTGTCGTTCATCATCAGGAATTTTCCCAAGAGAGGCGACCAAAGCACTAACTTCCTCATCAGAGGGCCGAGTTCTAAGGCCCAAACTGCCATTAGTCGCAGGTGGATTTGACACGAAACGAGTGAAGGCCTTGGCAGGAGGCAGATTCCAGGCTGAATACGCCACCGGAGCACCAACATTGGATACTTTGCCTCTGAGAATCATCTCCAGTCGGCTCACCAAATCTGCAGATGGGATTCTTCTATTGGTAACTCGAGTCGGGTCGGCTAGCCCTTGATACAGATAAGCCGGGTGGACCCTATCTTTCAGTGGCTAAATGTTTTTGAAAACGAAGTCAGCAACTATAGCTTCAGCAGTTAAACCCCTTTCTTTCAACAGTCCAACTTCAGCTAGCAGCACACTGGCCTCAGCCACCTCCTCGTCTGTAGGAGACTCGGTCCAGCTCGGGGTGCGAACATCTGGCTGTCTTCCTGACCGGGGGGGAGAGAATTTCCATAGTTATCAACTATAAACCACTCCAGGCGCCATCCCTTAATGCTGTCTTTAAGGGGGATCTCAAGATATTCAGTTTTCCGTCCCCGGCGCATCTCCAAGCTGGCACCTCCAACCAACTGATGTTGTCCCCCGGCCATCCCAGGGCGACAATGATACAGGTGTTTCCACAAGCCAAAATGCGGCAATACGCCAAGAAAGGCCTCACATAAGTGGACGAAGATAGAAATTTGCAGAATTGAATTAGGGTTCAGATGGGTTAGGTTGATGTGGTAGAAATCAAGAAGACCACGGAAAAAGGGAGAAATAGGAAGGCCAAGGCCGCGGAGAAGAAAGGGAGCGTAAACCACGGACTCGTGGGTGTCCTCCGTCGGGACCGTAGTCCCGTGGCAAATCCGCCAAGAACAGAGTTCCCGTGGAGGAAGAACCCCGATGGACACGAGGTGGAGGAGTTCGGTTTCAGAGATGATGGACATGTGGTTACCTGCGAAAGGCAACTGGCTGTTGGGATCAATTGGGGGAATCACCACAGCGGAAGAACTCGCGATTTTCCTCTTGGGAGCCATCTCGATTTCACCAGTGAGCAAATTGGAGGCAAGCGCAGAGAGGATTTGGAAGCAGGAATGCAAGAACTAGGGCGCGGAAAGCAAAGGCGGCTAAAAGTGCAACTCTTATGGGATATTCTCGGACCAAATACCGTTTCAAAAAGTGCTCAGTCATCACTCGGCAGTTATTTTCGAAATCCCAGCAGGCCACGTGGTCATTCGGCAGTTATTTCCCAAAAAAACCGGTGGGCCCTCTCCTTACTCGGGTGTTAATCCTCAAAATAACTCGGCGTTGCCTCTAAAATGCCGACGTCACTATTCAGTCACTCGGCGTTGCCTCTAAAACGCTGGTCTCGAGTTCAATCGTTCGGCCTTACTTCTAAAATGCCAACGTTGACCTTCAATCACTCGGCGTTGCCTCTAAAACGCTGATCTCGAGTTCAATAACTCGGCGTTGCCTCTAAAATGCCGACGTCACTATTCAGTCACTCGGCGTTGCCTCTAAAACGCTGATCTCGAGTTCAATCGTTCGGCATTACTTCTAAAATGCCAACGTTGACCTCCAATCACTCGGCGTTACCTCTAAAACGCTGATCTCGAGTTTAAAAACTCGGCGTTGCCTCTAAAATGCCGATGTCACTACTCAGTCACTCGGCGTTGCTTCTAAAACGTTGACCTCGAAGTTCAACCGCTCGGCATTACTTCTAAAATGTCAACGACGACCTTCAATCACTCGGCGTTGCCTCTAAAACGCCGACCTCGAATTCAACCGCTCGGCATTACCTCTAAAATGCTGACGTCGACTTTCAGTCACCCGGCGTTGCCTCTAAAACGCTGATTTGGAGTTCAACTACTCGGCATTACTTCTAAAATGTCGACGGCGACTTTCGATCATTCGGCGTTACCTCTAAAAACGCCGACCCCACGATCAATTGCTCGACGTTACTTCTAATGTCAATACAGACTGCAATATTACTCGGCGGCTACTTCTGGAAGCATCAGCATGATGATCGAGTCGTCTGCCTATGGCCTCAAAATAATCAGATTTATAGTTAGACAAAACGAGTCATCAAAAGGAAGCCAAATTCATTCTTCATTCAAGGGAAGTGGCAATACTTACAAATCAACTCATTATGAGTTGATACTCCCCTACTACTACTACTACTACTACGCTACACTATACTACTCTACATTACTAATACTACTACATTATCTAACTATACTATTTCTAACCTATACTAATATTTAAAAAGACCAGTGGCATCTAGCCACTGGCCCTGCCCCTGCCGCCGCCGCCGCTCTTGGTGCCGCCCCTGCTGCCGCCGCCCCTGGTGCCGCCCCTGCTGCTGCCGCTCTTGGTGCTGCCCCTGCTGCTGCCGTTGCCGCCGCCCCCGCCACTGCCGCTGCCGTCGTCGTCGTCGTCGTCATCGTCGTCGTCGTCGTCGTCGTCCTCGCCCTCGCCGCCGCCGTCCGAGTCCTCCTCATCCGAGGAGTACTCGGACTCATCCGAGCCCTCGAGCCCGGAGCGCTCGACGGCCCGGATGTACGCCCAGACCTCCGCGGCTATCCCCTGGGAGTCGTCCGAGTCATCGGACGACGCCGGGGGAGAGACGAGGGCCGGAGACCTCTCGGACTCGGAGGAGAACTCCTCCTCCGAGTACTCCGAGTCGCCGAAGTCCTCCGATGGAGGAGTCGGCTCGCGCTTGCGCTTATTGTTTTTTCCCATGGTGGAAGCAAGCAGAAAAGGAGAGAAGGAAGCAGTAAGAAATAGCAAAGAGATGTGAAGAAACCAGAGGGGCAACAGCGTTATTTATAGAAGAGAAAGGCAACCGCTCACCTCCAACCGCGGTCACTGAACAGTCGCAAAGCATTCATTATGCACTTCCACCCGTCCAAAGACACGTCAGGCGGCTGGCGCCGTTTCATGCAGCACTACACCCATTGGGACTCCAGTCAACAGTGCAAAGGATATGATTACACTCGCCGTCCCATCACATTACAACTCAGAAGCAGCCGGTTAAAACACTCAGTGTACCAAGCCGTCCCTTGCCCACACCCATTAGGGGGGGGACGCCCAGGAATTGTCAGTATATTTTTAAAATTGGTCACATCTGTGCAGAGCATGCAGTGAATGCCTCAAGACAAAAATGAGATATCAACAAGGGTTAGAGAGAAGCCAAGTATAGCCAGCAGAGTGCAAAATATGGTCGACAGACAGGACTTGAAGACTAGACAAAGAACGTCCATCGAATGTCCAATCAAGTGCAGAGCAAATACACTGTGCTACCTAGCAAGATATGGAAGGATTGCAAATTCAGCTGCAAAAGACAAAACACATGCTGACCTCTGAAGCATAATATTGATGACATAGCACGGATGACATCATGCCAACTTTTCTATAAGCAGAAAGAGTAATTTTCAGCAAAAGGACACAAAAAGAAGACCTTCAAGTGAATTATCCTCAAAAAATCCACTTGAAGGTCGGGGGCTACACCCATTGGGTGCACCTTCGGTGCACCCCATGGATTGTCATTCTAAGCCAGGATAGCACCAATTTCTAAGGGCATGGAACAAGATTAAGAAGCCAATCCTCAACTAGGAATAAAGGAACACAAATGGAAGTAATCTCTGCTGAAGACCTTCGAGTAGATTATTTTCTAAAATCTACTCGAAGCTCGGGGGCTACACCCATTGGGTGCACCTCCGGTGCACCCAATAAGGTTCAGAATCCTACAAACAGGAATGCCGATCTCTAAGGCACAGGCACGAAGCTAGATTTTGGTCAACAAGTGATCGAAGCAGGAGAGAACAACAGGAAGCCGTCTTTCTTCAAATCACCTACAAGCTGGACCTGAGATCTTCGGGTTGATTACCTCTAAATTAACCCAAAGATCGGGGGCTTGTGGGGGATAGATATCCCCCGGGTCCACTAAAAGAGTAAAGGACTTCACGAAAGGCCCAAGGGCCCAATAAATCGTAAGGTCATTCTTTTGTGGGCCTGGGGAAAAACAACCAGCAACGCAGGGCGACATGAGGCCGGATTGGTGCAAACCCGGACGGCCCATAACGTCGAGCGAGTGGCTGTAACAGAGATCCGGCTTTCCCGCGTCGGGGCCTCCATGCAACGAAGCCACGTGAGGATAAGTCGGCGAGGGTTACGTGAAGGATAATCTCGAGAGGTTCACTATCTTTTAGCCACTTGTTGTTATCCTATCCATATGTACTGCCCCACGGTCGAGTATATAAGGCCTAGGGGGCACCCCTTCAGAACATTCGACCCATTACTTAGCCACCCACCTCGACTCTCTGTATTCTTAATCCAGAGAGCTCTCCTGTAATCATTCCCACCAAGCATACTCATCAGGACGTAGGGTGTTACGCATCACTAAGCGGCCCGAACCTGTAAACCTTGTCTACCGTCTCTCGTGCGATCAGCACGAACCATTTTGCTACAGTTGTCGACACCTTCCTACTCCTAAAACACCTCGAGGGGCAACCCCAGGTGTGCGGTCGGACCCTAAACACCGACAGAATCAGCGTTGACTTTTCGCTGTAAGCGTCCCTTAGGAGCTTCTTCGCCTTTTACTTTCGGTGGAATCAGCGTTGACTTTTCGCTGTAAGCTCTGCATTCCCTTAGGAATGACTTTTGAGCTTCTCTTTAAATTCTTTTCTTTTTCCTTTGCATTTACATTTACATTTTTGGGGGATATCATTTTTATAGAATTGAAATAAGGAAAATTACATGTTGTGGCCCCATTAAAAACCTTTCTCCCCCTTTGAAAAGGAAAAGGGTGCCACAAAAAAGAATAGAAAAAATTACATCAAACTAAACATAATATCGCCGAAGCTCATCCGCATTCCACGATCTAGGGATGTCGTTGCCGTCCATATCCTTTAATCTGTAGGAACCGGGTCTTGACGAAGATACCACCAAAAAAGGGCCTTCCCACTTCAGCTGTAGTTTGCCTACTGTGTCTAGGTTGGCCACTCTTCGAAGCACCAAATGTCCTGGCTTAATGTTCTTCAACCGAACCTTTCTATCACGCTATTTTATTTGTTTCGGCCTGGTATTTATTGATGTTTTCCACAGCCTGAAGCCTGATCCCTTCTATAGCATCTTTTTCCACAGAGCAGTCAGCTTCATCTTCGCCTTTTGCCGAAGCTATTGTTCTTATTGATCCTGCTTTGGCTTCTTTCGGGGTTATTGCTTCGTCACCAAATAATAGTTTGAATGGCGTAAAGCCTGTTGATCTTGACGCCGTTGTGTTATGGCTCCACACCACTTTGGTTAATTCTTCTGGCCACTTTCCCCTGGGCTGATTGAAAATTGACTTCATTATTCCTGTCATTATGATCCCATTAGCTTTTTCGACTAGTCCATTTGATTCTGGATGTCGAACTGACGCAAAATGGATCTTCGTGCCAATTTGGTCACAAAACTCTTTAAAAGCTTCGGAGTCAAACTGTGTTCCATTGTCCACAGTAATGGCCTTCGGCACTTCGAAGCGACAAACAATGTTTTGCCAGAAAAACTTTTGAACAGTGACCGAAGTTATCGTGGCTAAAGGTTTTGCCTCAATCCATTTAGAAAAATATTCCACTGCCACTACAACATATCTTAAATTTCCTTGTGCTGGTGGTAGCGGACCTAACAAATCAAGGCCCCACCTTTGCAACGGCCAAGTGGGTTGTATTAACTGAGTTAGAGACGAAGGTTGTTTTTGATCTCTTGCACATTTCTGACAACCTTCACACTTTTGCACTAGTTCCGCTGCATCTGAAGCTGCTTTTGGCCAATAAAATCCTTGGCGAAAAACTTTTCCCAACAACGGCCTAGATCCAATATGAGATTCACACAGGCCTGCATGTATTTCCTTCATCAATTCTATGCCTTCAGCTCTGGATAAACACTTGAGCAACGGGGAACAGACCCCACGCTTGTATAACTCCCCTTCTATAATGACATATGGTCGAGCTCTTGCTTCTATCCTCCTGTTATAAGCTTCGTCATCTGAAAGAAAATTACCCTGAAGAAAAGAGATAATTTCAGTTCTCCAATCTTCACTATAAACAGGGGATATGTTGAGGACCGCTCTTTCAAGAAGCTCGACCGAAGGTGCTTTAATTGTTTCGAAAAATACTTCCGAAGGTAAAGGCAGCCCCTGTGCTGCTGACTTGGCTAATAGATCAGCATATTCATTTTCTCCACGAGGAATGTTTTTAACATAGAATCCTTCAAAGGAAGCCTCAATCCTTCGGACTGTATCTAAATATTTTTCAAGCTTCGAATCTCTTACCTTATAGCTCTTGTCAATATGACCAGAAATAACTTGGGAATCAGTTTTAAGAATGGCCCTTCTGATTCCCATTGCCTTTAACTTCCGAAGACCCAAGAGCAAAGCTTCATACTCAGCAATATTGTTTGTGCAACTGAAATCAAGTCTTGCCGCATAACAAGTTTTCACTTTGGAAGGTGAAACCAACACAGCAGCTGCTCTTGCTCCAAAGGTTCCCCAAGACCCATCGCAAAACACTGTCCATGCTTCGGCATCTTTATTCGTTTCTTCCTCCTGAGCCCCTAGCGTCCAGTCGGCAATGAAGTCTGCCAACGCTTGGGACTGGATCGAAGATCTATGCACATAATCAATACAAAATTCATTGAGCTCTGCAGCCCATTTTCCAATCCTTCCAGTAGCTTCTCGGTTTCTCATAATATCCTTCAACGGTTGTGAAGAAGGAACAATTATATTATAAGCTTGAAAATAATGCCGAAGCTTCCTGGAGGCCATCAAAACAGCATACAGTACCTTCTCCAATTCTGTATAATTTTTCTTTGATAAGCTAAGGACTTCGGATACAAAGTATATTGGGGCCTACTTTTTGACTTGGCCTTCAAGCTTCTCCTAAACAAGTGCTGCACTTACCGCTGAGTGCGAAGCTGCCACATATAATAACGAAGGAGCCCCTGGCGTTGGTGGAGTTAATGTTGTTAGATCTATCAAATATTGCTTCAGCTCTTCGAAGGCTTTCTGCTGGACTGGTCCCCATTGAAAAACTTCGGCTGACTTCAGCACTTCGAAAAATGGCAAATTTCTCTCTGCTGATCTAGATATGAATCTATTGAGAGATGCCAGTCTTCCTGTCAATCTTTGAGCCCCCTTCTTTGTACTTGGTGGTTCCATTCGAAGGATAGCTTCGATTTTGCTTGGATTAGCCTCAATTCCTTTTGTTGAAACTAGACAACCAAGAAACTTCCCCTTCTTCACTCTGAAGACACATTTTTCTGGATTCAGCTTTAAACCAGCCTGTCTGAAATTAGCGAAGGTCTCCTGCAGATCAGCAATGTGATTATCTTGCTTCGTGCTTTTCACAATGATATCATCAACATAAGTTAGCACATTCCTGCCTATCTGAGAATGGAGAACCTTCGCTGTCATTCTGCTGAAGCTTCCTCCAGCATTTTTAAGCCCTTCAGGCATCCGAAGGTAACAATATGTTCCAATGGGGGTTATGAAGCTTGTCTTCGGCTCATCCTCTTTCTTCATCCAGATTTGATGATAGCCTGAATAACAATCCAACAGACTCATGAGCTCTGATGAAGCTGCTGCATCAACTAAGGAATCTATCCTCGGCAATGGAAACTCATCCTTCGGACAAGCCTTATTAAGATCAGTAAAGTCGATACACATCCTCCATTTACCATTGGCCTTCTTTACCATAACAGTGTTAGCCAGCCATTCTAGGTACTTTACCTCTCTGATAACTCCGGCACTGAGGAGTCTTTTCACTTCATTCCGAGCACCTTCAGCCTTATCATCAGACATTTTCTGAAGCCTCTGCTTCCTGGGTCTGAATGATGGATCAACATTAAGGGAGTGTTCAATAACATCCCTGTTAACTCCGCAAAGATCATTAGCTGACCAAGCAAAGACATCTTTATTGTTGAACAAAAACCTTATCAAGGTTTTCTCCTGTTCTTCGGACAATTGAGATCCCAGTAGTACCTTCTGCTCTGCTACATCCTCACATAAGAGCATGGGCTTCGGCTGATCAGCCGAAGCAGCTTTTTCCCTTCTGAACTTGTACTGCTCACAAGCTTCAACTCCATCTATGTTATGGATTGCTTTTGAATCTGTCCAATTTCCTTCGGCCCTTCTAGCAGCTTCCTGACTTCCATGAATAGCAATGGGCCCTTGGTCCGAAGGTATCTTCATGCAAAGGTAAGCTGGATGAAGAATTGCTTCGAAGGCATTGAGGGTACCACGACCAATGATAGCATTGTAAGGATACTCCATGTCAACAATGTCGAACACAATTTGCTCAGTCCTTGTGTTGTTGACAAATCCGAAGGTTACCGGCATGGTAATCTTCCCAAGTGCTACAATTTGCCGCCCTCCGAAGCCACAAAGAGGGTGTGTGGCATCATGGATCTTGTCTTCGGGCTCTTGCATTTGTCTAAAAGCCTTAGCAAATATGATATCTGCAGCACTGCCTGTATCAACTAAAACATTATGGACCAGAAATCCTTTGATCACACAAGAGATAACCATAGCATCATTGTGTGGGTAGTCCTTGAGTTGAAGATCTTCTTGAGAGAAGGTAATTAGAATGTGAGACCATCTTGACTTGATGAAGGGTCCTTGCACCCCGACATGCTGTACCCTTCTTTGTGCCTCCTTCTTCTGCTTCTTGTTAGCTGGCTCTGAGCATGAACCGCCTGTTATGGGGAGTACCAGCTTCGGAGCCGAAGCCGCTCCAGCTTGATCGTTGAACGAAGCCATTAGCTCAAAAAAAGGTGGAAGTGAGTTGACCGGAGGTGGGCGCCAATGTTGGGGACTTGTTCTCAAATGCTAGGAATCAAGAATAAGGCAACACAAAGATGTTAAATATTAAATACCCTTCGTCCGCTGAAGCATTATCTCCTCAAGGGTTTAATGAACTTCGGACGAAGGTCACAAACATAACATTACGAAGGTAATAAAAATAATATAAAACGATGTGAAATGTAGAATATTAAAGATAAATATGTTGGAGATAAATGGCATCATTCACATATTCATTATATGAATCCAAAATGTTTGAATACAATGTTTAAGGTATGCTTATACCTTCGCCTTGACAAGCAATAATTCCCGAATAATGCTCTTGCAATTACAGGAATACGTGAACAGTAAAGGAATACTGTTCACTATTTATAGGCACAGGACACAACCTGTGAGGAATTACAATCATGCCCTTCATAAATTTTACAACAATGACTCAGACCCCTACAGGCTAAAAGGTCATTCTATCTTTAAGTCGGTTCGACCCTTTATCTTCGGATATGTTATAACCCCGAAGCTGCATGAATGATACCTTCGTCGTCACGTACGAGCAGCTTCAGCTGCAGCTGTTTTTTCTCTGCAGGACCTTCGGCGACGAAGCATAGTCCCAACAGGCCCATCTATCATTATCCTTATTTTTTTATCGTACAGACTCATATGTCGCGATGATTTTCTCTGCCTTGGTTTTATTTCCAAACGTCACTCCGCTCGGTCGGCTGGGTTCGAACCCACGACAAAAACGGCAACCACCTCGGCCCCACTTTTCTCCTCACCTCACTCGCCCACGATGTTGAGAAATCCGACGCCTCCAAAACTACTGCCCAGCCCTATTTACTTCCCCATCTTGTCATGCCTCTGTTTGAGCTACTCGCATAAGAACACGTCTTAACATGCAGCAACACAGTGCCATGGACCCTCGTCGCTCACCGAAGAATCGTCGTCCTGCGTTCCAAGGTTTGAAGCCCCTCGTTCCTCTCTCTACCGGCTTTCTTCTTTTCAGTTGTGCCACACCCACTGGCCATGGCGAATTGGCGCTCTTGTCTGGTGCTCGCCTGGCCTCTCGCGGCGCGAACATGCGCGGTCAGCGGACCAGCGTCGAGGCTGCCAGCCGAGCACCCCTCGCTAGCCCCGGCGCAGCGGCCTGCCAGTGTGGCGGCGCGACAACCATGTGCGCGCGGCGAGCCGCCGCGAGATCCGCCCCATCCAGCGAGCCACCATCGCCCAGTCTCTGCGCGTCTGCGTTTCGCGTAGAAGAAACCACCGTGTGCGTTTTCAGCCGAAGAAGAAAATAGAAACCGTCATGGGGCCCACCACGTGCATGCATCTGTAATTTCTTGGTAGCATGCGTAAGTTAGAGAACCATCCTCCCTACTCACGTGGCCATGTGGCATTTTTTCCTTTTCTTTTCTTCTATCATTAGCTGCTAAGGATCCTGTGCATTTTCTTCCATGTGGTCCTTCGTACGGTCAAATTTCTGCCAATAAAATTGTGTCTCGTCGCCGCTAATCCGCGATAAACTAATGCGACTTCTTTTACGTTAAGCCTCTATTTTAACCCATTCAAATTGTGTTAGATTCATATTAACGTTGTCTACATATGAAAAATATATTTTTGTCGTAACACATGTTTCAGTTAATTAATTAATTAATTGTTTGTTTGTTGGTTATTAAAATAGTTGTCTAATTAAAACTAATTTGTAGTTTTAGTTTGTACTTTTATAATAAATATTAGCATGATTAATGTCAGCTCAAATGTTGTCAAATTAATACTTGTTTAGCATAAACATGGCATCTGTTAATAATTTCCCGCTTGTCGCGTCGTTCGTGCATATCGCGTGTCGACATTTGCGTCGTCGTGCTGTTTGCACGCGCCGTTGTCATGGTTTGTGTGCGGTTCGTGCATGTTGCACTCGCCGTCGTCGAGCTGTTCGCCCGCGTCGCCGCGCTATTTGCGCGTGTTGTGCTCGTTGTCGTGTTGTTCGTGTGCGACGTCGTTTGCACATGCCGTCCGTGCGTTGTTTCGTACAGTGTTGCGCGTCGTCACATGTCATCCACATGTGTCGCGCACGTCATTTTCTTGCATGTCGCGCGGCGTTCGCGCATATCGCGCGCTGCCTGCGCGCGATAGTAGACCGTTCGCTTATAATCACTCATGTCGGTTTAATTAACTATTTGTTTAATCGTCGACTATTAAAATAGTAAGTTAGTAAAAACGAAGTAGTAGTTTTAATTTACTTTTAATAAATGTCAACTAATATAATTATATGGAATTAAGTGTCATAACTATTACTTGCGTAGCGTAAACGTTAAAAACTTCTCGACCGTAGCTTCGACCGTCGCGTTTCTTATCCCAGCGTAACCACAGAAGCGCTCTCTATATTATATTGCTCATTTCGATAATATTTTATCTTGTATGGTGTAATGTTCTCATGCAAATATATGTTTATTTGCTTATGCCTGTTCATCTTTGCTTCGCGTTACGATTAGATCACGATTCGTTTCCGAGCTTCGAGGAATCGACGGTCAAGCTTCGGCGACCAAGTGGTTAGGTTCTTCGAGTTCTACAAAGTTGAAGATATTGAACATCTGTTTGGTGAAGGCAAGTGTCCTCTGACCTATTATGTCCTATTTACTTTATAATTCATCAACCTGCATACCATGATCAACCTAGGGTCGACTAGTATTCTGTTTTCCTGTCCTTGTTTATCCTTTGGGAATTGATTATTATGATTAGTTCTATGCTAGCGCTTTACTTTAATCAATGAACATGATGAGATACAATGACGATACTATGATTTTATTCTGGATATGATGATATACTTGTGGCATTTTAGGGGACTCGAGCGGTTTCTCGAGTGCCTCTCCGTAAGGACCTGTGCGTTGGATGACCACCCAGGAAAACAGTGCAACCATGAGGGTGGTATGGGACGCCCTTAGCTAATTAATTAGAGGAACTGAGGTGTAGTTTGCTTCGTCGTCGTGCCGTTAATGGGGCTTGGTGTATGCGGCTCGCTCTGCCGAGGGTGGATTGCCCCTTGGGGAGGAGTGTGGTACATTTAGGAAACCTTACGAGCGGCTATAGCCTCAGGGAATCTTTGTAAAGGCTTCGTAGTGAATCCTTGGCCATTCACCTCGGGAGTGAATAAGGGTCTTGCAAGCCTGGGCTAGAGAGGGAATCACGGCTCATGGGTAAAGTGCGCAACCTCTGCAGAGTGTTATGAAACTGATATATCAGCCGTGCTCACGGTTATGAGCGGCCAAGGGAGCTCCATTGATTAGAGACACATTGGTCAGAGATGTTTTGTTTACAGATGATGATGAGGATAATGCTGGTTTCTATTGTGGTTTCTGGTATTCTTTCCGTTTGGAAAGAGTACTTTTGGGTTAACAACTTGGGTTAATGTTAAAACCTGGCTCTCTACTAGTAATAATTACCTGACCAATAAAAAGCAACTGCTTGACCTTAACCCCACATAAAGCTAGTCCACTTCAGCCAAACGGGACATTTGCTGAGTACGTTGATGTGTACTCACCCTTGCTTTCACAAAACACTAGGTTGCCTTTGGTGCAATCTATGCTCAGGTAAAGAAGGTGTCGAGGCGGATCTCCAGGAGTTCCAGGACGTCAACGAGTTCGAGGATTAGGCTAGCGACCTCCCCCACTCAGCTGCCTGTGGTGGGTTAATTTACGTTGGCTACGTTTCGATTCTTTGTACTTTGATTTATATTATGTAAACGACTCTAGTCTTTAATATCATTACTCTTTATTGTAATTCAAAGCATTGTGCTATGATGAGTCATTTATGTAATCGCTGTGTATTGAATTTCTGATCCTGGCACGTAAATGGTTCGCATTCGGTTTACTTTCCAAAACCGGGTGTGACATCATCTGTCATGTCACTTGCCACCACATCCTAGTTGTGACGAAATTAATCGTCATGTTTTTGCCACGTCAGCCGCCCTGTCAACTCATTTATGACAAACATATCCGTCACAAAACTGCCATATGGCAATGGTCCAATGCTACACTCTATGATGACTTTGGGTCTCGTTTATGATGATTTAGAGCATCATTGATTTTATGCCGAATAAATTTTCCATCACTATATTTATGACGTTCTTTGTATTTCGTCACGAAAGTTCCTTTAATATGCACCTCCTCTGATTGTTTCGTCTCCACTCCTGCTCATGCCGTCAGGCCGCCAAGCCCTCCTCCTGCCACCACTCTCGGTCGCCGCTCCCTCTACGCAGCCCGAACCGGCGTCGAGCCCTCCTATTGTCATCCACCGCCCTATCGAGATGTTATTTTTTTGTGTATTTTATTCCATATTTTCGGCGACCGTTATTCAATTGCCATCGAATTTAGTATGTATTTGTGATTGTGCTTGTTTGATTAGGGTGTATGATTAGTATTATTGTTTGGTTCTATTCCATTAATGTATTAGTGGCATATGTGGTTCAGTGATTAGTGGCATATTGTATTTGTGGCATTAGTTTTATAAGTATGTGGTATATTTACATTATTAGCTTTATAAGTACATTATAGTGGTATGTGGTACATTTGCATGATTAGTGGTATGTGGTACTTAGTTCGATTTGATTAATATCATATCATTCTTTGTTTTATAAGTACTATATTGTTTTAGTGGTAGCGAGGTTATGCTGCCGAAATTTCCTTTGGATCCTACTGGCTTGTCATAACCCCGCATCCTGTAGGTCTTTCTTGGGTGGGTTTAGGACCTATCCTTGCCTGAAATGTAGGATCGATACCCTTGACAAAGTTGAATGATGTTTTTACGATATGGTTTGGTTTAACAGTCTCAGGCATGGCTCAAGATTGTGCATTAATATACAATTGATGGAGTAGGAATGAACGTCATTCTGATGAGCGTGTAGGCAAGACCAAAGATTTTGTGGACCATGCTTTCTCCATGTCATTAACCGGCACTGTCGGATGCTCTTGTAGGCAGTACAGAAATAATGTATTCCTTAATAAAGACAGAGTTAGCCTAGATCTTTTTTCAGTTGTGATTTATGCCTAGATATGAGGTATGGGAACATCATGGTGAGGTAGTACCAACCCAAATATAGAAGAGGAGGAGAACAATGATTGGGCTAGCGGTGATGCGATGTATGAGATGCTAGATTCACTACATCTAGAGTTAAACCTAAGCTCTGTGGATCCTGTCACACTAGAGGTTTTGTGATTTTTTAAACTACTAGAAGACTCTGAAGAGTCGTTGCATGAACACACAGATGTGAATATACTCGCTTTTGTGACCCAGGTCATGGCCATTAAGTCGAAGTACTTTTTCTAGAACAACTGTTACTGAAAGGGAAATGTGCCCTTGGGCAATTTCTATTATGTTTTGGTGATTAAGTGCCCAACACATTTAATTAAGTTCTTATGTACTAAATGAAGAGAAAAGTGCAAATCAAGACATGAGGTATATTTCTAGATTTAGTACATTGTTTTGAGTACTAACATATTTTGTCTAAGTGCTAGAAACAGGAAAATAAGGAATTGCAAAAGACTTGGTTGTGTGCAGCCAAAGTCCAGCTCGGCCTAGCACACCGGACTGTCCGATGGTGCACCGGACAGTGTCCGGTGCGCCAGGCTGGTTCCCGGTGAACAAGCCGCTCTCGAGAAAAGTTTGGCGGCATACGACTATAATTCACCGGACTGTCCGGTGGTGCACCGGACTGTCCGGTGAACCAACAGTCGCCAGCGCAACGGTCGGCCGCGCAATTCACGGGCGACGCGTGGCCCGCTCCAACGGTCAGCAGGGGCACCAGACTGTCTGGTGTGCAACGGACAGTGTCCGGTGCGCCAATTGGCCCGGAGGTGCAACGGTCGTCTGCACCAGAAAAGGAAGGAGATCGGCATCGGACCATCTACAGTGACTGTCTGGTGGCGCACCGAACTGTCCGGTGCGCCACTCGACAGAAGGCAAGGATGACCTTCCTTGTTGGCCTTCAATGGCTCCTAGCAGCCTTGGGGCTATAAAAGGGACCCCTAGGCGCATGGAGGAGCTACCCAAGCTTACAAGAAACATTCTAAGACTTCAATACTCCAACTTCACGCATTTGATTCTTTGAGATAGTGACTTGAGCTCCATTTGAGTTGTGAACTCCGTGCGTTATATTTTGAGCTCAAGTTGTGACTTGTGTGCGTAGTTGTGCTGCGATTTGTGTCTTGTGTGTGTTCCTCATCCCAACCTTACTCCATGCTTTCATTGTGATCTTTGTTGTAAGGGCGAGAGACTCCAACCTTGTGGAGATTCCTCGCAAACGGGAATAATCATCTAAAGGAAAAACCATGGTATTCAAGTTGATCATCGGATCACTTGAAAGGGGTTGAGTGCAACCCTCGTCCATTGGGACGCCACAACGTGGAAGTAGGCAAGTGTAACTTGGCCGAACCACAGGATAAAAATCGCGTGTCTTGATCTTTCTGTGATTGTCTTATCCACAAGAATTTGCTTCTCAACTACTTAGTCGCACTAACATTTCTATAACCAAGTTTTGTGGCTATTTTAGTGTTGAATTTTACAGATCATCTATTCACCCCCTCTAGGTGCTCTCAATTGGTATCAGAGCCGTTCTCTTCATATAAGGGACTAATCGCCCGAAGATATGGATCCTAAGGGAAAGGGGATGGTGGCCAACGACAAGGAGAAGGAGTCCATCTTCAATGAGCCAAGAGACAACAAGTCCACTGACTCTGGCTTGAGTCACAAGAAGAAGGACGGGAAGAAGAAGGGGCGCATCAAGAAGATCATCTACTACGACAGTGATGCCTCGTCCTCTTCACCACACGACGACAACGATGACTCCTCGTCAAAGAGGAAACCGGTGAATCAAAACTATTCATTTGATTATTCTCGTATTCCATTTAATTCTAATGCTCATTTGCTATCAATACCACTTGGGAAACCTCCACACTTTGATGGAGAAGACTACTCTTTTTGGAGTCACAAAATGTGTAATCACTTATTTTCTCTCCATCCTAGTATTTGGGAGATTGTTGAAAACGGAATGCATTTTGATAATACTGACAATCCCGTTTTCGTAAATGAGCAAATTCATAAGAATGCATAAGCTACTACTGTTTTGCTAGCATCCTTGTGCAGGGATGAATACAACAAGGTGAGCGGCTTGGACAACGCCAAGCAAATATGGGACACCCTCAAGGTATCACATGAGGGAAACAACGTCACGAAGATCACCAAAATGGAGTTGGTGGAAGGCAAACTAGGAAGATTTGCGATGATCAAGGGAGATGAGCCAACACAAACCTACAACAGGCTCAAGACCCTCATCAACAAGATTAGAAGCTATGGAAGCACAAGATGGACGGACCACGACGTCGTCCGACTTATGCTAAGGTCATTCACGGTAATTGACCCCCATCTTATCAATCTCATTTGTGAAAACCCCAGGTACACCAAGATGACGCCCAAGGAGATACTCGGAAAATTCGTGAGCGGGCGTATGATGGTAAAGGAAGCGCGATACGTGGATGATGCTCTTAATGGCCCTCTACCTGAGAGCACCTAGAGGGGGGGTGAATAGGTGATCCTGTAAAAATCAAACACTTATAGCCACAAAAACTTGGTTAAGTGTTAGCTCAATAGAAACAAGTGGCTAAGGACCGAGCTCTTGTGAAACACAATAGTCACGATGAAGATAGGCACAAGAGACACGATGATTTATCCCGTGGTTCGGCCAAGTAACACTTGCCTACTCTACGTTGTGGCGTCCCAATGGACGAGGGTTGCACTCAACCCCTTTCAAGTGATCCAATGATCAACTTGAATACCATGGTGTTTTCCTTTCTTTTACTCAATCCCGTTTGCGAGGAATCTCCACAACTTGGAGCCTCTCGCCCTTACAAATGATGATCACAAAGAAGCACAGAAGTAAGGGAGGGAAGAGCAACACACACAAGACTCAAAGAACGAGCACAAACACGCACACAAGCCACAACTTAAGCTCTCAACACGATGCGGGGAGTTCACTACTCAACTAGAGCTCAAGTCACTTATCACAAAGAATCGAATGCGCGAGAATGGAGTCTTGGTGCTTAGAGATGATCAAAGAATGCTTGGTTTACTCCTCCATGCGCCTAGAGGTCCCTTTTATAGCCCCAAGGCAGCTAGGAGCCGTTGGAAGCAATCTGGGAAGGCAATTCTTGCCTTCTGTCGGGTGGCGCACCGGACAACCATGGTCCAGTGCAGATTGCCTTCCAAAAATAGCACAGTTGACCATTGTAGAAATGGAGCCGTTGGCACAACGGACACTGTCCGGTGCACACCGGACAGTCCGGTGCCCCCTACCGACCGTTGGCGCGGCCACGCGTCACGCGCGGATTGCGCGGCCGACCGTTGGTGCAGTCGACCGTTGGCTCACCGGACAGTCCGGTGCCTCTCCGGACCGTCCGGTGAATTTTAGCCGTACGCCGTTGAACGATTCCCGAGAGCGACGACTTCGCCGCAGACGGCTCACCGGACAGTCCGGTGCACCACCGGACAGTCCGGTGAATTATAGCCATACACCGCCGTCAGTTCCCGAGAGTGGCCTGTTCACCGAAGGCTGACCTGGCGCACCGGACACTGTTCAGTGCACCACCGGACAGTCCGGTGTGCCAGACTGCGCTGAGTCTTGGCTGTTCCAGCCAAGATCTTTTCTTCTTCTCTTTCCTCTGATTCAAGCACTTATACAAATATATTAATACACAAAAACCAATGTACTAAGTCTAGAATCATACCTTCTTGTTGATTTGCACTTCATCAATCATTTGGCACAAGATTACTCACTCAATACGTGTTGGGCACTTAATCGCCAAAACTATACTAGAAATGGACCAAGGGCAAATTTCCCTTTCACTACCCGTCTACGAGCCTCAACCCGTTGCTCTCAAAGCAACAAGCAGCAGGGAGGCGCTACCAAGCAAGGTGGCACAAGTTGAGGCTGCTGGGCTAAACGAAGATGAGATGGCCCTAATCATGAAGCGCTTCAGGACCACACTGAAAGGACGCAAGGAGTACCCCAACAAGAACAAAGCAAAGGGAAAACGCTCCTATTTCAAATGCAGTAAGACTGGTCATTTCATAGCACAATGCCCCGATAATGATGATGACTAGGAACAAGAAAAGCATGGGAAGAGGGAGAAGAAGAAGGTTTACAAGAAGGCAAAGGGCGAGGCGCACCTTGGCAAAAAATGGGACTCAGACTGCTCTTCATCTGACTTCGATGATGAAGGACTGGCAGCCTCGGCCTTCAACAAGTCTTCACTCTTCCCCAACGAACGCCACACTTGCCTCATGTCCAAGGAAAAGAAGGTAAGTGTTCGAGATACCCCTAAGTACACTACTTCTAGCGATGATGATTCTTCTGATGATGAAGTAGATTACTCTAAATATTCAAAGGTTTAGATAGAGCTAAGGTAGAAAAGATCAATGAATTAATTGATGCTCTAAATGAAAAGGATAGATTGTTAGAAAAACAAGAGGATATTTTATATGAGGAGCATGATAAATTTGTTAGCGTGCAAAAATTTCTTGCTTTAGAGATTAAAAGGAATAAAATGCTATCTTTTGAGTTATCTTCTTGCCATGAAACTATATCTAGTTTAAAGAGTTTAATTGATGATTTAAATGCTAAGCTAGAGGAAGCTAATAAATCTAGTTCATGTGTAGAGCATGTTAGTATTTGTAATAGATGTAAGGACTTTGATGTTAATGCTTGTAATGAACATCTTATTGCTATTACAAAATTGAATGATGAAGTGGCAAGTCTTAATACTCAACTTAAGACTTGCAAAAATGATTTTGATAAATTAAAATTTGCTAGGGATGCCTACACAATTGGTAGACACCCCTCTATTAAGGATGGACTTGGTTTTCAAAAGGAAACCAAGAACTTAACAAGCCAAAAGGCTCCCGTTCTCAACAAAGAGAAAGGGAAGGCTCCTATGGCTAGTAGTTCTCAAAAGTGTCTTGCCTACATTTATGATAGAAAATATTCTAGGAATGCTCATAGGAGTTATGATCATGATGCTTTTGATTCACATGCTATGTTTGCCTCTAGCTCTACTTTTGTGCATGGTAGAAGTAGGCCTAGAAGAAATCATGTTGTGCATCATGTGCCTAGGAGAGTGTGTAATGAACCTTCCACTATTTACCATGATTGCAATACTTCATTTGCGCTTGAATGTAAGAATGAAAAAGTAGTTGCTAGAAAGTTGGGATCCAAATGCAAGGGAAACAAGACTTGTATTTGGGTTCCAAAGGCTATTATAACTAACCTTGTAGGACCCAACAAGAGTTGGGTACCTAAAACCCAAGCGTAAATTGTCTTGCAGGTTTATGCATCCGGGGGCTCAAGCTGGATTATCGACAGCGGATGCACAAACCACATGACGGGAGAGAAGAAGATGTTCACCTCCTACGTCAAGAACAAGGATTCCCAAGATATGATCATCTTTGGAGATGGGAACCAAGGCAAGGTCAAAGGCTTGGGCAAGATAGCCATCACCAACGAACACTCCATTTCAAACATATTTCTAGTAGAGTCGCTTGGTTACAACCTCCTATCTGTAAGTCAATTGTGCCACATGGGCTACAATTGTTTGTTTATAAATGTTGATGTTTCTATCTTTAGACGGAGTGATGGTTCATTAGCATTTAAGGGTGTATTAGACGGCAAACTCTACTTAGTTGATTTTTCAAAAGAGGAGGCCGATCTAGATGCATGCTTAATAGCTAAGACTAGCATGGGCTGGCTGTGGCATCGCCGTCTAGCACATGTTGGGATGAAGAACCTTCTTAAACTTCTAAAGGGAGAACATGTGTTAGGACTAACCAATGTCTGCTTCGAGAAAGATAGACCTTGTGCAGCTTGTCAGGCAGGGAAACAGGTGGGAAGCACTCATCACAGCAAGAATGTGATGACAACATCAAGACCGCTGGAGCTTCTTCACATGGACCTCTTCGGACCCGTTGCCTACCTTAGCATTGAGGGAAGTATGGTCTAGTAATTGTTGATGATTTTCCCCGCTTCACTTGGGTGTTCTTTTTGCGGGATAAAATCAGAAACCCAAGGGACCCTAAAGCGCTTTCTAAGGAGGGCTCAAAATGAATTTGAGCTCATGGTGAAAAAGATAAGAAGCGACAACGGGTCCGAGTTCAAGAATCTGCAACTGGAGGAGTATCTTGAGGAGGAAGGCGTCAAGCATGAGTTCTCCGCTCCCTACACACCACAGCAAAACGGTGTGGTAGAGAGGAAGAACAGGACGCTTATCAACACGGTGAGGACGATGCTTGGAGAGTTCAAGACACCCGAGCGGTTTTGGTCGGAAGCTGTGCACACAGCCTGTCATGCCATAAACCGGCTATATCTGCATCGCCTCCTCAAGAAGACCTCCTACGAACTTCTTACCGATAACAAACCCAATGTCTCTTACTTTCGTGTATTTGGTAGCAAATGCTATATTTTGGTGAAGAAAGGTAGACATTCTAAATTTGCTCCCAAGGCAGTAGAAGGGTTTTTACTAGGGTATTACTCAAATACAAAGGCGTATAGAGTCTTCAACAAATCATCGGGTTTGGTTGAAGTCTCTAGCAACGTTGTATTTGATGAGACTAATGGCTCTCCAAGAGAGCAAGTTGATCTTGATGACATAGATGAAGATGATGTTCCAACGGCCGCAATGCACACGATGGCGATTGGAGATGTGCGACCATAGGAACAACAGGATCAAGATCAGCTTTCTTCCTCAACAATGGTGCATCCCCCAACTCAAGATGATGGACAGGTTCCTCAAGAAGAAGCGTGTGATCAAGGGGGAGCACAAGAAGAACAAGTTATGGAGGAAGAAGCACCATTGGCCCCTCCAATTCAAGTCCGAGCGACGATCCAAAGAAATCACCCCGTTGATCAGATTCTGGGTGATATCAGCAAGGGAGTAACGACTCGCTCAGGTTTAGCTAATTTTTGTGAGCATTACTTGTTTGTCTCTTCCATTGACCTTTTAGGGTAGAAGAAGCCTTGCAGGATCCCGACTGGGTGTTGGCCATGCAGGAAGAGCTCAACAACTTCAAGAGGAATGAAGTTTGAAGCTTGGTGCCACATCCAAAGCAAAATGTTGTGGGAACCAAGTGGGTGTTCCACAACAAGCAAGACGAGCACGGGGTGGTGACAAGAAACAAGGCTTGACTTGTGGCAAAAGGTTATGCCCAAGTCGCAGATTTGGATTTCGAGGAGACTTTTGCTCCTGTGGCTAGGCTAGAGTCTATTCGAATATTATTAGCCTATGCCGATCACCACTCTTTCAAGTTGTTTCAAATGGATGTGAAGAGCGCTTTCCTCAACGGGCCAATCAAGGAGGAGGTATACGTGGAACAACCCCCTGGCTTTGAGGATGACAGGTACCCTGACCATGTGTCCAAGCTCTCTAAGGCGCTCTATGGACTTAAGCAAGCCCTAAGAGCATGGTATGAATGCCTTAGGTATTTCTTAATTTCTAATGCTTTCAAGGTTGGGAAAGCCGATCCCACTCTTTTCACTAAGACTTGTGATGGTGACATTTTTGTGTGCCAAATTTATGTCGATGACATAATATTTGGTTCTACTAACCAAAAGTCTTGTGAAGAGTTTAGCAGGGTGATGACTCAAAAGTTTGAGATGTCGATGATGGGCGAGTTGACCTACTTCCTTGGGTTCCAAGTGAAGCAACTCAAGGATGGCACCTTCCTCTCCCAAACGAAGTACACTCAAGACCTTCTCAAGAGGTTTGGGATGAAGGACGCAAAGCCCGCAAAGACACCGGTGGGAACCGACGGACATGTCGACCTCAACAAAGGAGGTAAGTCCGTTGATCAAAAGGCATACCGGTCTATGATAGGGTCATTACCTTATTTATGTGCTAGTAGACCGGACATTATGCTTAGTGTATGCATGTGTGCTAGATATCAATCCGACCCCAAGGAATGTCACCTTGTGGCCGTTAAGCGAATTCTTAGGAATTTAGTTGCTACGCCTTGCTTCGGGATCTGGTATCCAAAGGGGTCTACTTTTGACTTGGTTGGATATTCAGACTCCGATTATGCCGGGTGCCAGGTTGATAGGAAGAGCACATCGGGGACGTGCCAATTCCTAGGAAGGTCTCTGGTGTCTTGGAGTTCAAAGAAACAAACATTCGTTGCCCTATCCACCGCTGAGGCCGAGTATGTTGCCGCAGGACAGTGTTGCACGCAACTACTTTGGATGAGGCAAACCCTCCAGGACTTTGGCTACAATCTGAGCAAAGTCCCACTCCTATGTGAAAGGGAAATGTGCCCTTGGGCCATTTCTAAGTATTTTGGTGATCAAGTGCCAACACAAATGGTTTAAGTGTGAAACTATGCCAAATGGTGGAAGAAGTGCAAAGTCAACACAAAGGTATGATTCTAGACTTATTACATTAGTTTTTGTTAAAAACATATTTGTCTAAATGCTAGAATCAGAGAAAATACAATTGGAGAAGACTTGGCTCGAGCAGCCAAGACTCTGCTCAGTCTGGGTGCACCGGACTGTCCGGTGGTACACCGGACAGTGTCTGGTGTGCCAGGCTGGCATCTGGTCAACTTGCTGCTCTCGGGTCTCGACGGCGGCGTACGGCTATAAATCACCAAACTGTCCGGTGGTGCACCGGACTGTCCGGTGAGTCGGCTGCGGCGAAGTCGCCGCTCTCGGGAACCAAGTCAACAGTGTACGGCTATAATTCACCGGACTGTTCGGTGAGACACCGGACTGTCTGGTGAGCCAACGGTCGGCCACGCAATCCGCGCGTGACGCGTGGCTGAGCCAACGGTCAGATGGGGGCACCGAACTGTCCGGTGTGCACCGGACTGTGTCCGGTGCGCCAACGGCTCCAAGTCTTCAACGGTCGGCTGCGCCTGAATAGGAAAGAAATCCGCACCGGGCAGTGTCCGGTGGTGCACCGGACTGTCCGGTGTGCCATTCGACAGAAGGCAAGAATTGCCTTCCTAGATTGCTCTCAACGACTCCTAGCTGCCTTGGGGCTATAAAAGGGACCCCTAGGCGCATGGAGGAGTACACCAAGCATACTTTGAGCATTCTTGATCATTCACACTCCGTCTTTGCGCACTCGTTTGACATTCTTAGTGATTTGAGCTCTGTTATAGTGAGAACCTTGTGATATTCATTTGAGCTCAAGTCTTGGCCGTGTGTGTGCGTATTGCTGTGGATTTGTGTGTGTTGCTTCCCTCCCTTACTCTAGTGCTTTCACTTTGATTCTCATTGTAAGGGCGAGAGACTCCAAGTTGTGGAGATTCCTCGCAAACGGGAAAGAGTAAAGAAAGAAGAACACCATGGTATTCAAGTCGATCACCGGATCACTTGAGAGGGGTTGAGTGCAACCCTCGTCCGTTGGGACACCACAACATGGAGTAGGCAAGTGTTGTACTTGGCCGAACCACGAGATAAATCCTCGTGTCTCTTGTGCTTGTTCTCACTGTGTCTATTTTACTTCACAAGAGCTCTCCATAGCCACTTGATTTTATTGTGCTAACTCCTAACCAAGTTTTGTAGCTTTAAGTTTCAAGTTTTTACAGGATCACCTATTCACCCCCCCCTCTAGGTGCTCTCAATTGGTATCAAAGTCGTTCTCTTCAAGAAAGGGACTAATCACCCGAAGGGATGGATCCTAAGGGAAAGGGGATGGTGATCAACGACAAGGAGAAGGAGTCCTTCATCAATGAGCCAAAAGACGACAAGCCCACTGACTCGGGCTCAAGTCAAAAAAAGAAGGACGGGAAGAAGAAGAGGCGTATCAAGAAGATCGTCTACTACGACGACAGCGACGAGTCTTCTTCTCCCTAAAAGGACGACGACGACAACGACTACGAGAAAAAGAAGACGGTTAATTCGAACTTTTCCTTTGATTATTCTCGTATTCCGCGAAGTTCCAATGCTCATTTGCTTTCCATTCCCCTCGGTAAACCTCCTCACTTTGATGGAGAGGACTACGGATTTTGGAGTCACAAAATGCGTAGCCACTTGTTCTCTCTCCATCCAAGTATATGGGAGATAGTAGAAAATGGAATGCAATTTGATAGTACTGATAGTCCCATGTTCATCAATGAACAAATTCACAAAAATGCACAAGCTACTACTGTTCTCTTAGCGTCATTGTGCAGGGATGAGTACCATAAGGTGAGCGGCTTGGATAACGCCAAGCAGATTTGGGACACCCTCAGGATCTCACATGAGGGAAATGACGTCACCATGCTCACCAAGATGGAGTTGGTGGAGGGCGAACTTGGGAGGTTCACGATGATCAGGGGGGAGGAGCCAACCCAAACGTACAACAGGCTCAAGACCCTCGTCAACAAAATAAGGAGCTATGGAAGCACGCGATGGATGGACCACGACGTCGTCCGCCTAATGCTAAGGTCTTTCACTATCCTTGATCCACATCTTGTAAACTCTATTCGTGAGAATCCTAGGTACACCAAGATGTCGCCCGAAGAAATACTTGGAAAGTTCGTAAGCGGGCGAATGATGATCAAGGAGGCAAGATACGTCGATGAGGCGCTAAATGGCCCAATCCACGAGCCTTAAACTGTTGCTCTCAAAGCAACAAGTAGCAGGGAGGCGCTACCTAGCAAGGTGGCACAAGTTGAGGCGGCGGGGCTCAACGAGGAAGAAATGGCCCTCATCATCAAGCACTTCAAGACGGCGCTAAAGGGTCGCAAGGAGCATCCCAAAAAGAACAAGACTAAGGGAAAGCGCTCCTTCTTCAAGTGCGGTATGGTTGGTCACTTTATTGCTAATTGTCCTGATAATGATAGTGACCAGGATCAAGAAAAGAAGAGGGAAAAGAAGAAGACTTACAAGAAGGCTAAAGACGAGGTACACCTCGGCAAAGAGTGGGACTTGGATTGTTCTTCGTCCGACTCCGACGATGAAGGACTCACCGCCACCGCCTTCAACAAATCATCCCTCTTCCCCAACGAGCATCACACCTGCCTCATGGCAAGGGAAAAGAAGGTAAGCACTCGTAATACTGTTACTTACGCTTCTTCAAGTGATGATGAATCTAGTGATGATGAAGTAGACTATGCTAGTCTATTCAAAGGTTTAGATAGAACCAAAATTGATAAAATCAATGAATTAATTGATGCTTTGAATGAGAAGAATAGATTGTTAGAAAAGCAAGAGGACCTTATATATGAAGAGCATGATAAATTTGTTAGTGCGCAAAATTCTCTTGCTCTAGAAGTTAAAATAAATGAAGTGCTTTCATGTGAATTGTCTACATGCCATGAATCTATCTCTAGCTTAAAAAGTATCAATGATGACTTGAGTGCTAAGTTAGAAATAGCTAATAAATCAACCTCTTGTGTAGAACATGTTGTGATTTGCAATAGGTGTAAAGATTTTAATGTTGATGCTTGTAGTGAACACCTAGTTTTCATTTCTAAATTAAATGATGAAGTGGCTAGTCTTAATGCTCAACTTAGGACTAGCAAAAATGAATTTGATAAATTAAAATTTGCAAGGGATGCCTATACTATTGGTAGACATCCCTCAATTAAGGATGGGCTTGCTTTAAGAGGGAAGCCAAGAACTTAACAAGTCATAAGGCTCCCATTCCCGCTAAGGAGAAAGGGAAGGCTCCAATGACTAATAGTGCTAAAAAGAACCATGCTTTCATGTATCATGATAGGAGATATTCTAGGAATGTTCATTATGATAGAAGTTATAATGCTTTTGATTCACATACCATGATTGCTTCAAGTTCTTCTGTTATGCATGGTAGAAATTTGGCTAAGAAAAATGTTATTCATCATATGCCTAGAAGAAATGTTGTTCATGTACCTAGGAATGTAAGTAATGAACACTCTACAATTTACCATGCTTGCAATGCTTCCTTTGCAATTTGTAGAAAGGATAAGAAAGTGATTGCTAGGAAATTAGGGGCAAAATGCAAGGGAGATAAGACTTGCATTTGGGTCCCTAAGGATATTGTAACTAACCTTGTAGGACCCAACAAGAGTTGGGTACCTAAGACCCAAGCCTAATTTGCCTTGCAGGTTTATGCATCCGGGGGATCAAGCTGGATTATCGACAGTGGATGCACAAACCACATGATGGGGGAGAAGAAGATGTTCACCTCCTATGTCAAGAACAAAGATTCCCAAGATTCAATCATATTCGGTGACGGGAATCAAGGCAAGGTTAAAGGCTTAGGCAAGATTGCCATCTCAAATGAGCACTCTATCTCCAATGTATTTTTAGTAGAGTCGCTAGGTTATAATGTTCTATCGGTTAGTCAATTATGTAATAAGGGATACAATTGCTTATTCACAAATGTAGATGTGTCTGTCTTTAGAAGGAGTGATGGTTCATTAGCTTTTAAGGGTGCACTAGACGGCAAACTCTATTTAGTTGATTTTGCAAAGGAGGAGGCCGGTCTAGATGCATGCTTAATTGCTAAGACTAGCATGGGCTGGTTGTGGCATCGCCGTCTAGCACATGTGGGGATGAAGAACCTTCAAAAGCTTCTAAAGGGAGAACATGTGTTAGGTCTAACAAATGTGTATTTCGAAAAAGATAGACCTTGTGCAACTTGTCAAGCAGGTAAACAAGTGGGAAGTGCGCATCACAGCAAGAATGTGATGACCACATCAAGACCCCTGGAGCTGCTGCATATGGACCTCTTCGGACCCGTCGCCTACCTTAGCATCGGGGGAAGTAAGTATGGTTTAGTAATTGTTGATGATTTTTCCCGCTTCACTTGGGTATTCTTTTTGTAGGATAAATCTGAAACCCAAGGGGCCCTCAAGTGCTTTCTAAGGACAACTCAAAATGAATTTGAGCTCAAGGTGAAGAAGATAAGGAGCGACAACGGGTCCGAGTTCAAGAACCTGTAGGTGGAGGAGTTGCTTGAGGAGGAAGGGATCAAGCACGAGTTCTCCGCTCCCTACACACCATAGCAAAATGGTGTGGTAGAGAGGAAGAACAGGACACTCATAGACATGGCGAGGACGATGCTTGGAGAATTCAAGATGCTTGAGCGGTTTTGGTCGGAAGCTGTGAACACGGCTTGCCACGCCATAAACCGAGTCTACCTTCATCGGCTCCTCAAGAAGACATCATACGAGCTACTAACCGGTAACAAACCCAACGTTTCGTATTTTCGAGTTTTTGGGAGTAAATGCTACACTCTGGTGAAGAAAGGTAGAAATTCAAAATTTGCTCCCAAAGTTGTGGAAGGGTTTTTGTTAGGTTATGACTCAAATACAAAGGAGTATAGAGTCTTCAATAAATCATCGGGTTTGGTTGAAGTCTCTAGCGATGTTGTATTTGATGAGACTAATGGCTCTCCAGGAGAGCAAGTTGAGCTTGATGATGTAGATGAGGAGGATGTTCCAACGGACGCGATTCATACCATGGCGATTGGAGACGTGCGACCACAAGAACACAAGGAGCAAGATCAACCTTCTTCCTCAACGACGGTGCATCCCCCAACTCAAGATGATGAACAGGTACCTCAAGAGGAGGCGTATGATCAAGGGGGAGCACAGGATGTCCAAGTTGAAGAGGAAGAAGCACCACAGGCCCCTGCAACTCAAGTTCGAGCGATGATTCAAAGGAACCATCCCGTCGACCAGATTTTGGGTGACATTAGCAAGGGAGTAACCACTCGCTCTAGATTAGCTAATTTCTGTGAGCATTACTCTTTTGTCTCTTCTATTGAGCCTTTCAGGGTAGAAGAGGCCTTGCTAGATCCGGACTGGGTGTTGGCCATGCAGGAAGAGCTCAACAACTTCAAGCGAAATGAAGTTTGGACACTGGTGCCGCGTCCCAAGCAAAATGTTGTGGGAACCAAGTGGGTGTTCCGCAACAAACAGGACGAGCACGGGGTGGTGACAAGGAACAAGGCTCGACTTGTGGCAAAAGGTTATGCCCAAGTCGCAGGTTTGGACTTTGAGGAGACTTTTGCTCCTGTGGCTAGGCTAGAGTCGATTCGTATCTTGTTAGCCTATGCCGCTCACCTTTCTTTCAGGTTGTACCAAATGGACGTGAAGAGCGCTTTCCTCAACGGGCCAATCAAGGAGGAGGTGTACGTGGAGCAACCCCCTGGCTTTGAGGATGAACGGTACCTCGACCACGTGTGTAAGCTCTCTAAGGCGCTCTATGGACTTAAGCAAGCCCCAAGAGCATGGTATGAATGCCTTAGAGACTTTTTTTGCTAATGCTTTCAAGGTTGGGAAAGGCGATCCAACTCTTTTCACTAAGACTTGTGATGGTGATCTATTTGTGTGCCAATTTATGTCGATGACATAATATTTGGTTCTACTAACCAAAAGTCTTGTGAAGAGTTTAGCAGGGTGATGACTCAGAAATTCGAGATGTCGATGATGGGCGAGTTGAACTACTTCCTTGGATTTCAAGTGAAGCAACTCAAGGATGGCACCTTCATCTCTCAAACGAAGTATACGCAAGACTTGTTCAAGTGGTTTGGGATGAAGGACGCCAAGCCCGCAAAGACTACGATGGGAACCGACGGACATGTCGACCTCAACAAAGGAGGTAAGTCTGTCGATCAAAAGGCATATCGATCTATGATAGGGTCTTTACTTTATTTATGTGCTAGTAGACCGGATATTATGCTTAGCGTATGCATGTGTGCTAGATTTCAATCCGACCCAAGGGAGTGTCACCTTGTGGCCGTTAAGCGAATTCTTATATATTTAGTCGCTACGCCTTGCTTCGGGATCTGGTATCCAAAGGGGTCTACCTTTGACTTAATTGGATATTCAGACTCTGATTATGCTGGATGTAAGGTCGATAGGAAGAGTACATCAGGGACGTGCCAATTCCTAGGAAGGTCCCTGGTATCGTGGAGTTCTAAGAAACAAACCTCCGTTGCCCTATCCACCGCTGAGGCCGAGTACGTTGCCGCAGGACAGTGTTGCGCGCAACTACTTTGGATGAGGCAAACCCTCCGGGACTTTGGCTACAATCTAAGCAAAGTCCCACTCCTATGTGACAATGAGAGTGCTATCCGCATGGCGGACAATCCTGTTGAGCACAGCCGCACAAAGCACATTGACATCCGGCATCACTTTTTGAGAGACCACCAGCAAAAGGGAGATATCGAAGTGTTTTATGTTAGCACCGAGAACCAGCTAGCCGATATCTTTACCAAGCCTTTAGATGAAAAGACCTTTTGCAGGCTGCGTAGTGAGCTAAATTTCTTAGATTCGCGGAACTTGGATTGATGTGTAGCATACATGTGTATTATGCCTTGATCATGTTCCCTTATGCATTTTGTTGTTTATTGATGGTGCTCAAGTTGTACAAGCACTCCCCGGACCTCACAAGTCCATTTGCGAGTGATGCACATATTTAGGGGGAGATGTGTTACAACTTGACCCTTTTGAGACTAACCATGTGTTTGAGCTTGCTTGATTTAGTCTCAAAAGTGGATTGAAAGGGAAAGATGGACTTGGACCATGAAAGACTTCCACTGCACTCCGATGAGAGGGTAACTCACTCCAAGTTCATCTCATATTCTTATTGCCTTTTTACTCTTATTTGAAGATTTTGGTGAGGCAATGGGGTTTAGGGGCCAAGATTAATCCTGTTTTGGTG
Organism: Zea luxurians; assembly: GCA_029449295.1. Lineage (NCBI taxonomy): Eukaryota > Viridiplantae > Streptophyta > Magnoliopsida > Poales > Poaceae > Zea > Zea luxurians. Next base: position 2,621,422 of record JAOPSE010000129.1, on the reverse strand, counting down.
CTTGATGCCAAAGGGGTAGAAAATAAGGCCAAAGCAAGAAATGGATCAGCTGCCACTTGAGAATTTTGAAAATAATAGAATTAGAGCTTTTGGTTTGTCAAAATACTCTTATTGTCTCTTATTGTCAAAAGTTGGTCTCTTGTGGGGAGAATGTTTGACTATGGGAAAAAGGGGGAATTTTTGATTTCTTGATCAGTTTCTCTTGGAATACCTCTCTCTATGCCTCAACAAGTGACTTTGACTTAGAGATAGGAAATTGAGTTTGATTTGCAAAAACAAACCAAGTGGTGGCAAAGAATGATCCAAATATGCCAAATTTGAATCAAAATAAATTTGTGTTCTCATTTGCATTGATGTTGCACTTCCTTTAGTTGCTTTTTGTTGTGTTGGCATAAATCACCAAAAAGGGGGAGATTGAAAGGGAAATGTGCCCTTGGGCCATTTCTAAGTATTTTGGTGATCAAGTGCCAACACAAATGGTTTAAGTGTGAAACTATGCCAAATGGTGGAAGAAGTGCAAAGTCAACACAAAGGTATGATTCTAGACTTAGTACATTAGTTTTTGTGTACTAACATATTTGTCTAAGTGCTAGAATCAGAGAAAATACAATTGGAAAAGACTTGGCTCGAGCAGCCAAGACTCTGCTCAGTCTAGGTGCACCGGACTGTCCAGTGGTGCACCGAACAGTGTCCGGTGTGCCAGGCTGGCGTCTGGTCAACTGGCTGCTCTCGGGTCTCGACGGTGGTGTACGGCTATAAATCACCGGACTGTCCGGTGGTGCACCGGACTGTCCGGTGAGTCGGCTGCGGCGAAGTCGCCGCTCTCGGGAACCAAGTCAACAGTGTACGACTATAATTCACCGGACTGTCCGATGAGACACCGGACTGTCCGGTGAGCCAACGGTCGGCCGGGCCAACGGTCGGCCGCGCAATCCGCGCGTGACGCGTGGCCGAGCCAACGGTCAGATGGGGGCACCGGACAGTGTCCGGTTCGCCAACGACTCCAAGTCTTCAAAGGTCGGCTGCGCCAGAATAGGAAAGAAATCCGCACCGGACAGTGTCCAGTGGTGCACCGGACTGTCCGGTGCGCCAGTCGACAGAAGGCAAGAATTGCCTTCCTGGATTGCTCTCAACGGCTCCTAGCTGCCTTGGGGCTATAAAAGGGACCCCTAGGCGCATGGAGGAGTACACCAAGCATACTTTGAGCATTCTTGATCATTCACACTCCGTCTTTGCGCACTCGTTTGACATTCTTAGTGATTTGAGCTCTGTTATAGTGAGAACCTTGTGATATTCATTTGAGCTCAAGTCTTGGCCGTGTGTGTGCGTGTTGCTGTGGATTTGTGTGTGTTGCTTCCCTCCCTTACTCTAGTGCTTTCACTTTGATTCTCATTGTAAGGGCGAGAGACTCCAAGTTGTGGAGATTCCTCGCAAACGGGAAAGAGTAAAGAAAGAAGAACACTGTGGTATTCAAGTCGATCATCGGATCACTTGAGAGGGGTTGAGTGCAACCCTCATCCGTTGGGACGCCACAACGTGGAGTAGGCAAGTGTTGTACTTGGCCGAACCACGGGATAAATCCTCGTGTCTCTTGTGCTTGTTCTCACTTTGTCTATTTTGCTTCACAAGAGCTCTCCTTAGCCACTTGATTTTATTGTGCTAACTCCTAACCAAGTTTTGTGGCTTTAAGTTTCAAGTTTTTATAGGATCACCTATTCACCCCCCCTCTAGGTGCTCTCACTATGTGACAATGAGAGTGCAATCCGCATGGCGGATAATCCTGTTGAACACAGCCGCACTAAGCACATAGACATCTGGCATCACTTTCTGAGAGACCACCAGCAAAAGGGAGATATCGAGGTGTACCACATTAGCACTGAGAACTAGCTAGCCGATATCTTTACCAAGCCATTAGATGAGAAAACCTTTTGCAGGTTGCGTAGTGAGCTAAATGTCTTAGATTCACATAACTTGGATTGATCTATAGCATACATGTGTTCTATGCCTTTGATCATGTTACTTTATACATTTATGTAATTTGTTGCTTATTTATGGTGCTCAAATCCTCGGACTTCACAAGTCCATGTGTGAGTGATGCACTTATTTAGGGGGAGATATGCTACAACTTGTAACACCCCAGGTGTTACCTTGGCTAGAGCACACCTTGACACTAAGGACTGTGAGTTATATGGGGTAAAGGCTTAGGGCAACACATAAGAACTTTGGAGATCATGTGCTAATCAAGTTGCCAATGACCTAAGAAGCATTACTCTAATCCTTGCTCACTGACTACCTTGGATAAGAGGGGAGAAGAACCCTAGACCTCTCTTAAACCCTATCTCCCAAAACCCTAGGTGAGAGGGGAAAGAGAGTGAACAAGTGTGCAAAGCAAGAGTAATTTTTACCCAAACCTTAACTAGCTTTACAACCATCAATTAGGGGGGGGAATATTGCAAAAAGACCCCTGGAGAAACCCTAATTCAAATCTCCAAGTGGAGAGAGAGCTAGAGCTCTCTATTTCCCTCTAAGTCAAATTCTAACCCTACTCCAAAGACCAACCGTGTTCACCTTAAAGATGGCGCCAAAACCACTTAGGTTCTATACCAAAAATGTGGTATACCACCTAAGGCACCCCCTGGAAAAAGTGGACACCGAGACTTGGACGTTTGATAGGATTTGGCATCAGTTTTGTCGCGGTGTGGGCAGTGAGACAAGCTAGATTTGGCGCCCGTCTATCTCCTGATCTAGGGCGTATCCTCCATTGGAACTCACACTTGTGAGATAGCCCTAGGTGCCAGGAAGAGGCCTGCGCCGGATTCATGGCAAGATTCGCACGTTTGCGATCTCTGGAGACGTTTGAACAATGGAAGAAACACACCTCCACGTGTTCGATGCTTCCTGCCCGCGCCAGAGCACGCTCGCGCGTGCCCCCGCATGCCCAGCGCCGCGCCCGAGCCAAGCCAGCGCCATGGCCCGCGCCCGCGCCTATAAAACCCTCCCAGACTTCGACTGTACTCTTCCGCGCACACTCAAACTTCACCGGAGCTTAGCTCGCCGCCGTTTGCCCGTGCGCAGCGTGTCCGCGGCCGCCCGATCCCCCTGCCACCGTAGACCGGCCAGTAGACCCCTTCCCAACCCCGGCCAGCCCTCGAAGAAGACTGAGCACACCCCGGTGAAGCTCCCCGAGCGAGGAATTGAAGTTTGCTTCGCCGGAGAGGCCGGCCCACGGTCGCCGGAGCTCTCAACCCCGCCGGAGTACGTGGACCGGGTAATCCACTCAACCATCCTTCGATTCCTTGTGCATACAGTCGCTACGTTACCCCGTAAAGCTCACCATGCCCTTGGATTGAACCAGTTCGCCGTAGTTTGGCCGGTACACTCGCCGCCGACGAGAACACCCGCCTGCACGCGTGAACCGGGCGATTCCGACCATCCTCGACGTCAAGCCGTACCTCGACGTGACCGCCAGAGTCTCCCCGAGCCAACCCCACCCTTCGCCGGACCTCCCTCGCCGCCGATAAGCCGCGCCACCCTTTTCTTTCCCGCGGTTACTGTTTGCGTAAGGGGAAGGACTGCGGGTGAGAGGGAGAGAAGGTCAGGGGGTCTTGTGAAATGTCAGAGACACAGGGGAATAGTGGCGCGAGGGTAGATTTGCGAAGGTTGATTTAGTTTAAACCCAGGGACCTCGGTGTGAACTGTTTTTCCAGAAAACCTTTACTAAATCTGTTTTTAATTTGAACAGAAACTTTGAAAATCCATAGCTTCTGTTTAACTCATCCAAATTTGGTCAAACCAATTTTGTCAGACTCTAAATAATGTAACCTACTTAAGAAAAATATAAAACCCCCTATGTACTATAGAAAACTTTAAAGCTCTGATTTAATTATAGTTTTGGCCAAAAGCTCAATAATAGAAAGAAAAATAGTTATATTGTTTGACTAGGGTTAAGAAAAATTGGAGAAGTTTGTATCTACCTACTGACCTGTTTAAAAAATGTAAACCTCTCTGTCCACTCCATTAAGTTAGTTTTTACCACTTATTTTACAATATGCTTAAGGTTAGGAAAAATAGAAAATGTAATTTAAACAATGAACCAGAGAGCACCTCTATTTTTGTTAGGATACTTGTTTAATGTAGTTCACTGGAAAAATATATCATACCCTGGTTTAGTAAAAAAATAAGTAGGAAACCTTTTATTTGAATAAACTAAGGATAACTTAGAAAAACCCTACAAAAATAACTCTAAGGTGAAAACCCCTCAAACCTTAGGATAACTAATATTTGGTTATTATAAACATAGGAAAAATACAAAATCTGTTGTTTGATATTTTTCAAATGACAAGTTAGTTATAAGCACCTTTTTGACATTAAACTTAAGAAAATCATAACTAAATAACCACCCCTTAGTTTTCTGTGATTTTTAGCACAGGAGCCTATTACTACTATGGGATGCCAGCAAAAATGACCTTTAGGACAGAACCTACCCTAACTAAGAGATGTAGTGTAAAGTGGCCCCCTTTTGCATAACTCTTGTTATTTTTGTTTAAAACCTAGCCTTGTACTTTAAGCCTCAAATTCTTAAAACAAGCTAGAATAGCAAAGGACAACCCACCGTAATTTTTTACAGAATTTTTGGAAATTATTAAAACACTGTCGTAGTTCAAACCTACACTAGAAACCCTAAATGGGAGTTAAAGTAAGGAAAATGAATAATGTAAATTAATGTCATCCTAAAACCTTTGTAATCTGTCCACTAAAATGTATCAAGACAATACCAATCCACTATGTTATCTTCACTAAAAACCCAAGCCTAAAGAGTAATAAGCCTAACCCACTGGAAGCCCCGCAAGACTAAGAAACCCTAAGTTACTTCTTAACTCAGTTCTCTTTAGCATAATATTATTAAATCCTGCATAATCATGACATACATGTTCATTGCATTTCGATAGACTGTAACCTTGCTGACGGAGAGTACATCCTCGTGCCGGAGCAAGGAGCTGCTCAGGAGGTAGCCCTAGATCCAGCACCCGAGTCTGCACTAGAGGATCTGCCTGCCACAGCTTTGGAAGGCAAGCCCTGGTTTATGCATAACCTGTTATTTATGCTATTTTACTTCACTTAATGATTGTAGGATTGACTGTGCACTTAGGTGTAGGAGTTGATTGAAACCCTAGTTGCATGAACTCAGGATTCCTTTTTGAGATGGATACTAGTATGCTAGGTCGAGTAGCTGCTTTACTAATTAGGGATCTCGGTAGAAGTCGAGTGATTTTTCTAGCACTCGCGCGAGGTCAGGAATTGGTTGTACCCACTTTTCTTATCACATTGATAGTTGGTTGGTGGACACGGATCTATGGGGATACGTGGTCTATGAGGTAAAATGGGAATAAGGATTAACGTGCGGATACCTGTGTCAAGCGTTTGAACGTACTAAACATATGCCGAGAAATATGGTAAATCGGTAAGCCTAGTACCTGATTGAACCTGGCAGTGGACTTTACCCCTCACGCGACCTGAGTCGTAGTCTCCCATTCCGGTTATGGTGGGTACAAGTGCGGTCACTGCACGACGGCCAGTCGGGGTCAGTGGGGCATTGTACGCTAAGGCGGTGAGCCCTGATCTGCTGACGGGGAATCGATGGGGACGGTTGATGTGTGTGGGGACGGAGTGCCCCTGCATGTCGTGTGTTTAGGTTTACCTTGCAAGGATAAAAACTCGATTCGAATCGTCTGCTTCTCGCAGCTAATGAGACTGCTTGATCCATTGTACTGCATTGAGTAACAAGTGGAAATATGATGAGTTGATAAGATGTTGATTGCTAATAATGCTTGCTACTATGTATGAGTAGATAGTACACTTTTAGCCTTAAGAGAGTCACACTTAATTTTGACAAAGTTAAAAACTTGATTTAGAAACTCAGCTAGTGCTTTTGGCAACCAAACCCCACAGCCAAACAGCTGCATGTCTAGAGGTAGAGGAGTAGACTCCTCACACCGGGTAAGTCTAGCTGAGTATTAGTATACTCAGCCTTGCTTGTGGCATAATTTTACAGGTTCTCTGGAGGACATGGTTGCTGGAGTGACTTGGCCGTCCACCTTACCACCGGGTTGGACTGTCGAGTGGGACCCTGTCTCAGCTGAGGAGCATGAGGAGTGATGGGACAGCCTTCCCCATCTCTCTGTTTATTTACCGTTAGTTTATTTCCGCTGCACTTCGAATAATGATGGTTACTTTTGCAAAAACTCCGATGACGATGATGTAATAATCTAATGCTCTCACATGCATGGTTTTATGCTTTATTGTATTTGCTCTGTGACTCACCATCGAGTGAGATTGTGGTACTTGATCCTGTCAGTGGCCGCGTCGGACTAGATCCGAGGGATTGACGGGTTATTCCCATTTAAGTGTGGTCTAGCCTCTTAGGCAGGGCTTAGGCACTTAAGTTGGAATAATTCGGGCAGTTCCGCCACACAACTTGACCCTTTGAGACTAACCTTTGTGTTTGAGTATTCTTGATGTAGTCTCAAAGGTGCATTGAAAGGGGAAATGGACTTGGACGTTGCAAAAACTTCCACTGCACTCCGGTATTGGTGTATGTACTTCCAAGTTCATACCTATTGTCTTATTGCCTTTTTGCTCTTAATTGACAATTTTGGTGAGGCAATGGGGTTAAAGGGCCAAGAATGATCCCGTTTTGGTGCTTAATGCCAAAGGGGGAGAAATTAAGGCCAAAGCAAATGGATCAGCTACCACTTGTGAATTTTGAAAACAATAGAGTTAGAACGTTTGATTTGACCAAAATACTCTTATTGCAAAATTTGGTCTCTTGTGGGGGAGAATTTTTTATCATGGGAAAAAGGGAGAGTTTTTGGTACTTGATCAATTTCACTCCTGGATTATTTCACTTTGTGCCCAAACAAGTGAGTTTGACTTAGAGATAGGAAAATGAATTTGATTTGCAAAAACAAACCAAGTGGTGCAAAGAATGATCCAAATATGTCAAAACTTGTGCAAAGACAATTTTGTTCTCAATTGCATTGATGTTGCACTTCTTTTGGTTGCTTTTGGATGTGTTGGCATAAATCACCAAAAAGGGGGAGATTGAAATGGAAATGTGCCCTTGGGCAATTTCTATTATGTTTTGGTGATTAAGTGCCCAACACATTTAATTAAGTTCTTATGTACTAAATAAAGAGAAAAGTGCAAATCAAGACATGAGGTATGTTTCTAGACTTAGTACATTGTTTTGTGTACTAACATATTTTGTCTAAGTGCTAGAAACAGGAAAAGAAAGAATTGCAAAAGACTTGGCTGTGTGCAGCCAAATTCCAGCTCGGCCTGGCACACCGGACTGTCCGGTGGTGCACTGGACAATGTCTGGTGCGCCAGGCTGGTTCCCGGTGAACAGGCCGCTCTCGGGAAAAGTTTGGTGGCGTACGGCTATAATTCACCAGATTGTCCGGTAGTGCACCGGACTTTCCGGTGAACCAACGGTCGCCAACGCAACGGTCGGCCGTGCAATCTGCGGGCGATGCATGGCTCGCTCCAACGGTCGGCAGTGGGCATCGGACTGTCCGGTGTGCACCAGACAATGTCCGGTGCGCCAACTGGCCTGGAGGTGCCGGGTGCAAGGTTGATAGGAAGAGCACATCGGGGACGTGCCAATTCCTAGGAAGGTCCCTGGTGTCTTGGAGTTCAAAGAAACAAACATCCGTTGCCCTATCCACCGCTGAGGCCGAGTATGTTGCCGTAGGACAGTGTTGCACGCAACTACTTTGGATGAGGCAAACCCTCCAGGACTTTGGCTACAATCTGAGCAAAGTCCCACTCCTATGTGAAAGGGAAATGTGCCCTTGGGCCATTTCTAAGTATTTTGGTGATCAAGTGCCAACACAAATGGTTTAAGTGTGAAACTATGCCAAATGGTGGAAGAAGTGCAAAGTCAACACAAAGGTATGATTCTAGACTTAGTACATTAGTTTTTGTTAAAAACATATTTGTCTAAATGCTAGAATCAGAGAAAATACAATTGGAAAAGACTTGGCTCGAGCAGCCAAGACTCTGCTCAGTCTGGGTGCACCGGACTGTCCGGTGGTACACCGGACAGTGTCCGGTGTGCCAGGCTGGCGTCTGGTCAACTTGCTGCTCTCGGGTCTCGACGGCGGCGTACGGCTATAAATCACCAGACTGTCCGGTGGTGCACCGGACTGTCCGGTGAGTCGGCTGCGGCGAAGTCGCCGCTCTCGGAAACCAAGTCAACAGTGTACGGCTATAATTCACTGGACTGTTCGGTGAGACACCGGACTGTCCGGTGAGCCAACGGTCGGCCACGCAATCCGCGCGTGACGCGTGGCGAGCCAACGGTCAGATGGGGGCACCGGACTATCCGGTGTGCACCGGACTGTGTCCGGTGCGCCAACGGCTCCAAGTCTTCAACGGTCGGCTGCGCCAGAATAGGAAAGAAATCCGCACCGGACAGTGTCCGGTGGTGCACCGGACTGTCCGGTGTGCCAGTCGATAGAAGGCAAGAATTGCCTTCCTAGATTGCTCTCAACGGCTCCTAGCTGCCTTGGGGCTATAAAAGGGACCCCTAGGCGCATGGAGGAGTACACCAAGCATACTTTGAGCATTCTTGATCATTCACACTCCGTCTTTGCGCACTCGTTTGACATTCTTAGTGATTTGAGCTCCGTTATAGTGAGAACCTTGTGATATTCATTTGAGCTCAAGTCTTGGCCGTGTGTGTGCGTATTGCTGTGGATTTGTGTGTGTTGCTTCCCTCCCTTACTCTAGTGCTTTCACTTTGATTCTCATTGTAAGGGCGAGAGACTCCAAGTTGTGGAGATTCCTCGCAAACGGGAAAGAGTAAAGAAAGAAGAACACCATGGTATTCAAGTCGATCACCAGATCACTTGAGAGGGGTTGAGTGCAACCCTCGTCCATTGGGACACCACAACGTGGAGTAGGCAAGTGTTGTACTTGGCCGAACCACGAGATAAATCCTCGTGTCTCTTGTGCTTGTTCTCACTGTGTCTATTTTGCTTCACAAGAGCTCTCCATAGCCACTTGATTTTATTGTGCTAACTCCTAACCAAGTTTTGTGGCTTTAAGTTTCAAGTTTTTACAGGATCACCTATTCACCCCCCCCCCCTCTAGGTGCTCTCAATTGGTATCAAAGTCGTTCTCTTCAAGAAAGGGACTAATCGCCCGAAGGGATGGATCATAAGGGAAAGGGGATGGTGATCAACGACAAGGAGAAGGAGTCCTTCATCAATGAGCCAAAAGACGACAAGCCCACTGACTCGGGCTCAAGTCAAAAAAAGAAGGACGGGAAGAAGAAGAGGCGTATCAAGAAGATCGTCTACTACGACGACAGCGACGAGTCTTCTTCTCCCCAAAAGGACGACGACGACAACGACTACGAGAAAAAGAAGACGGTTAATTCGAACTTTTCCTTTGATTATTCTCGTATTTCACAAAGTTCCAATGCTCATTTGCTTTCCATTCCCCTCGGTAAACCTCCTCACTTTGATGGAGAGGACTACGGATTTTGGAGTCACAAAATGTGTAGCCACTTGTTCTCTCTCCATCCAAGTATATGGGAGATAGTAGAAAATGGAATGCAATTTGATAGTACTGATAGTCCCATGTTCATCAATGAACAAATTCACAAAAATGCACAAGCTACTACTGTTCTCTTAGCGTCATTGTGCAGGGATGAGTACCATAAGCTGAGCGGCTTGGATAACGCCAAGCAGATTTGGGACACCCTCAGGATCTCACATGAGGGAAATGACGTCACCATGCTCACCAAGATGGAGTTGGTGGAGGGCGAACTTGGGAGGTTCACGATGATCAGGGGGGAGGAGCCAACCCAAACGTACAACAGGCTCAAGACCCTCGTCAACAAAATAAGGAGCTATGGAAGCACGCGATGGATGGACCACGACGTCGTCCGCCTAATGCTAAGGTCTTTCACTATCCTTGATCCACATCTTGTAAACTCTATTCGTGAGAATCCTAGGTACACCAAGATGTCGCCCGAAGAAATACTTGGAAAGTTCGTAAGCGGGCGAATGATGATCAAGGAGGCAAGATACGTCGATGAGGCGCTAAATGGCCCAATCCACGAGCCTCAAACTGTTGCTCTCAAAGCAACAAGTAGCAGGGAGGCGCTACCTAGCAAGGTGGCACAAGTTGAGGCGGCGGGGCTCAACGAGGAAGAAATGGCCCTCATCATCAAGCGCTTCAAGACGGCGCTAAAGGGTCACAAGGAGCATCCCAAAAAGAACAAGACTAAGGGAAAGCGCTCCTGCTTCAAGTGCGGTAAGGTTGGTCACTTTATTGCTAATTGTCCTGATAATGATAGTGACCAGGATCAAGAAAAGAAGAGGGAAAAGAAGAAGACTTACAAGAAGGCTAAAGACGAGGTACACCTCGGCAAAGAGTGGGACTTGGATTGTTCTTCGTCCGACTCCGACGACGAAGGACTCGCCGCCACCGCCTTCAACAAATCATCCCTCTTCCCCAACGAGCATCACACCTGCCTCATGGCAAGGGAAAAGAAGGTAAGCACTCGTAATACTGTTACTTACGCTTCTTCAAGTGATGATGAATCTAGTGATGATGAAGTAGACTATGCTAGTCTATTCAAAGGTTTAGATAGAACCAAAATTGATAAAATCAATGAATTAATTGATGCTTTGAATGAGAAGAATAGATTGTTAGAAAAGCAAGAGGACCTTATATATGAAGAGCATGATAAATTTGTTAGTGCGCAAAATTCTCTTGCTCTAGAAGTTAAAATAAATGAAGTGCTTTCATGTGAATTGTCTACATGCCATGAATCTATCTCTAGCTTAAAAAGTATCAATGATGACTTGAGTGCTAAGTTAGAAATAGCTAATAAATCAACCTCTTGTGTAGAACATGTTGTGATTTGCAATAGGTGTAAAGATTTTAATGTTGATGCTTGTAGTGAACACCTAGTTTTCATTTCTAAATTAAATGATGAAGTGGCTAGTCTTAATGCTCAACTTAGGACTAGCAAAAATGAATTTGATAAATTAAAATTTGCAAGGGATGCCTATACTATTGGTAGACATCCCTCAATTAAGGATGGGCTTGCTTTAAGAGGGAAGCCAAGAACTTAACAAGTCATAAGGCTCCCATTCCCGCTAAGGAGAAAGGGAAGGCTCCAATGACTAATAGTGCTAAAAAGAACCATGCTTTCATGTATCATGATAGGAGATATTCTAGGAATGTTCATTATGATAGAAGTTATAATGCTTTTGATTCACATACCATGATTGCTTCAAGTTCTTCTGTTATGCATGGTAGAAATTTGGCTAAGAAAAATGTTATTCATCATATGCCTAGAAGAAATGTTGTTCATGTACCTAGGAATGTAAGTAATGAACACTCTACAATTTACCATGCTTGCAATGCTTCCTTTGCAATTTGTAGAAAGGATAAGAAAGTGATTGCTAGGAAATTAGGGGCAAAATGCAAGGGAGATAAGACTTGCATTTGGGTCCCTAAGGATATTGTAACTAACCTTGTAGGACCCAACAAGAGTTGGGTACCTAAGACCCAAGCCTAATTTGCCTTGCAGGTTTATGCATCCGGGGGATCAAGCTGGATTATCGACAGTGGATGCACAAACCACATGATGGGGGAGAAGAAGATGTCCACCTCCTACGTCAAGAACAAAGATTCCCAAGATTCAATCATATTCGGTGACGGGAATCAAGGCAAGGTTAAAGGCTTAGGCAAGATTGCCATCTCAAATGAGCACTCTATCTCCAATGTATTTTTAGTAGAGTCGCTAGGTTATAATCTTCTATCGGTTAGTCAATTATGTAATAAGGGATACAATTGCTTATTCACAAATGTATATGTGTCTGTCTTTAGGAGTGATGGTTCATTAGCTTTTAAGGGTGTACTAGACGGCAAACTCTATTTAGTTGATTTTGCAAAGGAGGAGGCCGGTCTAGATGCATGCTTAATTGCTAAGACTAGCATGGGCTGGTTGTGGCATCGCCGTCTAGCACATGTGGGGATGAAGAACCTTCACAAGCTTCTAAAGGGAGAACATGTGTTAGGTCTAACAAATGTGTATTTCGAAAAAGATAGACCTTGTGCAGCTTGTCAAGCAGGTAAACAAGTGGGAAGTGCGCATCACAGCAAGAATGTGATGACCACATCAAGACCCCTGGAGCTGCTGCATATGGACCTCTTCGGACCCGTCGCCTACCTTAGCATCGGGGGAAGTAAGTATGGTTTAGTAATTGTTGATGATTTTTCCCGCTTCACTTGGGTATTCTTTTTGTAGGATAAATCTGAAACCCAAGGGACCCTCAAGTGCTTTCTAAGGACAGCTCAAAATGAATTTGAGCTCAAGGTGAAGAAGATAAGGAGTGACAACGGGTCCGAGTTCAAGAACCTGTAGGTGGAGGAGTTTCTTGAGGAGGAAGGGATCAAGCACGAGTTCTCCGCTCCCTACACACCATAGCAAAATGGTGTGGTAGAGAGGAAGAACAGGACACTCATAGACATGGCAAGGACGATGCTTGGAGAATTCAAGATGCTTGAGCGGTTTTGGTCGGAAGCTGTGAACACGGCTTGCCACGCCATAAACCGAGTCTACCTTCATCGGCTCCTCAAGAAGACGTCATACGAGCTACTAACCGGTAACAAACCCAACGTTTCGTATTTTCGAGTTTTTGGGAGTAAATGCTACACTCTGGTGAAGAAAGGTAGAAATTCAAAATTTGCTCCCAAAGTTGTGGAAGGGTTTTTGTTAGGTTATGACTCAAATACAAAGGAGTATAGAGTCTTCAATAAATCATCGGGTTTGGTTGAAGTCTCTAGCGACGTTGTATTTGATGAGACTAATGGCTCTCCAAGAGAGCAAGTTGAGCTTGATGATGTAGATGAGGAGGATGTTCCAACGGACGCGATTCATACCATGGCGATTGGAGACGTGCGACCACAAGAACACAAGGAGCAAGATCAACCTTCTTCCTCAACGACGGTGCATCCCCCAACTCAAGATGATGAACAGGTACCTCAAGAGGAGGCGTATGATCAAGGGGGAGCACAGGATGTCCAAGTTGAAGAGGAAGAAGCACCATAGGCCCCTACAACTCAAGTTCGAGCGATGATTCAAAGGAACCATCCCGTCGACCAGATTTTGGGTGACATTAGCAAGGGAGTAACCACTCGCTCTAGATTAGCTAATTTCTGTGAGCATTACTCTTTTGTCTCTTCTATTGAGCCTTTCAGGGTAGAAGAGGCCTTGCTAGATCCGGACTGGGTGTTGGCCATGCAGGAAGAGCTCAACAACTTCAAGCGAAATGAAGTTTGGACACTGGTGCCACGTCCCAAGCAAAATGTTGTGGGAACCAAGTGGGTGTTCCGCAACAAACAGGACGAGCACGGGGTGGTGACAAGGAACAAGGCTCGACTTGTGGCAAAAGGTTATGCCCAAGTCACAGGTTTGGACTTTGAGGAGACTTTTGCTCCTGTGGCTAGGCTAGAGTCGATTCGTATCTTGTTAGCCTATGCCGCTCACCATTCTTTCAGGTTGTACCAAATGGACGTGAAGAGCGCTTTCCTCAACGGGCCAATCAAGGAGGAGGTGTACGTGGAACAACCCCTGGCTTTGAGGATGAACGGTACCCCGACCACGTGTGTAAGCTCTCTAAGGCGCTCTATGGACTTAAGCAAGCCCCAAGAGCATGGTATGAATGCCTTAGAGACTTTTTTTGCTAATGCTTTCAAGGTTGGGAAAGGCGATCCAACTCTTTTCACTAAGACTTGTGATGGTGATCTATTTGTGTGCCAATTTATGTCGATGACATAATATTTGGTTCTACTAACCAAAAGTCTTGTGAAGAGTTTAGCAGGGTGATGACTCAGAAATTCGAGATGTCGATGATGGGCGAGTTGAACTACTTCCTTGGATTTCAAGTGAAGCAACTCAAGGATGGCACCTTCATCTCTCAAACGAAGTATACGCAAGACTTGTTCAAGTGGTTCGGGATGAAGGACGCCAAGCCCGCAAAGACTACGATGGGAACCGACGGACATGTCGACCTCAACAAAGGAGGTAAGTCTGTCGATCAAAAGGCATATCGATCTATGATAGGGTCTTTACTTTATTTATGTGCTAGTAGACCGGATATTATGCTTAGCGTATGCATGTGTGCTAGATTTCAATCCGACCCAAGGGAGTGTCACCTTGTGGCCGTTAAGCGAATTCTTAGATATTTAGTCGCTACGCCTTGCTTCGGGATCTGGTATCCAAAGGGGTCTACCTTTGACTTAATTGGATATTCAGACTCTGATTATGCTGGATGTAAGGTCGATAGGAAGAGTACATCAGGGACGTGCCAATTCCTAGGAAGGTCCCTGGTATCGTGGAGTTCTAAGAAACAAACCTCCGTTGCCCTATCCACCGCTGAGGCCGAGTACGTTGCCGCAGGACAGTGTTGCGCGCAACTACTTTGGATGAGGCAAACCCTCCGGGACTTTGGCTACAATCTAAGCAAAGTCCCACTCCTATGTGACAATGAGAGTGCTATCCGCATGGCGGACAATCCTGTTGAGCACAGCCGCACAAAGCACATTGACATCCGGCATCACTTTTTGAGAGACCACCAGCAAAAGGGAGATATCGAAGTGTTTTATGTTAGCACCGAGAACCAGCTAGCTGATATCTTTACCAAGCCTTTAGATGAAAAGACCTTTTGCAGGCTGCGTAGTGTAAATGTCTTAGATTCGCGGAACTTGGATTGATGTGTAGCATACATGTGTATTATGCCTTGATCATGTTCCCTTATGCATTTTGTTGTTTATTGATGGTGCTCAAGTTGTACAAGCACTCCCCGGACCTCACAAGTCCATTTGCGAGTGATGCACATATTTAGGGGGAGATGTGCTACAACTTGACCCTTTTGAGACTAACCATGTGTTTGAGCTTGCTTGATTTAGTCTCAAAAGTGGATTGAAAGGGAAAGATGGACTTGGACCATGAAAGACTTCCACTGCACTCCGATGAGAGGGTAACTCACTCCAAGTTCATCTCATATTCTTATTGCCTTTTTACTCTTATTTGAAGATTTTGGTGAGGCAATGGGGTTTAGGGGCCAAGATTAATCCTGTTTTGGTGCTTGATGCCAAAGGGGTAGAAAATAAGGCCAAAGCAAGAAATGGATCAGCTGCCACTTGAGAATTTTGAAAATAATAGAATTAGAGCTTTTGGTTTGTCAAAATACTCTTATTGTCTCTTATTGTCAAAAGTTGGTCTCTTGTGGGGAGAATGTTTGACTATGGGAAAAAGGGGGAATTTTTGATTTCTTGATCAGTTTCTCTTGGAATACCTCTCTCTATGCCTCAACAAGTGACTTTGACTTAGAGATAGGAAATTGAGTTTGATTTGCAAAAACAAACCAAGTGGTGGCAAAGAATGATCCAAATATGCCAAATTTGAATCAAAATAAATTTGTGTTCTCATTTGCATTGATGTTGCACTTCCTTTAGTTGCTTTTTGTTGTGTTGGCATAAATCACCAAAAAGGGGGAGATTGAAAGGGAAATGTGCCCTTGGGCCATTTCTAAGTATTTTGGTGATCAAGTGCCAACACAAATGGTTTAAGTGTGAAACTATGCCAAATGGTGGAAGAAGTGCAAAGTCAACACAAAGGTATGATTCTAGACTTAGTACATTAGTTTTTGTGTACTAACATATTTGTCAAAGTGCTAGAATCAGAGAAAATACAATTGGAAAAGACTTGGCTCGAGCAGCCAAGACTCTGCTCAGTCTGGGTGCACCGGACTGTCCAGTGGTGCACCGAACAGTGTCCGGTGTGCCAGGCTGGCGTCTGGTCAACTGGCTGCTCTCGGGTCTCGACGGCGGTGTACGACTATAAATCACGGGACTGTCCGGTGGTGCACCGGACTGTCCGGTGAGTCGGCTGCGGCGAAGTCGCCGCTCTCGGGAACCAAGTCAACAGTGTACGGCTATAATTCACCGGACTGTCCGATGAGACACCGGACTGTCCGGTGAGCCAACGGTCGGCCGCGCAATCCGCGCGTGACGCGTGGCCGAGCCAACGGTCAGATGGGGGCACCGGACAGTGTCCGATGTGCCAACGGCTCCAAGTCTTCAAAGGTCGGCTGCGCCAGAATAGGAAAGAAATCCGCACCGGACAGTGTCCAGTGGTGCACCGGACTGTCCGGTGCGCCAGTTGACAGAAGGCAAGAATTGCCTTCCTGGATTGCTCTCAACGGCTCCTAGCTGCCTTGGGGCTATAAAAGGGACCCCTAGGCGCATGGAGGAGTACACTCAACAGAACAGTGTCTGGTGCGCCAGGCTGGTTCCCGGTGAACAGGCCGCTCTCGGGAAAAGTTTGGTGGCGTACGGCTATAATTCACCAGATTGTCCGGTAGTGCACCGGACTTTTCGGTGAACCAACGGTCGCCAACGCAACGGTCGGCCGTGCAATCTGCGGGCGACGCGTGGCTCGCTCCAACGGTCGGCAGGGGGCATCGGACTGTCCGGTGTGCACCGGACAATGTCCGGTGCACCAACTGGCCTGGAGGTGCAACGGTCGTCTGCGCCAGAAAAGGAAGGAGATCGGCACCGGACCGTCTATAGTGACTGTCCGGTGGCGCACCGGACTGTCCGGTGCGCCACTCAACAGAAGGCAAGGATGGCCTTTCTTGTTGGCCTTCAACGGCTCCTAGCTGCCTTGGGGCTATAAAAGGGACCCCTAGGCGCATGGAGGAGCTACCCAAGCTTACAAGAAACATTATAAGACTCCAATACTCCAACTTCACGCATTCGATTCTTTGAGATAGTGACTTGAGCTCCATTTGAGTTGTGAACTCCGTGCGTTGTGTTTTGAGCTCAAGTTGTGACTTGTGTGCATAGTTGTGCTGCGATTTGTGTCTTTTGTGTGTTGCTCATCCCAACCTTACTCTGTGCTTTCATTGTGATCTTTGTTGTAAGGGCGAGAGACTCCAATCTTTTTGAGATTCCTCGCAAACGGGAATAATCATCTAAAGTAAAAACCATGGTATTCAAGTTGATCATCGGATCACTTGAAAGGGGTTGAGTGCAACCCTCGTCCATTGGGACGCCACAACGTGGAAGTAGACAAGTGCTACTTGGGCCGAACCATGGGATAAAAATTGTGTGTCTTGATCTTTCTGTGATTGTCTTATCCACAAGAATTCGCTTCTCAACTACTTAGTCGCACTAACATTTCTATAACCAAGTTTTATGGCTATTTTAGTGTTGAATTTTACAGGATCACCTATTCACCCCCCCTCTAGGTGCTCTCAGTTATAATCAGATTTTAAAGTTATTCGAGGATGTGCTGCCAAAGCCCAATAAGTTGCTTAAAGACATGTACCATTCAAAGACAATTATAAAATGTCTCGGTATGGATTATGAAAAGATTGATGTGTGCAAAAATAACTATATGCTTTTTCATGAAGGAGCATGCATGATAGAAAAATGTCTGAAATGTGGACAATCTAGATTTGTGAAAGTTGTTAATGATGAGGGTGACAAGGTGATGAAAGATGTTGCACATAAGCAGCTTTGCTACTTGCCACTAACTCCTCGAGTGAAACAGTTGTTTCTATCGTTAAAAACCACCATATACATGTGATGGCATAAAGAAGTTGTCTGTGAGAACGATGAGCTAATGGTGCACCCTTCAGATGGGGATGCTTGGAAGGCTCTCGACACGTTTGATCCAGACTTTGCAACTAAATTGAGGAAAGTTCGAATCAGCCTCGCGACCGATGGCTTCACACCTTTTGGTCAAATGGCATCATGATACTCATGTTGGCCCACCTTTGTTATTCCATACAACATTCCACCTTCTCTATGTTTGAAGTATGAATTTATATTTCTTTGGTTAATCATACCTGGTATGGACCATCCTAGAAAGAAACTCAATATCATGTTAAAACCCTTAATAGAAGAGTTGAAGGAGTGAAAGGGAAATGTGCCCTTGAGCCATTTCTAGTATAGTTTTGGTGATTAAGTGCCCAACACGTATTGAGTGAGTAATCTTGTGCCAAATGATTGATGAAGTGCAAATCAATAAGAAGGTATGATTCTAGACTTAGTACATTGGTTTTTGTGTACTAATATATTTGTCTAAGTGCTGGAATCAGAGAAAAGAGAAGAAGAAAAGAACTTGGCTCGGAGCAGCCAAGACTCAGCGCAGTCTGGCACACCGGACTGTCCGGTGGTGCACCGGACAGTGTCCGGTGCGCCAGGCCAGCCTTCGGTGAACAGGCCACTCTCGGGAACTGATGGAGGTGTACGGCTATAATTCATCGGACAGTCCGGTGAGGCACCGGACTGTCCGGTGAGCCAACGGTCGACTGCGCCAACGGTCGGCCGCGCAATCCGCGCGTGACGCGTGGCCGCGCCAACAGTCGACAGGGGGCACCAGACTGTCCGGTGTGCACCAGACAGTGTCTGGTGCGCCAACGGCTCCATTTCTACAACGGTCGACTGTTCTATTTTCGGAAGGAGATCTGCACCGGACTATGAACAGTACCTGTCCAGTGGTGCACCGGACTGTCCGGTGCGCCACCCGACAGAAGGCAAGAATTGCCTTCCCAGATTGCTTCCAACGGCTCCTAGATGCCTTGGGGCTATAAAAGGGACCTCTAAGCGCATGGAGGAGTACACCAAGCATTCTTTGATCATCTCTAAGCACCAAGACTCCATTCTTGCTCATTCGATTCTTTGTGATAAGTGACTTGAGCTCTAGTTGAGTAGAGAACTCCCCGCATTGTGTTGTGAGCTTAAGTTGTGGCTTGTGTGCGTGATTGTGTTCGTGCTTTGAGTCTTGTGTGTGTTGCTCTTCCCTCCCTTACTTCCGTGCTTCTTTGTGATCATCATTTGTAAGGGCGAGAGGCTCCAAGTTGTGGAGATTCCTCGCGAACGGGAAATAGTAAAAGAAAGGAAAACACCGTGGTATTCAAGTTGATCATTGGATAACTTGAAAGGGGTTGAGTGCGACCTGCGTCCATTGGGATGCCACAACGTGGAGTAGGCAAGTGTGATACTTGGCCGAACCACGGGATAAATCTTCGTGTCTCTTGTGCTTGTTTTCTTCGTGACCACTGTGTTTCACAAGAGCTCGATCCTTAGCCACTTGACTCTATTGAACTAACATCTAATCAAGTTTTGTGGCTTCAAGTATTTGATTTTTTTACAGGATCACCTATTCACCCCCCTCTAGGTGCTCTCAATTGGTATCGGAGCCATTCTCTTCACGCAAGGGACTAATCACCCGAAGAGATGGATCCTAAGGGAAAGGGGATGGTGGTCAATGACAAGACAAAGGAGTCCATCATCAACGAGCCAAGAGATGATAAGCCCTTAGACTTTGGCTCAAGTCATAAGAAAAAGGACGGGAAGAAGAAGAGGCGCATCAAGAAGATCATCTACTACGACAGCAACGAGTCTTCTTCTTCCCAAAGAGACGACGACTACGACGAGAAAAAAAAACGGTCAACTCAAACTTTTCTTTTGATTACTCTCGTATTCCATTTAACTCTAATGCTCATTTACTTTCAATTCCACTTGGGAAACCTCCGCACTTTGATGGAGAAGACTACCCATTTTGGAGTCACAAAATGCGTAGTCACCTATTCTCTCTCCATCCAAGCATTTGGGTGATTGTTGAAAACGGAATGCTCTTTGATAGTACTGACAACCCCGTTTTCATTAATGAGCAAATCCATAAAAATGCACAAGCTACCACTGTTTTGTTAGCATCCTTGTGCAGGGACGAGTACAATAAGGTGAGCGGCTTGGACAATGCCAAGCAAATCTGGGACACCCTCAAGATCTCTCATGAGGGGAACGACGCCACCATGATCACCAAGATGGAGTTGGTGAAAGGCGAACTAGGGAGGTTTGCAATGATCAGGGGAGAGGAGCCAACGCAAACGTACAATCGGCTCAAGACCCTGGTCAACAAAATCAGGAGCTATGGAAGCACGAGATGGACCGATCACGACGTCGTCCGGCTTATGCTCAGGTCCTTCACTGTTCTTGATCCTCATCTTGTGAATTCAATCCGTGAGAATCCTAGGTACACAAGGATGACGCCCGAGGAAATACTCGGAAAGTTTGTAAGCGGGCGTATGATTATCAAGGAGGCAAGATATGTTGATGAGGCACTGAATGGCCCAATCTACGAGTCTCAAACTGTTGCTCTCAAAGCAACGAGCAGCAGGGAGGCGCTACCTAGCAAGGTGGCACAAGTAGAGGCGGCCGAGCTAAACGAGGATGAAATGGCCCTCATCATCAAGCGCTTCAAGACGGCGCTAAAAGGTCGCAAGGAGCATCCCAACAAGAGCAAGACGAAGGGAAAGCGCTCCTGCTTCAAGTGTGGTAAGACTGGTCACTTTATTGCTAATTGTCCCGATAATGATAGTGACCAGGGACAAGAAAAGAGCGGGAAGAGGGAGAAAAAGAAATCCTACAAGAAGGCGAAGGGTGAGGCACACCTTGGCAAGGAGTGAGATTCGGATTGCCCTTCGTTCGACTCCGACGACGAAGGACTCGCCGCCTCAGCCTTCAACAAGTCATCCCTTTTCCCCAACAAGCGTCACACCTTCCTCATGGCAAAGGAGAGGAAGGTAAGCGCTCGAGATAACTCTGCGTATGCTTCTTCTAGCGATGAAGAGTCTAGTGATGATGAAGTAGACTATTCTAGCTTGTTTAAAGGTCTAGATAGAGCCAAGGTAGAAAAGATCAATGAATTGATTGATG
Organism: Zea luxurians; assembly: GCA_029449295.1. Taxonomy (NCBI): domain Eukaryota; kingdom Viridiplantae; phylum Streptophyta; class Magnoliopsida; order Poales; family Poaceae; genus Zea; species Zea luxurians. The sequence goes on along the minus strand of JAOPSE010000129.1, from coordinate 2,600,602 downwards.
CATTAAATGAAAAGAATAGACTCCTAGAAAAGCAAGAGGATTTATTGTATGAAGAACATTATAAGTTTATTAGTGTACAAAAATCTCTTGTGTTAGAAACTAAAAGAAATGAGATCTTATCTTCTGAAATTTCTGCTTGCCATGAATCTATTTCTAGTTTGACGAGTGTTAATGATGAGTTAATTGCTAAGCTAGAGGTAGCTAACAAATCTAGTTCAAGTGTAGAACATGTCATAATTTGTAATAGGTGCAAGGATTTTGATGCTTGTAATGAACATCTTGCATCCATTACTAAACTAAATGGTGAAGTGGCTAGTCTTAATGCCCAACTTAAGACTAGCAAAAATGATTTTGACAAACTAAAATTTGCAAGGGATGCCTACACTATTGGTAGACAGCCCTCTATTAAGGATGGACTTGGCTTTCGAAGGGAAGCCAAGAACTTAACAAGTCAAAGGGCTCCCATCTCCACCAAGGAGAAAGGGAAGGTCCCTATGGCTAGTTTTAGTGCTCAAAGAAATCATGCCTTTATCTATAGTGATAGAAAGTTTTCTACAAATGCTCATAGGAGTTATGCCTATGATTCACATGCTATGATTGCATCAAGTTCTTCTTTTGTGCATGGTAGAAATATGCCTAGGAAAAATGTTGCTCATGTGCCTAGGAAAGTTTGTAATGAACCTTCTACAATTTACCATGCTTGCAATACAGCTTTTGCAATTTGTCGTAAGAATAAGAAAGTGATTGCTAGGAAGTTGGGGGCCAAATGCAAAGGAGACAAGACTTGCATTTTGGTCCCAAAGACTATTATAACTAACCTTGTAGGACCCAACAAGAGTTGGGTACCTAAAACCCAAGCCTAATTTGCCTTGCAGGTTTATGCATCCGGGGGCTCAAGCTGGATTATCGACAGCGGATGCACAAACCACATGACAGGGGAGAAGAAGATGTTCACCTACTATGTCAAGAATAAGGATTCCCAAGGTACAATAATATTTGGAGATGGGAATCAAGGCAAGGTCAAAGGCTTAGGCAAGATAGCTATCACTAATGAGCACTCTATTTCTAATGTATTTCTAGTAGAGTCGCTAGGCTATAATCTGCTGTCTGTTAGTCAATTGTGCCACATGGGTTATAATTATCTATTTACAAACGTAGATGTGTCTGTCTTTAGAAGGAGTGATGGTTCACTAGCTTTTAAGGGTGTACTAGATGGCAAACTCTATTTAGTGGATTTCTCGAAAGAGGAGGCCAATCTGGATGCATGCTTAATTGCTAAGATTAGCATGGGCTGGCTGTGGCATCGTCGTCTAGCACATGTTGGAATGAAGAACCTTCACAAACTTCTAAAGGGATAACATGTGTTAGGTCTAACAAATGTGTTTTTCGAAAAAGATAGACCTTGTGCAGCTTGTCAAGCAGGTAAACAGGTGGGAAGCGCTCATCACAACAAGAATGTGATGACTACATCAAGACCTCTAGAGCTACTGCATATGGACCTCTTCGGACCCGTCGCCTACCTTAGCATCGGGGGAAGTATGGTCTAGTTGTTGTTGATGATTTTTCCCACTTCACTTGGGTATTCTTTTTGCAGGATAAATCAGAAACCCAAGGGACCCTTAAGCGCTTTCTAAGGCGAGCTCAAAACGAATTTGAGCTCAAGGTGAAAAAGATTAGAAGCGACAATGGGTCCGAGTTCAAGAACCTTCAAGTGGAGGAGTACCTTGAGGAGGAAGGAATCAAGCACGAGTTCTCCGCTCCCTACACACCACAGCAAAATGGTGTGGTAGAGAGAAAGAACAGGACGCTCATAGACATGGCAAGGATGATGCTTGGAGAATTCAAGACACCCGAGCGATTTTGGTCGGAAGCTGTGAACACAACTTGCCACGCCATAAACCGGGTCTACCTTCATCGCCTCCTCAAGAAGATGTCGTACGAACTTCTGACCGGTAACAAACCCAGCATCTCATATTTTTGTGTATTTGGGAGTAAATGCTACATTCTAGTGAAGAAAGGTAGGAATTCCAAATTTGCTCCCAAAGCTGTAGAAGGGTTTTTACTAGGTTATGACTCAAATACAAAGGCGTATAGAGTCTTCAACAAATTATCAGGTTTGGTTGAAGTCTCTAGCGACGTTGTATTTCATGAAACTAATGGCTCTTCGAGAGAGCAAGTTGATCTTGATGATGTAGATGAGGATGATGTTCCAATGGACGCAATTCGCACCATGGCGATTGGAGATGTGCGACCACAGGAACACCAGGAGCAAGATCAACCTTCTTCCTTAACGATGGTGCATCCCCCAACTCAAGATGATGAACAGGTCCCTCAAGAAGAGGCGTGTGATCAAAAGGGAGCACAAGATGTCCAAGATGTGGAAGAATAAGCACCACGGGTCCCTCCAACTCAAGTTCGAGCGATGATTCAAAGGAACCATCCCGTCGACCAGATTTTGGGTGACATTAGCAAGGGAGTAACCACTCGCTCTAGATTAGCTAATTTTTGTGAGCATTACTCTTTTGTCTCTTCTATTGAGCCTTTCAGGGTAGAAGAGGCCTTGCTAGATCCGGACTGGGTGTTGGCCATGCAGGAAGAGCTCAACAACTTCAAGCGAAATGAAGTTTGGACACTGGTGCCAGGTCCCAAGCAAAACGTTGTGGGAACCAAGTGGGTGTTCCGCAACAAGCAAGACAAGCACGGGGTGGTGACACGAAACAAGGCTCGACTTGTGGCAAAAGGTTATGCCCAAGTCACATGTTTGGATTTCGAGGAGACTTTTGCTCCTGTGGCTAGGCTAGAGTCGATTCGCATTTTGTTAGCCTATGCCGCTAACCATTCTTTCAGGTTGTTCCAAATGGACGTGAAGAGCGCTTTCCTCAATGGGCCAATCAAGGAGGAGGTGTACGTGGAGCAACCCCCTGGCTTTGAGGATGAACGGTACCCCGACCACGTGTGTAAGCACTCTAAGGCGCTCTATGGACTTAAGCGAGCCCCAAGAGCATGGTATGAATGCCTTAGAGACTTTCTAATTGCTAATGCTTTCAAGGTTGGGAAAGCCGATCCAACTCTTTTCACTAAGACTTGTGATGGTGATCTATTTGTGTGCCAAATTTATGTCGATGACATAATATTTGGTTCTACTTACCAAAAGTCTTGTGAAGAGTTTAGCAGGGTGATGACTCAGAAACTCGAGATGTCGATGATGGGCGAGTTGAACTACTTCCTTGGGTTCCAAGTGAAGCAACTCAAGGATGGCACCTTCATCTCTCAAACGAAGTACACACAAGACTTGCTCAAGCGGTTTGGGATGAAGGACGCCAAGCCCGCAAAGACTCCAATGGGAACCGACGGACATGTCGACCTCAACAAAGGAGGTAAGTTCGTTGATCAAAAGGCATACCGGTCTATGATAGGGTCTTTACTTTATTTATGTGCTAGTAGACCGGATATTATGCTTAGCGTATGCATGTGTGCTAGATTTCAATCTGACCCAAGGGAGTGTCACCTTGTGGCCGTTAAGCGACTCATGGTGGAAAGATCACTTACTTTGATTATCATCGACACTGGTTGCCCAAGAAACACCCCTTTAAGAGTGATAAGAAAAACTTTATAAAGAACATCGTGGTCACGAAAGGACCGCCAAAATGTCTGAACGCAGCAGAAATTTATGCTCAGCTGAACAACATTGTCTTAAATGAAAAAATGGACAAGTACCAAGGATTCGGAGTGGACCAGAACTGGACACATATATGTGGTCTGTAGGAGCTCCCTTATATGTCGTCATTGATTCTTGTGCACACAATTGATGTCATGCACCAAGAAAGTAATGTTGCTGAAGCCCTCATACACACCTGCATGCATTTTGAAAAAAAACAAAGGACAATCTGAAAGCTCTAAGAGATCTAGCAATGCTTTGTGACCAACCAACCCAAGTGCTCAATGACAACGACAGATCACCACGTGCCTTGTTCTATCTTACCTGTAAGGACAAGATCGAGGTGATGAGATGGATGAAAAAAATTAAATTTCCCGATGGTTATGTTGCAGGCTTGAAAAGAGCTGTGAATTTGAAAACGGGAATACTAACTGGGTTAAAGAGCCGTGACATCCATATATTAAAGGAGAGGATTACCCCTGCATGTTTCATGGTTACATGCCCGACGCCATGTGGCAAGCAATAGCTGAGCTAAGCTTTTTCTATAGGCAGATCTGTGCTAAAGAAATAAGTAAAAATATGATGAAGAAGTTGGAGAAAGAAATACCAGTGTTGCTATGCAAGCTAGAAAAAACATTCTCACTTGAATTCTTCAATCCGATGCAACATCTACTTATTCACATTCCATATGAGGCAAAGTTTGGTGGACCTATACAATATAGGTGGATGTATCACATTGAACGTGCACTAAAAACCTGTGAGTCATAGTTCAAAATAAGGCTAGAGTAGAAGGATGTATCACCGAAACTTTTTTGCTAAAAAGGAGGTTTCATACTTCACGAGTGTGTATTTCGCAGAGGAACACAATCTCTATGCTCCTTCGATGCGATAAAATATCGATGAGGAACCTCCTGTCAGTGATCTCAAAATTTTCCAATGGAGAGACACAAATACTAGTAAAGGCATGTTCTACCACCTTAGCATGGATGAACGAATGTACGCATTGCTATACATGTTCTCGAATATGGAAGAGATGGAGCCATATTTCATGTGAGTCTTTCTTTTGCCCTGTAATTTCTTTGCTATTACTTGATAAGGTTTTTAGTTACTTATTTGTCGTACAGTAAGTTCGACGAGAAAAATTGGACTTATTCTCGTCAGCCTACAAGCAAACAGCTAGATACGATGCGACTGCATGGGAGGTAAGGAAGACCTAATTTTGTTGACGGGTTTCGAAATAATGTAAACTCTTTATATTTCTTACTTTAATGTCATTTATCCATTTACACGAGGTAGTCATTTTAACTCTATATCATTTGTAGTGCACAAAGACTCCTAACATACACGAGGACTTGAGACAACTATTTTATGAAACGGTGATTCATAACATACACGAGCACGAAGACTCCTAACAACACAAAGACTTTTAACATATATGAGTCATTTTTTTGCTCTGAAATTACTTATTTTCGGCGGTCGTGTGTAGGCTGCCGAAAATAAGCTTGTATAGTTTTCGATGGCTTTTTTTCGACGGTCAGGTTGTGGGCCGAAAATTAGCCTTTATTTCTGGTTAATTTTTTTGGCAACCAGAAGCCACCGAAAATAGGCTATATACCACCGAAAACAATATATTTTTTACGATATATGACTTATTTTCGACGACTTTTGACCGTCGAAAATGATCTTGTGTCTTTTAGTGCACTGTTGTCTGCTCCGTGCTTCTTCCCGGCCCGATTCAAGCATTCAGCCGAAGCCATTCTCCATAAGTCCCAAACAGATATGTGCTTCCATGGTTTTTGACAACTGTCCTAGCGAGCTAGTAGCGTTCTCTCAGCTAGAGGGGCCAAAGCGGTCTGCAGTACCTTAATAAATGATGGACTGAAAGCCGGGGTTTCAGTCTTTTGGACTCCAATTGCCATCCCACAAGGCCACAAGTTCGGATGCACCGATCCAAATAATATGGATGATGAGAAATCACCAAGGCCAACAAAAACACAAGAAGAAAGCTAAAGTTATTATGTTTAAAAGATCTCAGAAATGCAGAACTGATTATTATTTCATATATTTTGCATATTCTTTGAAGAATTGGAAGAGGGCAATGACTACTGTGCAATCAGATGTTATGTGTAAGTGTGAAAACGAGATTTTTTTGATTTGTTAGATCGAGATCCAACTGTATGTCATACTTGGCTCATATAGATTTATAAAAAAAACCCTAATAAATCATAATTGTATCTACGGTTGGATTATGTTCTAACATATCAGGATGCTTGCTTGCACACTTGCAAGTTGTACCAATTAGCAGATTTATTTCTGTATATATCTTTACTAGTATAATGTAGCAGTTTGATCGTGTGTTGCATAATACCGCATGCAAGGCATGCATCACACTATATATATATATATATATATATATATATATATATATATATATATATATATATATATATATATATATATATATATATATATATATATATATTCCCGTATTAAAAAAGAATAGACAGCAGCAGTTCAATCACACACACACATATATTATTCTTGGTTTACAAATCATACGACAACCAAACTTTCATTTGGGGTGGAATCACAAAATTATTTGCCAAAATACATGGTACCAACAACAAATTATAAAAACAAAAATCTCTGGTGATCGGCGACGGGCAGGGGAGAAATGGCAGACGAAGGATGATTAACAGAGCCACGCACAATAATATCCAAGGGCGTGTGAGGCGTGCGTAGCTAGAGGAGGCTACCAATAAAATAATGCTGGTGTTGGTATCGTTGTTGCTGCTGGATGCTCGCAGATTAAATGAATCCATTCACAGGCCTTGCTCTACGAGGTAGTCGCCGAGCCTCTCGACCACCATGTTGCACTGGCCGGGGGTCATGGGCTCGTCGTAGATGCCGACCACCATCGCTTGCCCTGTCTTCTTCACAGTTATGCCTCCAGATCCCTTCTTCCCGCGGATGACAGCGCCGGGCTCGCCTTGGATGACCATGTACTTGGTGGGGCCGAGGAAGAGGCCGGTCGGGGCAAGGAACCCGGGCTCGTCGAAGTCCTTCATGATGTTGGTCATCTCCTCTGTCTTGAACTGGATGGATGGATGCATATGCGAATGATTGATCTGACCGACGCATATATGCAAGAGCTAGCTAGAACGAACAAGGATCTATCACCTGTGGGAATGCGGTGCTCTGGGCCCAAACGGCGCCGTCGTGGCCGACTATGGCAGCGGAGGTCAGGTGGTGGCCCTCGATCTCGCACATCAGGTGCTCATCGACGTATGTCTGCCACGACATCCTGTCAGACCTGCTTAGCTATGACCTTGACCTGTAATTAAGATCGAGGAGGATAACGAAAGCTCGATCGATAGATCTCTCTAGCTAGTGCGAGGAACACTCACATATATATAAACAGGTGTGCGAGGGGACGACCACACTATAAATAGAGGCAGCATGCATGGGGGGGCCTGGATCGCCACCCCCAACCACCCATTCCATCACTAGCTTGCTCTTCAGCCTCGCCCGTCGTCCTTTGGTGCGCCATGCACGGCTGCCCCCTCACCCGCCAAGTTGCTCCTGCTAGGCTGGGCTGGGCTGGGCTGGACTGCACTGGGCCTCGTGAGCCTAAAGTTTTCGATTTCTGAAGCGTTCTACAAGAGTGGCAGAAATTGTTAGGATATATGGGCTAAGCCCAATTGAGAAATTCAATTAAATCTTATAAAAATCTCAAAAGCTCATATATGTGTATGGCTAGGGAATGGTGAAACTTATAATACCATATAGCTAGTCCAAGTGGAGTGGAACTAGTTTAAATATTGAAGGCTACACACTCACTCACCAAATCATGGAAGAGAGGAGAGAGTGTGGAGAGCCACACGTGCGTGCGCTCGCTCGCCTCGCCTGGCCGGATTTAATTTTTTGGTTGCTTGACTGTTAAAATCAAAATCCTAACCGATCGCTATAAAATCTAAACTGAACGCGAGATTTTCGCGGGCAGATCGGATCGCAGATAGCTATCTGTTCATGGACTCGACCCTATAAAAGGCGTCTGGCAGCCAGCATCCAGATCATCCCAGTTTTCGCTTTCGCCTCTCTTCACAACTGAGCCGCCTTCAGTTCCCTTCATCCCGAGCGCTGACGTGCATCTGCGATCGAGAGAGCATGTCTCCGGAACCCTTCGCCTTCGAGATTCTGCACCGGGAGAGGGCGAATAAGGTTTTTGGGAAGCGTCCTCACGCGACTGCTCGCTGATTCCGCTGATCATCAACCCCGCTGCTTTGACGTCGTCGACCCTGCTGATTTCGGCCCGCGCCATCTATCAGTATGTCTGATCAGTACGTATCATCTGATTTGACTTTTTATTTTAGTTTTTCTGATTTGGTCATGATTTATATTCGGAATTTAATCTGGAAATTGTCTAATTATTCAACAATCCAAAAACCTTATTGTAGATAATTTCCTAGTTTTTCTATGGCTGCTTTTGTCGACGCGCTGAAGCCAGAAAAGTTCAATGGTATGCACTTTAAGAGGTGGCAAGTCAAGGCCACGCTCTTGCTTACTGCTATGAATATGTTTCATGTTAGTAAAGACAAACCTGATGGTGCACTGATTCCTGAACAGGAGAAAGAGTACGACCATGCCAATACTATCTTTACGGGAGCAGTTCTTAGCGCCCTTGTTGACCGTCTGGTTGATACGAATATTCAGCACACAGACGGAAAAGAGTTGTGGGATGCACTTACTACTAAGTATGGTGCATCAGATGCTGCCAGTGACCTATATATCATGGAGAGCTTTCATGATTATAAGATGGCTGATAATCGCTCTATTGTAGAGCAAGCTCATGAAATACAGTGTATAGCCAAGAAGCTCGAGCACCTTAAGATAGTCCTTCCTGACCGATTTGTGGCTGGATGCATTATTGCAAAGTTGCCTTCTACATGGAGGAACTTCACCACATCTCTGAAACATAAGAGACAGGAGATATCAGTTAAAAAATCTAATAGCGTCTCTGGATGTTGAGGAGAAAGCTCGGGCTAAGGACACGGGATCTAAAGGAGGCGAGGGCCACTCCAGCGCTAACATGGTTCAAAGGAACCACAACAAGGGCAAAGGAAAGACAAAATCTAACAAGCCCAACAAAACTACCAACTTCAAGAAGAAGAAAAACAAGGCTAAACTGACATGTTTCGCATGTGGCAAGATGGGTCATTTTGCTAAGGATTGTCCTGATCGAGCGGATCATCGTGGCAAAAAGAGCAATGTCAACACAGTGATCGCTAGCAATGAGGAAGACAAAGGGTATAGTAATTTACCTTTCATCTTCTCAGTATTTCAATCACCTAGTTGGTGGCTTGATACTGGTGCTAATGTTCATGTGTGTTCTAACATTAATTTGTTCTCTTCTTATCAGGGTGCCCGGGATTCTTTCGTCCTAATGGGGAACGGGTCACATGCTTCTGTTCATGGCACTGGCACGGTGGATCTGAAGTTTACTTCAGAAAAGATCGTGCAGCTAAAGAACGTACATCATGTCCCTTCTATACACAAGAATCTCGTTAGCGGAACCATTCTATGCAGAGATGGGTTCAAAGTAGTTTTGGAGTCCAATAAATTAGTTGTGTCTAAGTCTAGACAATTTATTGGTAAAGGCTATGATTGCGGAGGCTTGTTCCGCTTTTCTCTGTTAGATTTCAATAATAAGTCTGTGAACCATATTTGCGCTAATGTTGATGATCTTGCGAGTATTTGGCATTCTCGTTTGTGTCATATTAATTTTGGCTCTATGTCTTGGCTTTGAACCATGAGTTTAATTCTGAATATCACCATAGTCAAAGGTTCTAAGTGCCATAGTTGTGTGCAGTCGAAGCAACCTCAAAAGCCTCACAAGGCTGCTGAGGAGAGACACCTGGCACCTCTAGAACTCATACATTCTGATATTTGTGAGATGAATGGTGTGTTGATAAAAGATGGCAAGATATACTTCATGACATTGATTGATGATGTGTCTAGATTTATCTATGTATACTTGCTAAAAACCAAAGATGAGGCTTTAGACTACTTTAAAATCTATAAGGCTGAAGTTGAAAACCAACTAGAGAGAAAGATCAAATGTCTTAGATCAGATCGTGGTGGAGAATTCTTTCGCAAAGTCTTTGATGATTTCTGTGCAGAACATGGCATTATTCATGAGAGGACGCCTCCCTATTCACCCGAATCAAACGGGATTTCTAAAAGGAAAAACCATATGTTGACTGACCTGGTGAATGCCATGTTAGACACTTGTGGTTTATCTAAGGCATGGTGGGGGAGGCAGTCCTGACTTCATGTCATGTTCTAAATAGAATTCCTATGGACAAAGAAGAGAAAACCCCTTATGAGAAGTGGGTTGGGAGAAAACCATCACTTTCATACTTGCGCACTTAGGGGTGCATGGCGAAAGTCAGTGTACCAATTAATAAAAAGCGCAAGCTTGGTCCTAGGACAGTGGATTGTGTCTTTCTTGGATATGCTTCATGTAGCATAGCATATAGATTTTTAGTAGTTAAATTTGAAGTTCCTGATGTATATGTTGATACTGTTATGGAATCACGTGATGCTACTTTCTTTGAACACATATTTCCAATGAAAGACATTCATAGCTGTCGGGGACCATAATTAGGGGTACCCTCAAGACGCCTAATTCTCAGCTGGTAACCCCCATCAGCATAAAGCTGCAGAGGCCTGATGGGTTTGATTAAGTCAGGGATCAGTCCATGCGAGCGACTCGATCACGCCACGCCCGAGCCTAGCCTCGGGCAAGGGCAGCCGACCCTGAGGTGTTTCCGTCTCGTCCGAGGCCCCCTTTTTACGGCAGACGCATCTCCGGCTCGCCCGAGGCCTTGCCTTCGTTAAGAAGCAACCCTGACTAAATCACCGCGCCGACCGACCAAGTCACTGGGGCAGTTAACGCAAAGAGTGAGACTGACGGGCGGCCAGGCTTTGCCAAAGGCGCCATAGGAAGCTCTGCCCGACCCAGGGCTCGGACTCGGGCTAAGGCCCCAGAAGACGGCGAACTCCGCTCCGCCCGACCTAGGGCTCGGACTCGGGCTAAGGCCCCGGAAGACGGCGAACTCCGCTCCGCCCGACCCAGGGCTCGGACTCGGGCTAAGGCCCCGGAAGACGGCGAACTCCGCTCCGCCCGACCCAGGGCTCGGACTCGGGCTAAGGCCCCGGAAGACGGCGAACTCCGCTCCGCCCGACCCAGGGCTCGGACTCGGGCTAAGGCCCCGGAAGACGACGAACTCCGCTTCGCCCGACCCAGGGCTCGGACTCCGCCCTGGCCTCTGCCGAACGACCTCCGCCTCGCCCGACCCGGGAGCTCGGGCTCGGCCTCGGTCATGGAAGACAGACTCGACCTCGGCCTCGGAGGAGCCTCCACGTCGCCCGACCTAGGGCACAAGTCCGCCACGTCAACAGGAAGCGCCATCATCACCCTGCCCCGAGCCGACTTGGGTCGCAGAGAACAAGACCGATGTCCCATCTGGCTAGCTCCGCCAGATAGGCAATGATGGCGCCCCGCTAGACCCATGACGACGGCGGCTCTCGGCTCCCTTACGGAAGCAGGGAGACGTCAGCAAGAGCCCAACTGTTCCAACAGCTGTCCCTCCACCAGGCTCCGTTACTCCTCCGACAGCCACGACACCACACCAGCTGGGTGCCAAGTTCTCTCCGGCTGCCACATTGGCATGTACCCAGGGCGCTAGCTCTCCCCCGCTAGACACGTAGCACTCTGCTGCATCCCCATTGTACACCTGGATCCTCTCCTTGCGCCTATAAAAGGAAGGACCAGGGCCTTCTTAGAGAGGGTTGGCCTCGCGGGAACGAGGGCAGGGGCAGGCGCTCTCTTGGGGCCGCTCGCTCCCCTCACCCGCGCGGACGCTTGTAACCCCCTACTGCAAGCGCACCCGACCTGGGCGCGGGACGAACACGAAGGCCGCGGGATCTCCGCCTCCCTCACGACCCAGCTCCGGCCACCTCGCTCTCCCCCCTTCGCGCTCGCCCACGCGCTCGACCCATCTGGGCTGGGGCACGCGGCACACTCACTCGTCGGCTCGGGGACCCCCCCGGTCTCGAAACGCCGACAGTTGGCGCGCCAGGTAGGGGCCTGCTGCGTGTTGACGAGCAGTTTCCCGTCGAGCTCCAGATGGGCAGTCTCCAACGACCTCTCCAACCCGGGACGGTGCTCCGTTTCGGGAACCTCGAGTTCATGTCTTTCGACAGCGGCTACGACATGATACTCCTTCCACCGCCGCGCGATGGCGACAATGGCGGCCGACAGCCCGCCCGCCGGCGGCGGAATCGACGACGTCTTTCCCGCGTGGGGGAAGAACAACATTCGAGCTCGCCCCAACCTCTCCCTCGCTACCGGAGGAGGAGGCGGGGCAACCAGGGCCGAGCGGGAGGCTGCGCTCCGACGGCTGTCGAGCAAATCGACATCCCCAGTGCCCCAACGGAGGACGCGTCGGGCGTCACCCTCGCGTTTGAGGCGAAGGCGAGCGCCGTCCCCCCGCAACACGCCAACCCCGAGCAAGTGGACGACGCCAGCGCGCTCACGGAGGGCCTGCAGGACGTCGCCCTCGTACCCAGGACGACGACGCGATCAGCCCCCGATGTGACTTCGTCGCTCCTCGTCGACCAAAAGGTACCGGCTGATTCCCATCCTTTGTCATTTCGACTCGACCTCAACCCGCCTAGTGACCTCGCTCTGGCGGGCGCTCACGTTGAGGCGAGTGCAACCCCTTTCGGGTTTCGTGTGCGGTCGCCTTGGGACCGATTGACGGGCGTCTCGACCTACGGGCCCTCTGGGTCCGAGGAAGATGACGACCCCTGCACCCTCTGGGGTTTCTCCGGATCTGGCAACCCCAGTGCCATGCGGGACTTCATGACCGCATGCAACTACTGCCTCTCCGATTGTTCCGACGGCAGCCGCAGCCTTGACGACAAGGACTGCGGCCCGAGCCGCGAATGTTTCCACGTCGAGCTAGGGGATCCCTCCGGAGACAGCCGTCTCGGCATGCCGGAGGATGGTGATCTCCCTAGGCCAGTGCCTCGCGCCGACATCCCGCGGGAGCTAGCTGTGGTCCCCGTTCCGGCGGGGGGTCACGACCCACAGCTCGAGCAAGTCCGCGGGGCGCAGGCCGGGCTCGATGAGGGAGCAGGAGCGCTCGAGGCAATCCGCCGGGATGTCGGGCAGGTATGGGCGGGCCAGCCCCCGGCCGGAGAAATACGTCACCTGCCCCAGGGTCTCCAGCACCGCATCGCCAACGATGCCAGGGGCAGACCGCCACCCGCATCCGGCAGAACCGGTCAGGACCTGGCAGCCGCAGCGATGCTCCTCCGCGCGATGCCGGAGTCATCAACCACCGAGGGTCGGCGAATCCAGGGAGAGCTCAAGCATCTCCTGGAAGGCGCTGCGGCCCGGCGGGCCGAGAGCTCTGCGTCCCGAAGGCAGGGGTACCCCTCGGAGCCTCGTGCCGCGACTTCCCGACTCATGCGGGGAGCCTCGGTCTACACCGGGTGCACGCGCAACACCGCGCCTACGGCCCCGGGCCACCTCGGCGACGAGCACCCTCATCACGACCGTCGGGCCCGCCTCGACGAAAGGGTGCGCCGAGGTTATCACCCCAGGCGTGGGGGACGCTACGACAGTGGGGAGGATCGGAGTCCCTCGCCCGAACCACCCGGTCCGCAGGTCTTCAGCCGGGCCATTCGGCGGGCGCCGTTTCCAACCCGATTCTGACCCCCGACTACTATCACAAAGTACTCGGGGGAAACGAGACCGGAATTGTGGCTCGCGGACTACCGCCTGGCCTGTCAACTGGGTGGAACGGACAATGACAACCTCATCATCCGCAACCTCCCCCTGTTCCTCTCCGACATTGCTCGCGCTTGGTTGGAGCACCTGCCTCCGGGGCAGATTTCCAACTGGGAGGATTTGGTCCAAGCTTTCGCCGGCAACTTCCAGGGCACGTACGTGCGCCCCGGGAATTCCTGGGACCTCCGAAGCTGCTGGCAACAGCCGGGAGAGTCTCTTCGGGACTACATCCGGCGATTCTCGAAGCAGCGCACCGAGCTGCCCAACATCACCGACTCCGATGTCATCGGTGCGTTCCTTGCCGGCACCACCTGCCGTGACCTGGTGAGCAAGTTGGGTCGCAAGACCCCCACCAGGGCAAGCGAGCTGATGGACATCGCCACCAAGTTCGCCTCTGGTCAGGAGGCGGTCGAGGCCATCTTCCAAAAGGACAAGCAGCCCCAGGGCCGCCCGTCGGAAGATGCTCCCGAGGCGTCTACTCCGCTCGGCGCCAAGAAGAAAGGCAGGAGGAAGTCGCAAGCGAAACGCGACGCCGCCAGCACGGACCTTGTCGCCGCCGCCGAATACAAGAACCCTCGGAAGCCGCCCGGAGGCGCCAACCTCTTCGACAAGGCACTCAAGGAGACGTGCCCTTACCATCAGGGGCCCATCAAGCACACCCTCGAAGAGTGCGTCATGCTTCGGCACCACTTCCACCGGGCCGGGCCACCCGCAGAGGGTGGCAGGGCCCGCGACGACGACAAAAAGGAAGATCACCAAGTAGGAGAGTTCCCCGAGGTCCGCGACTGCTTCATGATCTACGGAGGGCATGCGGCGAATGCCTCGGCTCGACATCGTAAGCAAGAGCGTCGGGAGGTCTGCTCGGTGAAGGTGGCGGCGCCAGTCTACCTAGACTGGTCCGACAAGCCCATCACCTTCGACCAAGATGACCACCCCGACCACGTGCCGAGCCTGGGGAAGTACCCGCTCGTCGTCGATCCTGTCATCGGCGACGTCAGGCTCACCAAGGTCCTGATGGATGGGGGCAGCTGCCTCAATATCATCTACGCCGAGACCCTCAGGCTCCTGCGCGTCGATCTGTCATCCGTCCGAGCAGGCGCTGCGCCCTTCCACGGGATCATTCCTGGGAAGCGCGTCCAGCCCCTCGGACAGCTCGACCTTCCTGTCTGCTTCGGAACACCCTCCAACTTCCGAAGGGAGACTTTGACGTTCGAGGTGGTCGGGTTCCGAGGAACCTACCACGCAGTATTGGGAAGGCCACGCTACGCGAAGTTCATGGCCATCCCCAACTACACCTACCTGAAGCTCAAGATGCCGGGCCCCAATGGGGTCATCACCGTCGGTCCCACGTACAAACACGCATTCGAATGCGATGTGGAGTGCGTGGAGTACGCCGAGGCCCTCGCCGAGTCTGAGGCCCTCATCGCCGACCTGGAAAGCCTCTCCCGAGAGGTGCCGGACGTGAAGCGACACGCCGGCAACTTCGAGCCAGCGGAGACGGTTAAGGCCGTCCCTCTCGACCCCAGTGGTGACACCTCCAAGCAGATCCGGATCGGTTCCGGGCTCGACCCCAAATAGGAAGCAGTGCTCGTTGACTTTCTCCGCGCAAACGCCGACGTCTTTGCGTGGAGTCCCTCGGACATGCTCGGCATACCGAGGGATGTCGCCGAGCACTCGCTGGATATTCGGGCCGGAGCCCGACCGGTCAGACAGCCTCTGCGCCGATTCGACGAGGAAAGGCGCAGGGTGATAGGCGAGGAGATCCGCAAGCTGATGGCAGCAGGGTTCATCAAAGAGGTATTCCATCCCGAATGGCTTGCCAACCCTGTACTTGTGAGGAAGAAAGGGGGGAAATGGCGGATGTGTGTAGACTACACTGGTCTCAACAAAGCATGTCCGAAGGTCCCCTACCCTCTACCTCGCATCGATCAAATCGTGGACTCCACTGCTGGGTGCGAAACCCTGTCTTTCCTCGATGCCTACTCAGGGTATCATCAAATCAAGATGAAAGAGTCCGACCAGCTCGCGACTTCTTTCATCACGCCCTTCGGCATGTACTGTTATGTCACCATGCCGTTCGGTTTGAGGAACGCGGGTGCAACGTACCAGCGGTGCATGAACCATGTGTTCGGCGAACACATCGGTCGCACGGTCGAGGCCTATGTCGATGACATCGTAGTCAAGACAAGGAAAGCCTCCGACCTTCTCTCCGACCTTGAAGTGACATTCCGGTGTCTCAAGGCGAAGGGCGTCAAGCTCAATCCCGAGAAGTGCGTCTTCGGGGTGCCCCGAGGCATGCTCCTGGGATTCATCGTCTCCGAGCGGGGCATCGAAGCCAATTCGGAGAAGATCGCAGCCATCACAAGCATGGGGCCCATCAAGGACTTAAAAGGCGTATAGAGGGTCATGGGATGTCTCGCGGCCTTGAGCCGTTTCATCTCGCGCCTCGGCGAAAGAGGCCTGCCCCTGTACCGCCTCTTAAGGAAGGCCGAGTGCTTCACTTGGACTCCCGAGGCCGAGGAAGCTCTCGGGAACCTGAAGGCGCTCCTCACCCAGGCGCCCGTCTTGGTACCCCCAGCTGATGGAGAAGCCCTCTTGGTCTACGTCGCCGCTACCACTCAGGTGGTCAGCACCGCGATCGTGGTCGAAAGGCAGGAAGAGGGGCGTGCTTTGCCCATTCAGAGGCCAGTTTACTTCGTCAGCGAGGTGCTGTCCGAGACCAAGATCCGCTACCCACAAGTCCAGAAGCTGCTGTATGCAGTGATCCTGACGAGGCGAAAGCTGCGACATTACTTCGAGTCTCATCCGGTGACTGTGGTGTCATCCTTCCCCCTGGGGGAGATCATCCAGTGCCGAGAGGCCTCGGGACGGATCGCAAAGTGGGCGGTGGAAATCATGGGCGAGACAATCTCGTTCGCCCCTCGGAAGGCCATCAAGTCCCAGGTACTGGCGGACTTCGTAGCCGAATGGGTCGACACCCAGTTGCCGACGGCTCCGATCCAACCGGAGCTCTGGACCATGTTTTTCGACGGGTCGCTGATGAAGACGGGAGCCGGCGCGGGCCTGCTCTTCGTCTCGCCCCTCGGGAAACACCTGCGCTACGTGCTCCGCCTCCATTTCCCGGCGTCCAACAATGTGGCTGAGTACGAGGCTCTGATCAACGGATTGTGAATCGCCATCGAGCTAGGGGTCCGACGCCTCGATGCTCGCGGCGACTCGCAGCTCGTCATCGACCAAGTCATGAAGAACTCCCACTGCCGCGACCCGAAGATGGAGGCCTACAGTGATGAGGTTCGACGCCTGGAAGACAAGTTCTACAGGCTCGAGCTTAACCACATCGCCCGGCGCTACAACGAGACTGCGGACGAGCTGGCAAAGATAGCCTCGGGGCGAACGACGGTTCCCCCGGACGTCTTCTCCCGGGATCTGCACCAACCCTCCGTCAAGATCGGCGACACGCCCGAGCCCGAGACGCCCTCGGCCCCGTCCGAGGTGACCTCGGCCCAGCCCGAGCCATCCTCGGTTCAGCCCGAGGAACCCTCGGCCCCCGAGGGCGAAGCACTGCGCATCGAGGAGGAGCGGAGCGGGGTCACGCCAGATCAAGATTGGCAGACCACGTACCTGCAATATCTCCGCCAAGGAGAACTGCCCCTCAACCGAGTCGAGGCTCGGCGGGTAGCGCGACGCGCCAAGTCGTTCGTCTTGCTGGGCGATGAGAAGGAGCTCTACCACCGTAGCCCCTCGGGCATCCTCCAGCGATGCATCTCCATCGCCGAAGGTTAGGAACTCCTGCAGGAAATACACTCGGGGGCTTGCGGCCATCATGCAGCACCTCGAACCCTCGTCGGGAACGCTTTCCGGCAAGGCTTCTACTGGCCGACGGCGGTGGCTGACGCCACTAGAATTGTCCGCGCCTGCGAAGGGTGCCAATTCTATGCGAAGCAGACCCACCTGCTCGCTCAGGCTCTGCAGACGATACCCATCACCTGGCCCTTCGCTGTGTGGGGTCTGGACCTCGTCGGCCCTCTGCAGAAGGCGCCCGGGGGCTACACGCACCTGCTGGTCGCCGTCGACAAATTCTCCAAGTGGATCGAGGTCCGACCCCTGAACAGCATCAGATCCGAGCAGGCGGTGGCGTTCTTCACCAACATCATCCATCGCTTCGGGGTCCCGAACTCCATCATCACCGACAACGGCACCCAGTTCACCGGCAAAAAATTCTTGGATTTTTGCGAGGATCACAACATCCGGGTAGACTGGGCCGCCGTAGCTCATCCCATGTCGAATGGGCAAGTAGAGCGCGCCAATGGCATGATTCTACAAGGGCTCAAGCCTCGGATTTACAATGACCTCAACAAGTTCGGCAAGCGATGGATGAAGGAACTCCCCTCGGTGGTCTGGAGCCTGAGGACGACGCCGAGCCGAGCCACGGGTTTCACGCCGTTCTTCCTGGTCTACGGGGCCGAGGCTGTCTTGCCCACGGACCTGGAATACGGCTCCCCGAGGACGAGAGCCTACGACGATCAAAGCAACCAAGCTAGCCGAGAAGACTCGCTGGACCAGCTGGAAGAGGCTCGGGACAAGGCCTTACTACACTCGGCGTGGTATCAGCAGTCCCTGCGACGCTACCACGCCCGAGGGGTCCGACCCCGAGACCTCCAGGTGGGCGACCTGGTGCTTCGGCTGCGGCAAGACGCCCGAGGGAGGCACAAGCTCACGCCCCCCTAGGAGGGGCCATTCGTCATCGCCAAAGTTCTGAAGCCCGGAACGTACAAGCTGGCCAACAGTCAAGGCGAGGTCTACGGCAACGCTTGGAACATCCAACAGCTACGTCGCTTCTACCCTTAAGATGTTTCCAAGTTGTTCATATACCTCGCACCCACGCAAAGTTTAGTCAATAAGGAAGGGTCGGCCTTGCCTCGGCAAAGCCCGACCCTCCCTCGGGGGCTAAAAGGGGGGAAACCCCCTCTGCGTCAAAATTTTCCTCGAAAAAAAAATCTCTTTTACCAGAATGTCTTTCGTGGTTTTTGACTACTTCGAAAAGTGGGTCCCGGAAACGACGGGGTACACGTAAGCAGTCAAGGCTGACCGAGCCGAGGGACTCCTACGCCTCCGGGATACGGATACCTCACTCATCACCTTCTGCGATAAATAACTCACGTTCGGATAAAGCGGCTCCACGGATTGAACAAGTCTTTACGTTCGGAAGCACTTCTGCCGAAGCGATCTTTCGGGCCTTCTCGACCAAGTCGGTGACGGGGCCTCATGGACGGGTGAAAGTACGCGTAAGCGGCAAGGCCGACCGAGCCGAGGGACTCCCACGCCTCCGGGATACGGATACCTCACTCATCACCTTCCGCGAGAAGCAACTCTCGCTCGCACTAACATCCCTGTTACCGACAAAAAGTCCAGATACTCGAAACAAGAGGAAAAGAGACGCAGCTTTACAACGCAGCAAGGGTGTGTGTTCTGGCCTCGACGGCCGCACAAGGCCCACGCTACAAGACAATCTGATCCTGCAGGCTCGGGTCTTGACGCTGGAAGGGGGCGGCGACACCCTCGGCATCGACGGCACCTTCGGCGAGGCCCGACCTAGCCGCGGACGGCGACGCGGTCCGAGGGCCTCCGCTCCGAAGGACGACGTCATCACCACGCCCGGGTAATCGCTGTCAGGGACTTCTCCGGGAATCCGGCCCGAGCGGGCGGCTCGGCCGGCCACCTCCGGGGCCTCGGCCAACCACCTTCCGAGGGCACCAGCCCAGTCCGAAGCCTCGGCTGACCAACTCCGGCGTCGATCCTGCCAACGGACAACTCGGCTAGGCTCCGGCCAACCAGGTTTCATTTTCGAGCCAACTCCGCCTCTGCTCATGCTGATATCGCTACCCCCGGCCTCGGCTCGTCGAAGAGCGGCCGAGGGATCTCTTTAACTAAGCTAGAGGAGCCTCGGACAACAGGGTCGACCGAGCCGAGGGACTCCTACGCCTCCGGGATACGGATACCTCACTCGTCACCTTGACACGGGGCGACTCATGCTTGGTAAAGCGGTTCAGATAATCAGCAGACGAGTCTTAGTGCTCGGAAATGAGGAAAAAATACGGCTCTGTGCCGACGTTACATATATGTTCAGGCCCCGAAAGCCGAAATGAACAAAAAAACCCGGCACTCGAAGTGCCATTACAAACGGAACTCTGGTTCCCCCTCCGCAGGTACGAACAACCCCACTCGATAGGGGTGGGCCTGCGGGGCAACAGAAGACCGACGAACGGCATGTCGCCGCCCGCCCCGACAGCGGCGACGATGAAGACTTCTGCCCCGGGGGGCCGAACAACAGCAATGATGGCCTCAGGGCGGATGCTGCTGCTAGGAGGACCCCGCCCTTGCCCAAACTCGAGAGGCAAGGACGGGCAGAAGGCCGTAGAGTTAGAGGTCGGTCCATGGCCAACCTTGGTTGTCGCGCCGGCGGAAGAACCTCTTCCAGCTGCCGTGGCGGGAGGCGGCACCGGGAGCGGCTCCGAAACTGCTCGGCTCAAAGAGCCGGGCACGGTGCAGCTGTTAGCGCCACGGATGACTCCCGCCCTTCCCCCCGATCACTGAGGGAAGGAGCGGGCCACCGCCCGCGCAGGGGCCGACCCCAACTCGGCACACTCCCCTCCTCAGCCCTGGTGATGAAAATCCTTGAGGCTGAGGAAGGGGCGGAGGCCGCAGCCCGGCTCGCTTTCCCCCACCATCAAGCTGGAGGTCACCATCTTGGGTGACCGCCGGTGGAGGGGTGCAGCCGGGCTGCATGATGAAAATCCTTGAAGCCGAACGATGGCTGAAAGGTACCCACTCCCACGGAGTTGTGTCCTCCGACGATGAGGCGCGGAGACGGCGGTTTCCCCCATCCGGGGGCTTGAAAGGTGGAAAGACACGATGCATAAGGGAGGAAGAAGACATGGTCGCCTTACGAAAGGGGTCGCCCTCCTTTTAAAGGCAACTCTCCCTACTTGCGCCCCCAACCGTCACGGGCTGAGTCTTCTCCAACATGCCTCCAAAGCCCTCCCCTGCGGCGCGGGGGCTGGGACCCACATGTCATGCAGACCGGCTCCGAGCAGAAGAAGCCGAACCGTCGCGCACGGCGCGCGCAACCACCCAGCGGTTACAAGTGACCCTCCGCTTTTGCCCAGACCAACGGGCGAAAGGGGCGGGCAGCCATGCAGGTGGCATGCAACTGCGCCAAGTGGACGCGCTTCTCCGACTCCTGACCTGCCAGCACGGAGGCCCAAGCCCACGCGTCGCGCGACCGGCGCGCCGGATGCTGCATGCAAGCAACTGTACCACTTGCGCCACCACCGCACCTCCTCGGTTGCGGAACCAATACCGCGACCCGAGGCGACCCAGCGCGCGACCTAGTAGCGCCAGCCTGACGCAGCGGTCAAACGCGGTCAAAAGTGGGCCGGCAGTAATGACGGTGGCAGGCGCGCGAGAGCAGCGGTCACGCCGTCAGCCAAGCTCACGTCCCATCCGGAGGCAGCGAGAGAACCCCCTCTCACGGTGTGAAGACGACGCGCCCGTGACCCGTTCCTCGAACGGCTCGCGCACGCGCAACGGCAGCCTCGCCAACTACTCGCCCCGGCGCATTAACTCCGCGGCTCAACAGGCGGCGCTTCTGGCGGAAGCAGCTGGCGACGCTTCGCCTTCGCAAAAAACGACCCCACCAAAAAAGGTACGCCACGTCGTTCAATTTCGTATCCTTTTTCCCTTTTTCCTCTTTCTCTATCTCTTGCAACAGGGACCGGGAAAGGGGATACCCCCAAAGGGATCCTTCCCCGTGAAGGAACTAGGCTCCGAGCCTCCTTACTGATCAGGGGTTCGAAGGCTGGCCCCCCGAAGGGTTCAACAGCCGCCTCAGATCGCGTGGGCCCGACACCAACTACTGGTCAGGGGTTTGAAGGTCGGCCTCCTGAAAGGTTCCACGACCGCCTCAGGCTACTCGGGCTCCGCGCCCATTACTGATCAGGGGTTCGAAGGCTGGCCCCCCGAAGGGTTCACAGTCGCCTCAGACACCGAGCGAGGGATGACCAGGGGTACGTTCGATACATAACCAAGGCTCGGGCTGCGCTCCCGAGGTACCCTAGGACATTTTCGAGACCAGCGGGAACGATCCTGTAACGGAATCCCATCGGAGGGAGGCATCGAGCCCTCGGACCCCGTCGCCAGGGGACCGGGTCCGGCAGATCACCCGCAGGTACTTTTGGGCGTGCCTCCGGGCCCCTAGCCGACCCCCAACGAACGGGGCACGGACGTCCACTCGGATTACCCGATTGCAGCTCACCGGAGACACCATGTTCGGTGCCCATTGAGGGTAACATGGCGCTCTCCCCCCCTCCTCCTTGCGGAAAGGCGACGTAGGGGCGTATGTAAAAAAGCTGAGTCTGTCCCTGATCGCCCTCTCGCCCTGTGCGGAGGCTCGGGGGCTGCTCTCGCAAACCCGGCTCCGGCCAAACCGTTGACAGCGTCAACATACCAGCCCGAGAACTTGGGCCCCGACAGTGCACCCGGGCTACGGCCTGCTCGCATGAGGGAACCGCCAGACCAGCCGAAGCATTACGCCAGGCATTAAGACCTCGAAGGAGTGAAACCACTCCTTCGAGGCCTCGGGGGCTACACCCGGCGGGTGCGCTCGCGCGCACCCACCGGAACAAAGTGCAACCGGGAAAGGCTGGTCCCCTTGCAAAAAAGTGCGACGAAAGCCTCCAAGCGAGTGCTAACACTCCCTTCGAGGCTCGGGGGCTACTGTCGGGGACCATAATTAGGGGTACCCTCAAGACGCCTAATTCTCAGCTGGTAACCCCCATCAGCATAAAGCTGTAGAGGCCTGATGGGTTTGATTAAGTCAGGGATCAGTCCATGCGAGCGACTCAATCACGCCACACCCGAGCCTAGCCTCGGGCAAGGGCAGCCGACCCTGAGGTGTTTCCGTCTCGTCCGAGGCCCCCTTTTTACGGCAGACGCATCTCCGGCTCGCCCGAGGCCTTGCCTTCGTTAAGAAGCAACCCTGACTAAATCACCGCGCCGACCGACCAAGTCACTGGGGCATTTAACGCAAAGAGTGAGACTGACGGGCGGCCAGGCTTTGCCAAAGGCGCCATAGGAAGCTCCGCCCGACCCAGGGCTCGGACTCGGGCTAAGGCCCCGGAAGACGGCGAACTCCGCTCCGCCCGACCCAGGGCTCGGACTCGGGCTAAGGCCCCGGAAGACGGCGAACTCCGCTCCGCCCGACCCAGGGCTCGGACTCGGGCTAAGGCCCCGGAAGACGGCGAACTCCGCTCCGCCCGACCCAGGGCTCGGACTCGGGCTAAGGCCCCGGAAGACGGCGAACTCCGCTCCGCCCGACCCAGGGCTCGGACTCGGGCTAAGGCCCCGGAAGACGACGAACTCCGCTTCGCCCGACCCAGGGCTCGGACTCGGGCTAAGGCCCCAGAAGACGGCGAACTCCGCTTCGCCCGACCCAGGGCTCGGACTCCGCCCTGGCCTCTGCCGAACGACCTCCGCCTCGCCCGACCCGGGAGCTCAGGCTCGGCCTCGGCCATGGAAGACAGACTCGACCTCGTCCTCGGAGGAGCCTCCACGTTGCCCGACCTAGGGCACAAGTCCGCCACGTCAACAGGAAGCGCCATCATCACCCTGCCCCGAGCCGACTTGGGTCGCAGAGAACAAGACCGACGTCCCATCTGGCTAGCTCCGCCAGATAGGCAATGATGGCGCCCCGCTAGACCCATGACGACGGCGGCTCTCGGCTCCCTTACGGAAGCAGGGAGACGTCAGCAAGAGCCCAACTGTTCCAACAGCTGTCCCTCCACCAGGCTCCGTTACTCCTCCGACAGCCACGACACCACACCAGCTGGGTGCCAAGTTCTCTCCGGCTGCCACATTGGCATGTACCCAGGGCGCTAGCTCTCCCCCGCTAGACACGTAGCACTCTGCTGCATCCCCATTGTACACCTGGATCCTCTCCTTGCGCCTATAAAAGGAAGGACCAGGGCCTTCTTAGAGAGGGTTGGCCTCGCGGGAACGAGGGCAGGGGCAGGCGCTCTCTTGGGGCCGCTCGCTCCCCTCACCCGCGCGGACGCTTGTAACCCCCTACTGCAAGCGCACCCGACCTGGGCGCGGGACGAACACGAAGGCCGCGGGATCTCCGCCTCCCTCACGACCCGGCTCCGGCCACCTCGCTCTCCCCCCTTCGCGCTCGCCCACGCGCTCGACCCATCTGGGCTGGGGCACGCGGCACACTCACTCGTCGGCTCGGGGACCCCCCCGGTCTCGAAACGCCGACAATAGCAATTCCAGATACTCTTCTGAGATAACTCCTAAACATAGTACACCTGTTGAGAGTTCTGAACAGCCACATGAAATTGTCCTAGAGGAGGATGACAATGATACTCCTAAAAGGAGCAAGAGACAAAGGGTTGAAAAATCCTTTGGTGATGATTTCATTGTGTACCTTGTGGATGATACTCCTACTACCATTGCAGAAGCATTTGCATCTCCAGATACAGATGATTGGAAAGAAGCAGTTCATAATGAGATGGACTCCATTCTTTCGAATGGTACGTGGGAAGTCACTGATCGACCCTATGGATGTAAACCTGTGGGCTATAAGTGAGTGTTTAAAAAGAAGCTCAAGCCTGATGGTACAATTGAGAAGTACAAGGCTAGGCTTGTGGCTAAAGGCTATACTTAGAAAGAAGGAGAAGACTTCTTTGATACTTACTCACCTGTTGCTAGAATGACTACTATTCGAGTACTACTTTCCTTGGCTGCCTCGTATGGTCTCCTTGTTCATCAAATGGATGTAAAACAGCTTTTCTTAATGGATAGCTGGACGAGGAAATCTATATGGAATAGCCTGATGGATTTGTAGTAAAGGGTCAAGAAAGCAAGGTGTACAAGTTATTGAAATCTTTGTATGGTCTGAAGAAGCACCAAAGCAGTGGCATGAGAAGTTTGACATGACTCTAACGTCTGCATGCTTTGTCATTAATGAGGCAGACAGGTGTGTATATTATCGCTGTGGTGGGGGCGAAGGAGTTATATTGTGCTTATATGTTGATGATATATTGAAATTTGGCACAAACATTGATGTGATCAATGAAGTCAAGTCTTTTCTATCAAAGAGTTTTGATAAGAAAGATCTGGGAGAAGCTGATGTGATTCTAAACATCAAGCTGATTAAGGCAGATGGTGGGATTACTCTCTCGCAATCTCACTATGTTGAAAAGGTTTTGAAGCGATTTGGCTTCTCTGATTGCAAACCTTCTCCAACACCTTATGATCCCAGTGTGACACTGTGAAAGAACAAGAGAATTGGTTTAGACCAATTGAGATAATCTCAGACCGTCGGTTCACTCATGTATCTTGCTGGTGCAACAAGGCCCGATATTTTGTTTGTTGTGAGCAAATTGAGTAGGTTCATGTCAAATCCCGGGACTGATCATTGGCATGTACTTGAGCGGGTTATGCGCTACTTGCAAGGTACAATGAGTTATGGAATTCACTATTCTGGTTAGCATGGAGTACTTGAAGGATATAGTGATTCGAACTAGATATCTAATGCAAACGAGCTTTATGCCACCAGTGGTTATGTCTTTACTATTGGTGGAGGTGCGGTATCATGGAGGTCATGCAAGCAAACCATCTTGATGAGGTCAAACATGGAAGCCGAGCTAGCTGCACTTGACACAGCAACTGTTGAGGCAGAATGGTTGCGTGAACTCTTGATGGACTTGTCGGTGGTTGAGAAACCAATACCAGCTATCCTTATGAACAGTGACAATCAGACAGTGATTGCTAAAGTGACGAGTTCTAAGGATAATGGGAAGTCATCAAGACATGTCAAAAGACGATTGAAGTCTGTTAGAAAGTTGAGAAACTCCAGAGTTATAAGTGTGACTTATATTTCAACAGATAAAAATCTGATAGATCCTTTTACCAAGGGACTACCACGTAATGTGATAGAAATCGCATCGAGAGAGATGGGTATGAGACCCATATAAGTTGTCATGGTGGAAACTCAGTCTATGTGATCGGAGATCCCGTGAATTAGGTCATGGGAAGAACAAGCCATTGGTGAACTGAGGAGAGTAATCTTTGACCCTCTCTAAGTAAAGATGCAATACTCTCAAATGTTGTAAGGCAGGTTGGCTTTGTGCCTTAATGTGTTTTGTTGGCTTATATTAGCAAAGATGTTGTCCTACAGAACATTCTTGAAAGAACACACCTATATGAGTTAGACTTTCTAACGTCGCAGTCTATGAGATCTGGGTGATCTCTAGTAAACTCATGAAGAGACCTTGGAGTACGACGTATATGCTCCACCCGAGAAGGAGACTACTGGTAGCCAAGTACTGGTCATGGCTTTAAGTGAAACCCATTCACACAAAACTTGCAATTCAAGGCATAGTCCATTGTCCAAGTTGTGGGTTGGTGTAGCTTGGAGTTCCAGGCGGATGTTCAACTTAACAGTCTCTGCTGAAACACTAGTATATTAAACAGTAGTGAACAGTGACGAAAACTGCAAATGGGTATTTGAGATCTGGTGGGGGATTGTTAGGATTTGTGGACTAGGCTCAATTGAGAAATTCAATTAAATCCCAGGAAAATCTCAAAAGCCCATATATGTGTATGGCTAGGGAATGGTGGAACCAATAGTACCATATTGCTAGTCCAAGTGGAGTGAAACTAGTTTAAATATGGAGGCCACACTCACTCACCAAGTCATGGATGAGAGGAGAGAGTGTGGAGCGCCACATGCGCGCGCGCTCGCTCGCCTCGCCTGGCCAGGGCGGGGTGAAGGGCGCGGGCGCACGACATACGCATGAATGGTCCGCCGAAATCTGGCCCCTCGCCTTGCAGGGGCGCGGCTCCCTTTTGCCGCTTTAATTTTTTGGTTGGTTGGCTGTTAAAATCAGAATCCTAACTGATCGCTATAAAATCTAAACTGAACGCGAGATTTTCGCGGGCAGATCGGATCACAGATAGCTATCTGTTCGCGGACTCGGTCCTATAAAAGGCGCCTGGCAGCCAGCATCCAGATCATCCCAGTTTTCACTTTCGCCTCTCTTCACAACTGAGCCGCCTTTAGTTCCCTTCGTCCCGACCGCCGACGTGTATCTGCGATCGGGAGATCAGGTCTCCGGAACCCTTCGCCTTCGAGATTCTGCACCGGGAGAGGGCGATTAAGGTTTTTGGGAAGCGTCCTCACGCGACTGCTCGCTGATTACGCTGATCATCAACCCCGCTACTTCGACGTCGTCGACCCTGTTGATTCCGGCCGGCGCCATCTATCAGTATGTCTGATAAGTACGCATCATCTGATTTGACTTTTTATTTCAGTTCTTCTGATTTGGTCATGATTTATTTAATCTGGAAATTGTCTAATTATTCAACAGAAATAATGAGCTTTCTTTCTTCCTAATTTTACTTAGAAACTACTGTCGCGCTAAGTACAAACATTCAGCAAATATCATGATGAGCCCCTTCCACTATACTCCTTCAATTCAACCTAGCTTATATCATTCAAACATCGCTGCTCGTAATATATATTACCATGCACAGTACTACATACAATGTCTGATTTCACATATATACGGAATTCAGAAGACGCATATATACGGAGAGAGCATAATAATAAACTCCAGTACATCGTCTTGCACTAGGTACCACTAGATGCATGGTCTTTTCTAAACATGGACCATGCATCAATGGATTATCGGATGAAAATGTTCTAGTGGGAAGTATTTTTGCCAAATCCCACATTGGAGCAGCTGGGCAATCATTGGATTGCAAAAAAGTCTACACATACTGTGTCACAACTTTCTAAAAATATTCTCAAATTTTTATCATAACCTCTACATATAATATCATGACATGTGGACAAGTTTTATTATTTTCTGACTTTCTTTGTGTTTTATACAATTTTTAAACAACTTGATCACAAGTTCACGGTCATGTTTAGTGAGCATGATGCTCGAAGATTTCGGTCTGCTTCTGAAATCGGTCGTAACTTGTGCTAAATAACATGGATATCATTTTTGCATACACGGTTTTCCATGTTTCGAGTGACTTGCAATTCAAATCTGAATTATCCGAGAAAATTCAATTAAACCAACTGAATCTAATAGTTATAGAAAACACTTTTATAATTGTGCCAAAATGGTACATGTAGCTCTACACAGTGTAGCAATATACCATAAAAAGTTTGGTTGGGGAAAGAAAAAAAATAAAAATATACTTTGTCGAGTGTCCAAAAATAGCACTCGGCAAAGCAATCTTTACCGAGTGTCAGACATGGGACACTCGGCAAAGTTTTTTTAAATACTAAACTATTCTTTGTTGAGTTCTTGTTAGTGAGCACTTGACAAAGTGTATTTTTAAATTAAAAAAATATTTACCGAGTGCCGGATTGCGAGCACTTAGCAAAGACGATAAACTTAATAACAAGCCCGCGCTGGGTCATCCCCGTCCACCGGTCCCCCGCTCTGGCAAAGGTAAGGACTCTATTTAGTGTCGTTTTTGCTTGATGACATATAGAAACTATTAATGCAATTGTGACTTGTGAAGTTGTGCAGGCCTTGATTAAGTTTAGGGTTTAGTTAGGTATATTACATGCGTGATATATATGAAATGATTAGGTTGTTTGATAGAGCTAGCTAGAGATGTGAAATATATATATAGATGTGATTATCGGTCATCGTGTCATTGAAATACGCGTGGATGTCACCCATCGTACTGCTACTTTTATTTGCAAGTTTTGGACACCTCCCCGTGCAGAGGAGGTGCTGCCGAAATTTTTTGTTGATAGGCTTCTATTAATTTTTTAGAGGATGGAGGACTGAGAGCACCTAGAGGGGGGCGAATAGGTGATCCTGCAAAAATTCAACAACTAATAGCCACAAAACTTTGTTAAGTGTTAGTACGGCTAAGTAGCGAGCTCTTGCGAACACAAGTATCACACAAAAACAATCACAAAAGACACGCGAGTTTATCCCGTGGTTCGGCAAATATAACACTTGCCTACCTCCACGTTGTGGAGTCCCAATGGACGAGGGTTGCACTCAACCCCTTTCAAGTGATCGAATGATCAACTTGAATACCACGGTGTTCTTTTTTGCTTATCTCTTTTCCCGTTTGCGAGGAATCTCCACAAGTTGGAGTCTCTCGCCCTTACAACAAATATCAAAGTGAAAGCACAAGAGTAAGGGTGGGAAGCAACACACACAAATCCGCAGCAATACGCACACACACAAGCCAAGACTTGAGCTCAAATGAAGCGCAACAAGTTCACCACTAGAACAGAGCTCAAATCACTAACAAAGTCAATCAAGTGCGCGGAGATGGAGTGTGGAAGACTTAGAATGCTCAAAGTATGCTAAAGTTACTCCTCCATGCGCCTAGGGGCCCCTTTTATAGCCCCAAGGCAGCTAGGAGCCATTGGAGGCATTCATGGAAGGCTATTCTTGCCTTCTGTCGGGTGGCGCACCGGACAGTCCGGTGCGCCACCGGACAGCCACTGTTCATGTCCGTTGCGTGATTCCCTTCCTAATCTGGCGCAGCCGACCGTTGCAGATTTGTGGCAGTTGGCGCACCGGACACTGTCCGGTGTCCCCTATCGACCGTTGGCGCGCCCACGCGTCGCGTGAAGATTGCGCGGCCGACCGTTGGCGCAGTTGACCGTTGGATCACCGGACAGTCTGGTGCCCCACCGGATAGTCCGGTGAATTTTAGCCGTACGCCGTTGAACGTTTCCCGAGAGTGACGACTTTGCCGTGGACGACTCACCGGACAGTCTAGTGCCCCACCGGACAGTCCGGTGAATTATAGCCGTACGCCGTCGTCGAGTCCCGAGAGTGGCCTATCCACCGGAGGCTGATCTGGCGCACCGGACACTGTTCGGTGCACCACCGGACAGTCCGGTGCACCCAGACCGAGCAGAAGTTGGCTATACACAGCCAACTCAATTCCAATTGCTTTTCTCCTGTTTCTAGCACTTAGACACAATACATTAGTACCCAAATCAATGTACTAAGTCTAGAAATGTACCTTGTTGTATGATTTGCACTTCTTCAATCTTGGGCACAAATTAGCACTTATAGAGAATGTGTTGGGTACTTAATCACCAAAACACTTTAGAAATGGCCCAAGGGCACATTTCTCTTTCAATCTCCCCCTTTTTGGTGATTCATGCCAACACATCCAAAAGCAACTAAAAGAAGTGCAATAGCAATGCAAAAGAGAACAAGAATTGTTTTTGATTCAAATTTGGCATATTTGGATCATTCTTTGCCACCACTTGGTTTGTTTTGCAAATCAAACTCAATTTCCTATCTCTAAGTCAAACACACTTGTTGAGGCATAAAGAGAAGTATTCCAAGAGAAATTGATCAAAGATCCAAAAACTCTCCCTTTTTCCCATAATCAAACATTCTCCCCACAAGAGACCAACTTTTGACAATAAGAGACAATAAGAGTATTTTGACAAATCAAAATTTCTAACTCTACTATTTTCAAAATTTCACAAGTGGTAGCTGATCCATTTGTTTTGGCCTTAATTTCTCCCCCTTTGGCATTCAGCACCAAAACGGGATCTTTCTTGGCCCTTTAACCCCATTGCCTCACCAAAATTGTCAATTAAGATCAAAAAGGCAATAAGAGCATAGATATGAACTTGGAGTTACTACCGGAGTGCAGTGGAAGTCTTTGCATGGTCCAAGTTCACCTTTCCCTTTCAATTCACTTTTGAGACTAAATCAAGAACTCAAACACAAAGGTTAGTCTTAAAGAGTCAAGTTGTAGCATGCCTCCCCCTAAATAAGTGCATCACTTGCAAATGGACTTGTGAGGTCCGGGGATCATGTGTACAACTTGAGCACCACAAACATAGATTGAAATGCATAAATTACATGATCAAAGGCATAAAACACATGTATGCTATAGATCAATCCAAGTTACGCGAATCTAAGACATTTAGCTCACTACGCAACTGCAAAACCTTTTCTCATCTAAAGGCTTGGTGAAGATATCGACTAGCTGGTTCTCGGTGTTAATATGGTACACCTCAATATCCCCCTATTGCTGGTGGTCTCTCAGAAAGTGATACCAGATGTCTATGTGCTTAGTGTGGCTGTGTTCAACAGGATTATCCGCCATGCGGATTGCACTCTCATTGTCACATAGGAGTGGGACTTTGCTCAGATTGTAGCCAAAGTCCCAGAGGGTTTGCCTCATCCAAATTAGTTGAGTGCAACACTGTCCTGTGGCAACGTACTTGGCCTCAGCGGTGGATAGGGCAACGGAAGTTTGTTTCTTTGAACTCCAAGACACCAGGGACCTTCCTAGGAATTGGCACGTCCCTGATGTACTCTTCCTATCAACCTTGCACCCGGCATAATCGGAGTCTGAATATCCAATCAAGTCAAAGGTAGACCCCTTTGGATACTAGATCCCAAAGCAAGGCGTAGCAACTAAATATCTAAGAATCCGCTTAACAGCCACAAGGTGACATTCCCTTGGGTCGGAGTTGATATCTAGCACACATGCATACGCTAAGCATAATATCCGGTCTACTAGCACATAAGTAAAGCAAGGAACCTATCATAGACTGGTATTCCTTTTGATCAACGGACTTACCTCCTTTGTTGAGGTTGACATATCCGTCGGTTCCCATTGGTGTCTTTGCGGGCTTGGCGTCCTTCGTCCCAACCCGCTTGAGAAGGTCTTGCGTGTACTTCATTTGTGAGATGAAGGTTCCGTCCTTGAGTTGCTTCACTTGGAACCCAAGGAAGTAGTTCAACTCGCCCATCATCGACATCTCAAATTTCTGTGTCATCACCCTGCTAAACTCCTCACAAGACTTTTGGTTAGTAGAACCAAATATTATGTCATCAACATAAATTTGGCACACAAATAGATCACCATCACAAGTCTTAGTGAAAAGAGTTGGATCAGCTTTCCCAACCTTGAAAGCATTAGCAATGAGGAAATCTCTAAGGCATTCATACCATGCTCTTGGGGCTTGTTTAAGTCCATAGAGTGCCTTAGAGAGCTTACACACATGGTTAGGGTAACGTTCATTCTCAAAGCCAGGGGGTTGCTCCATGTACACCTCCTCCTTGATTGGCCCGTTGAGGAAAGCGCTCTTCACATCCATTTGGAACAACCTGAAAGAGTGGTGAGCGGCATAGGCTAATAGAATGCGAATAGACTCTAGCCTAGCCATAGGAGCAAAAGTCTCCTCGAAATCCAAACCTACGACTTGGGCATAACCTTTTGTCACAAGTCGAGCCTTGTTTCGTGTCACCACCCTGTGCTCGTCTTGCTTGTTGCAGAACACCCACTTGGTTCCCACAACATTTTGCTTGGGACGTGGCACCAGGGTCTAGACTTTGTTTCGCTTGAAGTTGTTGAGCTCTTCCTGCATGGCCAACACCCAGTCTGGATCTTGCAAGGCCTCTTCTGTCCTGAAAGGCTCAATAGAAGAGACAAACGAGTAATGCTCACAAAAGTTAGCTAATCTTGAGCGAGTAGTTACTCCCTTGCTTATATCACCCAGAATCTGGTCGACAAGATGATTCCTTTGGACCATCGCTCGGACTTGAGTTGGAGGGGCCCGTGGTGCTTCTTCCTCCACAACATGGTCTTCTTGTGCTCCCTCTTGATCACACGCCTCCTCTTGAGGAACCTGTAAATCATCTTGAGTTGGGGGATGCACCATCGTTGAGGAAAAAGGTTGATCTTGTTCTTGGTGTTCCTGTGGTCGCACATCTCCAATCGCCA
The DNA here is from genome assembly GCA_029449295.1 of Zea luxurians. Lineage (NCBI taxonomy): Eukaryota > Viridiplantae > Streptophyta > Magnoliopsida > Poales > Poaceae > Zea > Zea luxurians. The sequence goes on along the minus strand of JAOPSE010000129.1, from coordinate 2,568,269 downwards.
TGGTGCGAATTGCGTCCGTTGGAACATCATCTTCATCTACATCATCAAGATCAACTTGCTCTCGGTTAGAAGTTCATACGAGGTCTTCTTGAGGAGGCGATGAAGGTAGACCCGGTTTATGGTGTGGCAAGCAGTGTTCACAGCTTCCGACCAAAACCGCTAGGGCGTCTTGAATTCTCCAAGCATCGTCCTCGCCATGTCTATAAGCGTCCTGTTCTTCCTCTCTACCACACCATTTTGCTGTGGTGTGTAGGGAGCGGAGAACTCATGCTTAATTCCTTCCTCCTCAAGGTACTCCTCCACTTGTAGGTTCTTGAACTCGGTCCCGTTGTCGCTTCTTATCTTTTTCACCTTGAGCTCAAATTCATTTTGAGCTCTCCTTGGAAAGCGCTTTAGGGTCCCTTGGGTTTCTGATTTATCCTGTAAAAAGAATACCCAAGTGAAGTGGGAAAAATCATCAACAATAATAAGACCATACTTCCCCCGATGCTGAGGTAGGCGACGGGTCCGAAGAGGTCCATGTGAAGTA